>CM053791.1:363909167-364509167 GCA_028749045.1 Cupressus sempervirens | reverse complement strand
TTAAATTCAACATCTTTAATTGCAATTGGTTGTGTAACATTTTTTTGAATATGTTAGAGCATGGTAAACATCATGGTGAATGAGTGGAACATGTTCAAAGTGTTCAACATTTTGAGATAGTAGTAGATCAAAATTTTATTATACATGATGTGGCATTGTTAGGTAAAAAAATATGAATGTTATATTCTACTGGTTAATGAAATACTTGTAACAGTAAAAAAATGTATGTGAATTTAACCCATGTACTTGTTATTGTAGCAGATCCCTTTTAGTGCAGCAACCTTGTACTCCTCAAAACATGAGGAAGCATCATAATTTTAAGATCAAAACCACAAGAGGAGGAGAATGAGGAAGATATTGATGCCCCTCTCAGCCTTTTCCTTAAGAAATCTAAGAAAAACCCAAAAAAGAAAAGATATTGATGCTCTTTGAGAAAACTTGTTTGATTAACTTTGTTGGATAATGAAAGAAATTTGTTTTAAGTAATTATCTATGAATGTTGTGTATTAATATTGAATTTTATGTCATGTTAATGAATATTGTTATGTGTTAATGAATTCTTGATCAGTGTTGCGTATTAATAAATGTTATATCATATTAATGAATGTTATGTGATTGCATTGATTGAATGTTATAGTTCATAAATGGATAAATGAATGAATGAAGTGTGTAATTAGATGTTAATGGGGAATTTAAATTGATGTTAGGGGGAGGGGGTTGAGGCCAGATGAGCTTCCACCTTCACGTGGTTGGCCTTGTTAAGTAGAGAATATTAAAGTATTCTCGAAACCAAGTGAGCCTCAAACTAACTTACCTTCATTATTTAATCAATTTCATTCATTCTAGGTCTTTTCTCATAAGTGCATTTTGAATGTGTCATTGTCAAGAAACTATCAAATAAAAAATTAGAAGGGCCCATACTCAATTTTTTTGGCATGATTCGGCTTCATTTTGTGTAAATATTCTCTTCTTGAATGAGTCAACTTCTCTTGGCCTAATGTGGATTATTTCATTGGTTTTTATTTTTGAGTAGGTGAAGTGTTAAATAAGTTCCTTTGGACTCCCATTTCCTCACACAAAGTGGTAATATATGTTAACAATTTCTTTTAACCACCAAGGATACCAAATCAACACAGTTAGATCCTTAAATCAATAAGGACATAGGAAACATTGAAAACCTCTTAAGTACATAATTTTTTATGTTAAAGATGATAGGAAATATTGGAAGGAACACTTGTTTATTATTTAAATATGATTTATCTCATTTCCTTCAAGTCCGTTGAAATATTTGATCCCCATGAGGATTAGTGGGTCCAACTTGAAGAAATGAATAAGAAGTGAGGAAGCTTGTCTGTAACTATATTAAATGAAGAATTGTATGTCTTTAGAATAAATAGTTTAAAGTTCATTGGGTAAATTAACTTTATATCACAAACTGTGTATTTTGTACTAAATGTTGTCCTTGCAAACATGTTGATACTAATGTGTGACTGATGTAGTTATGCTATAGGTGGTTATGATGGCTCAACACTTTTATCTAGGGTGGAGATGTTTGATCCTCACACAAGTTCCTGGGTCATGGTAAAATAACTTGTCATGATCAAACCACATGTCTTTCATAACTTTTCAATCTTAGCATGCATCTAGGTAATAGAGTTTTATGAAATATATCTGAGGGAATCCTTTTGTCATGTTTTAACTCTTAATCATGAACAAAAAATGAATCATGGTAATGACTTACAAATTTTGAGTTCTAAATTTTATTAAAATGATTTATTTAAATAGATTGATTCAATTTCCTCACCTTGGGGATATGGGGCTACACTAGTTCTTAAAGATTCTATCTATGTAATTGGGGACATTGCATAGGGAGGATATCACAATTCTGCATGTCATCATGTCTATGTTTAAATATATGGAATACAATAGATAAATTCTTTAGAGAAATAGATTTTCCTAACTTTTAGTTTTTGTGAGTTTAGGTCGAATATTATCATGATGGCAGTGGTTGGAGGACCTTATATTCACAAGTTGTTAGCAAGCGATCCTTCTTAGCTTCTATTGTTTTATAAGGTTTGTCTCAATCCCAATAGGTTGCAGTTTCATTTTCTAGATGCGTAAGTCAAAGGGGGCTTACAATAATAAATCATGTTATGTTGTTTTGAACTTTTCAGCCATCTCTATCTGTGAGATTTTATCATATGATTCTAGGTGCCTTGCACATAAAATAAAAGTGATATGGTGTTCAGTTACTAGGAAACTTGATTTTTTTTGGATGTGCCTTGGGATTTCTTGCCACAATAATACAATGTACTAATAGTCTCACAATGACAAATTTTGAAATAGTTAAGCATTGCTCACATATTCATTATGTTGAGGTTAGGTGTCATCCACCTCGCTTTAATAGTATTCATATTTATTGTAATTTATTTTATTTATGCACACACATATTAATGGGAATCCATAATCCCAACTGATATGCAAAGGTTTTCCACATGTAAAAATATGAAAATTCTACAAGTATATTTCCACAAACCATAAATAATGGCAAATAATTTTTGGGATTTGATTGTGCGTGAATCTTTAACATAAATGTTTCGAATCACACTCTTTGATCCACCCTTTGGATTTTTCTTTCAACTTTTCTCATCTTGATGATGGATCATGAAGTATGATTCGAAAAATTGATGTTAAAATTTTAAACACAATCAAATCTCAAAAATTATCTGTCATGAAAATTCTAATTTGTATTTTGCAAGATGCAAGTAGTATTTAGTGTCATTGAAGTCATAAATGCAACTTTGACAATTATAAAGTATGAAAATGTTACTTTGGCAAAAGAAAATAAAAAAAGAGAATGTTCGATGTGGACAAGAAAATCAACAAAGTTCTTTGGCTAACACATGAGTTTATTGTGTTAAGAAAGTGGATATGTTCAAGATTTATGTTTGATTTGGATAAAGTATCTTCCTATGGTTTTCACTCATGGTAATTTAAACTATCATTGGTTTCCAATTTTGAACTTGTCTATAGTTTAGATCTATGCATTGATGGTAGAAAGCATGAGGCTTACATGTAATGTGGGGTTATAATGTTGAATTTCCAACATATTGACCTCGTTGCTCTTGATTGTGGCATTGTAGTATGGCCTTGGATGTATGTAATGCAGAGTCATGCTCCTGGATTTCCAATGTAATGATCTTGTGTTGCTCGTGGTTGTGAAATTGTAGTAGGGTCATGGATGTATGACTAAGCTCTTGCTAATTTGTTCAAATTGTATCTAGGTGGACAACCTATGTGTAAGGCATGGGTTAGAGGTGGATCAACTCCATGAAGCCAATTGTTCAAGATCTCCTTGTACTCTTGATAGAGCACTAATACTCTAAATATATTGGAACTACTTTTTTGAATGATATATTATATTATTGTGTCCTTTGGAGATTGATTTCCCCCCAAAAAGGCTTCCCAAAATATATCTTATGATGTGTTTTTAGGTTGTTTAAGTTCAGATCCATAAATTTTTTGCATTGCTTCTCTCCTGGGATTAATGTAAAAAGTGCTTAGTGTGCCTTTTGCAAGCTTGATTTCCTTTCGTTTAGTACTAGAGCTTACTTTCAAGTTTCAAATATAATAAATGTTAGTGGGAAAGTGGTTGGCATTTGGAGTCAAACCAATGGTTTTTGACGAAGGAGAGTTTTCTCTTTGTGATATTAGAAGTATTTTTCCTCTAGCAACATGTCCTCTATTATCCGCATAAACATGGATTAGTGCTTGATTTATGAGCCTTATCAACTCAAAATAAAAAAAGACATTTACTCTGTGAAAACCATAGGATGCTGCACATTGTAATTGTATTACTGAAGTAGGAAATTCCAAAAACTATCTTAGAAATTATGACACTTGTGTTGATACACTGAATCTACTAATTAGTAGATTTGGGTTGGCAGAGATTTGACGTGACTTGCATCTGAAGAGGTTGTTGTTGTGACATTGAATATTGCTATGAAATTGTGCATTAATGATGGAATCATTCATCATTGCACATCTTCTTGCCCTCATTCTTGCTTGGCATGGACAATGTCCAAATCATATCATGATCTCTCATGTGTTGCACACTAAGCTATGTCATCGATGGGACATTGATATAGATTTTTTTGATGGTGCAAAATAAATTTTCTTTGTATATGTGAAGTGATTTACAAAGAAATGCTTCTAATCATTGTGCCCCAATATCCAATATTTTCAATTTTACCTTGAAAATCAAAATATCCAAATTGACATCTACCTTGAAAGGATTTTTTTCTTGTGTGATCACAAGCTATTTAGTGCATTATAGTGCCAAGCTAAGTTGAGTCATGAAATTCTAGAATTTGTAGCACTATGCTTCCAAAGCTTCATTGATCATGCATTGAATGTTGGAAGCCATTTTTGACAAGTTCTTTGCATTTTCCATATTACAACTACTACATTATGCATATAGTTACTTGAAGATGAAGCAAGAAAACAACCTTACCTCTTCTATTGTATGTGTTTGTACTAGCATGCGAAAACATTACTTTCATATCAAGGATTCTTGTTGAGCCTAGGAGATGCATGGAGGACAAACCACACTTATGAAGGATGGGTTTTATATATTATGCTAAAAGAAAACAAGAACAGTAAACCATTCACAGAATTGAAGCAACTAATATTAGAAAATATGTTGTAAACATTTTCACCATCAAATGAATATGGTACAGTCCTTTCATAGAGTTTGGAAGCTAAGAATGAAAATTCCCGTGAACTAGAAGATGGAAACACATCTAATTATGTTGTTTATGTCTCTACAACATCCACTAACAACTTTCTTAATGTGATAGATACATGGATGTAAATAGAATAAAAATTGGTTATAAAACAAGAAAGACAAATTGTAATGATCCATTTGTGAACTGTCCAAATTCTGCAACCTTGTTAGTTGCACTTCCTGACAATTCACATTCTATTATGCAACCAAAATGTGTCCATATATAACACTGTTGAATTCTCCAGGTGTCATGCGCGAGGTAATGTTTTCTTATGCATGAGAATGTCAGATGATCATTTTGCATTTCTCACTTGATAACATTGTCTTGTGTGTGGTGGTATCTGATGACAATGAAAGTTATCGGTTGCAAATGTTGAAAAGATGAGTGTAGAAGATTTTGTGTGTGCAAAGGTTCTAGTGTCTTGTGTGGTTGTGCTTTGATTGCTCACTTAAAAGTTCTACACAAAATGAAGATTCATTGTATTAGATATATCTTCAAGATCTACCTCTCCATTAGGCAATATATGGTGGGTATAAATATTATGAGGCATTGCTTACTATTATAGCACATGAAAAATCAAGTTGCTTTTTTATAAGAAAAATCATGCAAATGTTTGGTATCCTATTCATAGTTCTTATGATAATTTTAGTTATAATGTGGAACATTATAATACATAGTTGCAGTTTGTTTTGAAGGAAGTCTTATCAATGAAACTGGTTTTAATTTTTCTTGCAGTCATTATCAGAATTCACATTTGCAAATGAGGTAGGTCTAGATATGCTAGAAACTACATTTGGATGTTTACAAGACCTTAGGTGGGACCAAACTCTATATGACACTTCACTCGCACATTCTTTAATATAATGCGAAAAGTGATAGAGGTAGAATTATGTTGCATAGCTTGAACAATTTTAAGAATGAACTATACAAGGCATCTATCACCTTTTTCTAGTCATTAAAATCACAAAATACTTTTGAATGTGATGCTGACACTTAATGTACTACAGGCATCAATACCTCATGTAATACCATATTTGCAACAATCTAAGCTCATCAAATATATGTAGTAACAAAATACAAAGCCATATATATTAATGCAAAGTAACACTTGAAGATAAATATCTAGACTAATCACCGACCAGGATGTCATTGATGATTACTCTAGATATTTATCTTTAGGTGTTATTTTTTTGAAAATTCCATATTGGTCGAACTTCCAATGCAGCTTGGTCAAAACCTCACCAAGACCTGTCGAACTTTTGACCATTCTTTGTTGACATTTTGAAATTTGTATCAACATAGTTGGGGTCGTGGGTTTGGCATCCTGGTCAGATGGGCCAAAGATTTCAACCAACATTGGTTGGATTCTTGATGGATGCAATGGCCAAAAGAAGATGTCAATTTCAACCAAGATTGGTGTAGAAATTTTGACCTCCACAAGGATGTGTCAAAATTTTGACGAGCAAAATAGTGACAAGACCATTGGTTGAAAGTTCGACCAATCTAGGTAGAACATTCGACCAGTTTTTGTCAAAAATTGGGACCAATTATACTAGTGTCAAAAGAATGCCTTTACCTTAGAAACAAAGTGCAGAGAGTAGTAGACTAGCGCAACTCACAGTGGTGTGAGGGTGTGATGAAATAGAAGATCAGAGAGCAAGTGAGGAGAAAGAGAGGTGGGGTGTTATATAGGCCCTAAGTGTTGCCTTGGTGTGCATATATGCAAGTGCACATGTGCACATCCTCAGAGAGAGGTGAAGTGCACATCTGTGCACTTAGCACACATGCGGATGTGCACATATGCTTGCTTTATGCACTTTGAAGTCTTAAAGCTTAAGTTTCCTCCCCTTTCCATACTTGACACCACCCAATTGGAGACTGGGGTTTGATTGAGACATAGAGAAGGGTCCTAGATGACTGAGGCACCTGACTAGGTGCTTCGTAGAGGATTTTGAATTTAGGGGGTCCCCATTTTGTGACTCAAAATGGTGCATGGGTTGTGAGAACACAATAATACTTTAGTGACAATTTATCTCACCAATTAATTATATGCATTACATCATACAATAATGCATTCCATCATACTCATAAAGAGTTTTATTGTATGATATTAATTGCATTTCATCGTACTTAGGCAGTTAGAACTTTTGGACTTTTTTGAAGTTTATGATTTCGTTTTCTAGATACCCATCTAGGAGTTACATCTTCCCAATAGGGAATAATTTGATTAGTGACCACTTTTAGGATAGTTAGAAATGTTGTCTCATTATCTTTACGTTTTATGATGAAAATGAACTTGTATGACTAATCATCAAGGAAATTGTACTTGGATATTAAAATGAACATCATATAAAATACAATAATGGTTAATGGAATGAACCCTGAATGGTTAATCAGCTAGATGGGAAAATGATACGTTTGAGAGTAGTGGTTGACTTGGGGAATATTGGTCGGTTAAGTCCTTTGCTTATGATCATTGTGTAAGATATATGCATGTTTATACGCTTTATTTAACAAAAAATAATAATTTTAGTGTATGTTCTATTTGTGTTTCCAAGGATTTCTAGGTGACACATTACATTCTTGGCATTTGCAACTTTCAGAAAATTCAAGGTTTAGCAAATGGACATCATGTTATCATTTCTTAATGGTGAACTAAATGAAGAAGTTTACATTGTGTAACCAAAAGGATTAAGATCAAAAGCATACCCATATGTAGTTTGCAGATTGAAGGGATTTTGAAAAGGTTGGACAAACAATAATGTGTATCTTAAAGTAGATACTGACATAATTATTCTTTTATGGTTTATGAATAATAGCATTGATCTTTACAAGAACTTTGTTGAAGGTTAATATAATGTCTTTTTTGGATTGCAATTGACTTAGAACAGCAAAGGTATTTTTATGCCTTAATCCAAGCATTGAAGGAATTGTTGAAAATGTTTAGCTTAAAAAACTCAAAGCCAAGAAGTACTATTGTTACCAAATACAAGTTGACTAAGGATTACAACTCACCAAAAACATATGCAAACAAATATAGATCAATGATTGGAGGTTTTTTTGTACATGACTATGTCTAGACTAGATATCATGTATATAGTATGTTTGGCAAGAATCTCATGTTATGGTTGTGAAGAGGATCTCGGATATTTGAAAGGGACTAATGATTATCGGTTATGGTATCCAAAAGGCTCATATTTCATATTGACAACATACACAAATGTTGATTTGGTAGGATCTTTGGATGACTAGAGAAGTACTAGTGGGAGAGCCCTCTTTCTTGGCTCTCAGTTAGTTTCATGGTTGAGCAAGAAGTGGGATTTTGTATTCTTTCAACTACTGAATCAATATATATTGCACAATCCTTATGTTCATAGGTATTATCGATAACAATTTTTTTGAAGAACATAGGAATCTTTTTCCTAAACTAGTTTCTATAGTAAGTGATAATACTAGTGTGGTATGTATGTAAAGGAAAGTAAAGTATTGCAAAACAAAACATTTCTATATCAGTTTATTAAAGAGAAGGTTGAGGTTGGAAAAGTTAAACTGGAGTATTTAACCACAAATGAGCAGGTCACAAATATTTTCACAAAAACTTTGTCTAAAGACACTTTTGAGTATCTCAAAGGGAAGTTGGACATTCTGCTCATTCTTGGTGCTCACTAGAGTGCATCGATGTGTGCACTATAGTCTAGGGGTTTTTCTCATCTACATATTTCTAGATTAGTTATGGTGTGATTCTTCTCAAGGGGTACATAATGTGTTAGTAAAGAGCAACATTAATTTTTTTGTTTTGGCTCTTTGTCATTGTGAAATGGGGAGAGTTTTTGGTGTTAATTTTGGTGATCGTTCTATGCTTTATTATTGATAGATGTTGTCATCAATGACAAACAAGGAGCTTCTTAGAATGTGAGGTTAGTAGTTGTCATTGATGTCAGCATCTTTCTCTCAACCTCTACTGTGTCAATGGATGTAGACTGACAACTTGGTGTATCAATTGCTTACATATTCATTATGTTTCACCTACAGCCTATGGATTGGGTGTTGTGCTTCACCATTCATTGAGCAATAATTATTTTACCATTTTGTGACTCAATGATGGTATGCATCATTTTGGTGGATTATGTTTTGTGTTGGTCCTTTGTGATGCATGCCACTTTTTATTTCGATCCCAAGTACTTTTTCCTAACATGTCCATTACAACTGTTACCATTGAAGATACAATGCTCAAGTGCTTGAGGATTGTCATATTGCTCGAGGTAGTGTGACCTATCTCAAATATGTTTTCGCAAATAGATTTGCGACGTGCATCTAGTTTAAATAAAATATCATTTTAAGTGGGATGCATACTAGTCTAATAATTCAAGATCATGTATACAATTCATGTGATCTTGTTTCTTATATGCAAGTTATATATGATGCAAGTTGAACTCATTCAACCAATTCAAGCAGGCGCAAATAGTAGTGGACTATAATTATAGATGCTTGACAACTACATTTTATGGTAGTTTGTACTTTATCTATGAGATAATGGCTATAAGCCTATTGCAAATGACCCTTTTCATATCAATAGTGAGCCTTATTGTATTTTGGGGGTGTAGCCACTCTGGAATTGAAGCCTATCGACAATTCCCCCTTCTTATTGCAGTGAGTATTTTAGTTAGTTACCCTAGCGGGTGTTTTCTCATTTCATGAGAATGAACTTCTCCACAATTTTTACCATTCTAGGTTTTCCACATAAATCTTGATGTTTATTGTGTGCATTTTTTTGTTTTCATGCTTATCTTTACTATGGTGGTTTACAATGCCTTAATTGATAGATCTTAAAAGGTGGTTGGGGACTATTAAGTATTAACTGACAAATTGAAAATTTTTTAAGTGTGGGAACAATTGATGAACCAAAACTTTTCTGAGAACTTTTTTTTCTATTATTTTAAGAGTTATTTTTGCTATATTTTCAAGAACTTTTTTTTTGCTTTTATTGAATAAAAATCACTTCCCTTTTCAATCTCCCCATGTAGCATCAAATAATAAAAGGCTCATTCATTTAAATAATTCACCTTTGATTTAATATTTAGCCTATATCGACCCTTCATTAAAAATAAAAATAAAAAAATAAAAAAAGTTTAATACTTGTTTAAATTTATAGATTAATAACTTACCATTATGCCTCTGGATTATCAATCTCATGATAAACATTAACTGTCATTTACGCCAATACAACAATTGGCATCATCAAGGTTCTTGCCAAATTACTATAATTATTGAGAATATGAGAAAGAGTCCAAAAAGGCTTGAGAAAAAGGCAATATGGTTTTTATACCCATGTGAACAAGAAACTACTTTTGTCAACACCTCCAAGATTCACAAGACCCACATATTAGACTATGAGAATTACATGGATAGGCTAACAATCCCCATGCTATATTGGCTTCACGAGGTGACCTTACAAACCCAATTTATAGAAGGTCTAAATTGAGGTTTTTCCTAACCAAATTTTGGGCTAATTAATTAAGAAAAAAATATCAAGTTCACACCAAAGCAAGAGACTTTAAAGATATTTGCAATTGGCAGCAAATCAGTTTTCTCAATCTCTCTTACACGAACATTACTAAGGCCTTGGTATTAAAGAATCATCATTTGCTTTCACAAATTGTATGACCTAATTAGACTAATTTCATAAAATCTAAAGTTCATTCTAGATAACATTAGTGATGCTTAGGAAGGAATAAAGTAGGCCCATCCTTCTCAACAATTTGTGATCTTACTCAAAATTGATTATCCCAAGGCCTTCGACCACATTGAATGGCTCATTAACTTGGCATAGGTGCCCTTGGATTTGGCCCTTGTTTTATCTAGCCTCTAAAACTATGTGGAGATACCTTGATGTGTGTCACCGTCAACAACCACCAACCTTTAGAGTTTGGAATTTTCAAATCTATTTGTCAAGGACATCATTTGGCTCCTATGTTTTTGTTGTTGGAGGCTTCAGGTATTTATTGGTGAATATTTCCACAACGCAAGTTCTTAACACTTCACCACCCAAGTCATCTTTTCAACCGATTAGTGGTCATTTTGTGGATGACTCTTTCTCAACTTGATTGAAGGAAAGAAAAAAGGAAGCCCTTCACTATCTTGATAACCTTTTATTTTGCTTCTAGTGTTGTCATCGAATGGCATAAAACTCAATATTACTAATCATCTCTTGTTCTAGCCTTGTCTTGGATTCTCCAATATGAGTAGTATGGGTGAAAGTGGACTAGGCATGATGAAATCTTTCATTTTTTGGACATTCCCTTTGCCTTCTTGGGCTCTCCCATAGACCTTTCAATATTTGTGTAACTCACTCTCAAAACTTTGCCCATATCTCTTATATAGCAGCTTTCATGAAAAACTATAGCATAATTTCCTTTAATCATTTGTTAAATTATCAAAGTTTAAACCTTGCCCATAAGTAATTAAAAATTGAAAAAAAGACATGTCAACTTTGACTTTACATGGAAGAGCCCTATTATTATTACCACAACACAAGTCAGAAAATTTTAATAATGAAAACAAAATTAATAGTATAGAATTCTAATATAAAATTGCTGAAACTATTTTCAGATTAATTTTGAAGAAATTTATAAAAGCTTATTATGCTTACAAATCACACATTTTAAATTTTAAAATTAAATTTTGACAAACATTGTTTTGAAACTTGATTACTTACCAATATAAATTTAAATTTAAGTTGCCAGACAACTTTTCAATAGTTACCTCATTTTAAGTTATCTGGTACATACGCAAGGAAAATGATCACCTCATAATTTGTATGAATAGCTCTGTTATGGAAATTTTCTTCCCCTCCAGCTTACTAGTATTTTGTCAAACAGTTTGCTTGCAACCCAGATGCTAAGAGCTCTAACTTTGAAACAATATGCTGATGGTTTGTTTGTTTCACAGATGAATTGTTGCGTTTGTTGCATGAAGAGATTTAGGAAATGAAATAACAACCATAAAATAAGACCGAAATCCAACTTGCATCTGCTTACTCAACAATATTAATTCAATCATATCATTTTTTATACCCCAATTCCGATGACAGCAACAACATTTTCTGGATTATCAACAACAATACAATATGAAATTGCATACCAGATTTGCTAGAAGAAACAACAACAGTTGGAGACTATAGGCTATAGTTGTGCGGCCAAACCCTAAGTGTTACCGACTTGTATGGCACCTACAGATTGCTCTTATGATGATACGGTTATGTCCCAAGAAATTGTTAAAACCAAATACAGTGCTCTATAATGGTCTCTAGACTAAGATGTCTCCTTGCCAGAAGCTTTTCTGGCTCCAATCAGTTTTATGTAGTAGAACTCTAGACTTGTATAGTTGTCTAACTTTTAAGTGTTATTCAGTCTTCTATAAATTTGTGTGGCCCCTTCATCTTGTCCTAGACACTCCAGAGCAATTTTTGGTCTTCAAATGCAATAGTCTCAAGTGCTAATGGTTTGGCATTCACTCAGCTCCAATCTTCTAATTTGAACTTGTTAGTAAACAGATTTGTCACTGTATAATTTGCCCAACGGAGTGTGTGGCAAACTGTTCACAATAGTTGGATAGGCCCTTGGTATGCGGCCTTCCTTTGCATTTAGAATAAATATGATATGATTTTTAAAGGATTTTTTGAATAAATAATCTAAAACTTCAAAGATTGAGAGAAAGTCGTTCAGGACGAATGCACTACACAACCTCACAACTTTCTTGGGTAAACAAGAATGATAACAAAGGTGATCAAGAACTGCGCTTGAAAATAACCAGTATTACCATACAAATTCATGATTCATAAACACTCACACAATACTGTGAGAATGCTTACTACAACTGTAACAATTTTGATTTTAGAACAAGAAATCAAAAGTACATCTCATTTCATTTCCTTGCACCAAGAACATAATAGAGACTTTCGATTTCAGAGATAAAAACTGTACATACTTTCCAAAATTTATCTCTTGATCAAAATTTCAGCATAGTGTTCCCTTATTCTAAAACCAGAAAGTCCCTTTACAAAGCCAAAAGGAGTCCTTATATAGACATAGAGGTTAATAACTACCTCTTCGTGGTTAATAACCACCTCCAAAATATGTGATTTTGGGGAGGTTAATTAACCTCAATAAAATTAACCTATACAAGGAAAACTTTCAAAAAAAAATTTTTAGCTAGAATTCCTAAGGATGTATACATATCTAATTATTGATTTTCTAGCTATGAACTCTATCTATTTGGACATAATTGACCTATCCCGGGAAGCCCTATAAGCATCAAGGATGATCATCATTTATTCATAATTCGAGATGAACACATTCTCCATCCTGAGTTTGGTTGTGAAGTATCTTTCTTGAATCTCTTCTGACTCTCGTCGATACGCTAAAATGTTACAATCTCCCAGAGTGACTACAACCAGGTTGAGCTTCATCATAGTTTCAACATCTGATACACGATTCTCTACTTTTGAATGAATCTGGATATTGAAAGAATCAAGAAGAAACTGGCAATCAATATGCTAAAGATCACTTATTGCCGCCCCACTTGTGATAGTAGAGACTAATTCATTTGTAACTTTTGTTTTTAGCTGCTCCCAAGAAGCTATTAGCTTTTCAAACTCAGTGATCCCTTTGCTGATATTTATCATTTTCCAACCAACACTTTTACTCCAGATACGTGTTTGGTTCTCACTTGGATCAGCGATAATCTTCTCAAGAAGTAGGATGCTTGTATCTAACTTGGCCATTTCTTTTAATTCATCAACTACTTTTTGCGAGGTGAATTTTTGTTCCTTGCTATTTTCTAGCTCTTTAGAAATTTCTTGTATTTGTTCAATGGCTTTTCCATATATTTCCTTCACTCCAGTTATGAGTTTTAAAGCATCTTCTATCATCTTGTTTATCCAAGCTTTGATCATCATACTATGTGACTTGTGTTTGTTTACTCTCTCAACCATAGTATGATCTAAAATACCATCAGGGCCTACTAAAACTGGTGAAGTAACCACCGCCTTGGCATTAGAGGAATCGTTGATTGAATTGACATAAGATACCAGCATCTGAACTTGTTCCTTGAGTTGCTCCTTGGTTCTTTTCTCTTTCTTCGCCCTTTGTAACATCTGGGCAGCAATTACTTCAAAATTTTGAAAATCTCTTTCTGTAGTAGATGGACCAAGATCAACCTTATCTAGAATGAAGTCTGATTCAGATGCTTCATCAACACTCTTTTCAATTATGGGCTTGGCTATTTCTATGCATAGGTTGCCTAAAGTTTTATCAATGGCTAACCTGGACATCACTTTGGTCTTTTTCACCTTAGGAGGCTTCTGAAGGAAACTAGAGATCACATCAAATGGAGGCGGGATCATTTGAACAACTTTCTTCTTCTTTTGAAGACTGTTCTGGAGCCATGAATGCATAGTATTTGAAACTTGCACATCACCTATTATATTTTCAGCAATCATCATTAAATCTTCTGAATTAGATAATTGATTATCCAGCTGCGTGATGTCTATTAATGGCATCTCACAAGGAAAGAGACTCGAATGAGGAATTACTACATCATAAGGGGATGTAACAAGGATATGTGGTTCAACATTTTGAGGAGTTCTTTGATCCTTTTCATTGGATTCATTTCTTTCCTGATTCATTCTGCCTTTCATTTTCGTCCTTCTTTTGACTGTAAACTTATCCGGCTGATTTAGATCTTCATCTCGATCTAGAGCACCTATATCCATTTGTTGTATTTTCTCACTAGAAGTTGCTTCTAGTGCCATTTGAGATGATTCCCCTTTGTTATCTATCCTCCCTTTACCTTGAAATTCACCAGTTACTTTTTCTGCTCTGACTTTACTGACCTAGTCTCTTGTCCTTTTAAGAACAAAGGCAATCCTTTCTTTTAAGCTTTTTAACTTCAAAAACGACCAATCAATAGGAGGGAGATCTAGCAATTCAATTTTCTCATAGTAGAAAGGATCAATCAAGGAAACCTCATCATCACCTACACCTGTCATATCAATATCTAGCTTGAAGTCTATTACCTGCCTCACTGTAAGTCGCATCCAATCTCTCTTCCTGACTTCAAAATCATTTTCACAATCCTCCCAAAAGTCTTCTAGAGTGGGAAAGTGAACAAAACTGGGGTTTAACTTTAACTCATTAATTGCATAGCCCTTACTATCATAAGGGAAACACATAGTATAAGGATGCAAATTTATTGTGGCAATAGATCTTTCTATATTCCTGGCATCTGATGCAGTATCACAACTATAATATCCAATGCCGATAGGAAAAGGTATTTCATCTATCCTCTTGTTCTTACAAAGTTTATTGATTTGACTAATCTGCTTGCACATTTCAATCAAGACCAATTTATCATCAACAAATCTAGGCAGCATTAGTGGACACCCATCATAGGTAGCTAACTTGATATAAGTGAACTTTGGGAATTGTATGAAAATGCTTCCATATTTTTATACTTTCATTGCTACTTTTGGTGAAATTTTGAGTCCAATATTCCCTTGAATTTCTCTTACAGTCAACATTGTGAACGCATCATTCACTCTCCTAAAATGGTGCTGGCTATTGTCATATTGAATCTGAGGAAGATGATTGTAAATGATAGTCGTATCATCATAAATACCCTGCCAGTTAAGTCCTGGCCAACTATTGGTACTTGCAATAGCGTATAAAAGGTATGAAATCATGTAGAAGTAGTCATTTTCTTGAAGTCCCATGAGTTGTCTATGCAGTGAGTCATTGATAATTTCAGCCCAATCAATATGTTGCTTACCTTCGCGGACCAAGTTAATGAAAAGGAACATCCAACCCTCGATCTCATGTGAATCCTGAAGACCGACTATCCTGCTTAATAGAGTAACCATATTTGCCACATCTTCCTTTAACAATGATTTAGTGGATGGATTTGGCCAATTAAGATTTCCCTTTTCTTGGTTTCAAGAACCATGACCTGGCAACAATATCTAAACATTGAGTTTGATTTGCGATAAAATACTCCTTGGCAGTTCTTAGATTGATGTTGGCATATTGCATCCTGGTAGGCAATCGAAAAGCGATAGCAATAGAGACAGGATCTAGATGGACAATTACTTTATTGTTTGATGAAATGACTTCCCTGGTATTCAGATGGTAGGTTTTCATACATTCCAATACTAGATCAGGACACTGAACTGGAATTGGATGCCCTCCTGCTCGAGCCAAACCACTTTCCAAAATCTTTCCGACTAATGGGGTCCTGTCCTTGCTCTTAAGGGATGACCAAAAATCTTGAAGGCAAACACTTACTAAAATGGTATCACCAATGTCTGGAAGTGTACTTTTTAAAATGGGAGCGTAATCTAGCTTTTGATATTTATACTTCATGGTTTGATTATTAATCTTCTTCTCAATTATGCCAAATGTCTTCAGCACCATGTTGCCTCTTTATTTTCAGTTTCAAAGTGATAAACCGGCCATTCTATCAAAAATTCTCACCAAGTCATTATGTACATCATATGACTTCTTTATAGTGACCATAAGCTTGCCAATCATTTCGTCAAACAGTTTACATGCTTTGTCTATGCCCTACACCTTTCCATTGAGGCATTACATAAAATGATTTATGATATTAAATATGAAACCTTTATAGTTTATCATTTAATTGCAACAACATCAAAATTGTAAACAGAATAACTGGAAGATAATGGTGTAGTTATAGACAATCTTCAAATCATTAGTCACTATATATCACTGATAGAATAAACTATAACCTTAGTACCAAAAATGAATATAATTTTATGAAGATATCTAACCTTTTTATTGCAAAAGTAGTCATTTCCCTGCATCAAAATTTTTTACCATGATTATCTGAATGATGTCTATGTATTGAAGTATGCTTCTCCTTTCATCTCACAGTACTTCCCAAATGCATCTATTCAACTATGTCTGCACTTTGAACGACCATGTCACATCACCAAATCACTGCCTATCATCAGATACAATTAAATATTTATAAACAAATACCACAGTTTGAAACTTTGAACTGTCATAACCGTCTCCAGTTAAGACATAATTATCACAGCATTCACGTATGTCATAGCCCCATAATATTTCTTATGACTGGCAAGCTTATGATTGGCAGCCTCATATTTCATAGGAATGATGCATTTGAACTATTTCCCACTTACTGAGCAATGGAGCTAGAAAATAAGGAAGACCGCAGGTTGAAAGCAAAGGCATTATCCAAAACATTTATTCCTTCACTTCTCCCGTCCGTTCAAACTCAGGGTGCAGGTGTTGATGTTGCCTGTTCTATGTTTATGAATCATAATATCGAAAGAATGGGCCATGTCTATGGTTGCCACAATCCACACGTTCTATGTCTACCCTTCCATTAGTGGAGCCAATGGTTATCAAATAAGATTAAACATGTTCATTTGGGTGCCTACAATGCAAAAACTCTAAACCCAGAATGCTTGACTGAAAAGATGTAATCCTCCTTCCGTGATGCTGAGTATAACAATGGCTTGCATTTAAATAAGCTTAATCTTTAACCTTCTAAAAGGTTAATTTTTTGAACCTGTCTTAACCATTTTTTTTTTTTGGGCAGGTTTATGGTTAAGATGGTAAGCTCATCTTAACCTCTTTTTAGAGGTTAATTTTAGAGGCTTATATTAACCTCTTTTAAAAGGTTAACTTTAGAAGCTTATATTAACTTCTTTTTGGAAGGTTAATGGTTGAAATTGTATTGAAAATATTATTCCGGGTCTCTCCATTAATCTGCGGCAACTCTTGACTCAGAACTCCATTTTCAAAAATTTGAATTGTTGAGTGGAGATAAAAATGAGCTAGAGATATTAAAGGAAACGATCTTTCAAAAACTCATAGATGAAAAGTTCCAATCAAAAGCTTTAAAAGAGGCAATTTTCAAAAAAAAAAAAAAAACCAAATGATTAAACAAGACCAAAATTGAGACATTTTGATAACTAGGTAACAGAACCCTAGACCATAGAAATTAAACTCTACAAAATCTCTAGATTTTATCTTAAGCTCCAAAATGAATCTCACGACTACAATGGTGTCAAGATTGATAGCAAAGATGGTTTGCATCCTCTATGCCCAAGAGAAATATCTACCAGTTTGCCAATTTCAGCAATAGCCAAGCATGTTGAAGCATGAGCTCTTCACTTTATTTTTTTAACTTCTTAGTTTGTCAATCAACCCATCAATGTGGGATACGTACCTTTTCTTTTAAAATATCAATTCCCAATTAAGTGAATAAAAGGTTCTTTTAATAATTAAGTGACTTATATTAATGTGTGCTTTATTTAATAGTTTTTTATTAAAGCAAAAATAGGATTTGATGGAACCCTAAAGTCCAGTACAAAAAAAAGAAAGATAATCCATTGAAGCTTGCTACAAGAAATGAGACACAACCAAAACAAGGGTTTTACCAACAAGCTTCTTCAACCTAAAAAAAAAATGTGCCGAGAAATTCACATGCAGCCAAAAGCCAAAGGTCAACAAAGAATTAAGATTTCTCTTTAGTTTGGTTCTTGTGGGAATGAAGGGTCATTTTAAAAGAGTGAGAAGAAGATTTTGATTTTTTCCCTTTCACTGCAATCCAGCCTACTTTCAACTTAGCAACAACAGCCTGCTAATCCAAAAAAACCAACAAAAGGGAACCAACACGACGTGAAATCTCAACACAGGAACAACCAAAGCAGCAACATCTAGCTCAATCATAGAAACCAGCAAAAGGGAACCAACACCACTAGTGGCAACCTAAGAGAGACTAGGGCAAATAACAACCTGAGAGACCAGAAAAAGGGCCAACAATTGTCAAGGAGACAGGACTAGTAGCAACCAAAGAGACAACATCAATCCCCCCGCCCCGCCCTCAGGAACACCTATTTACTGTACTGGGTAAAGAAAATAATGCATACAGACAATGGAACAGAATAACAGAACTATATTCACATACGCCAAGATATTACATTATGCTTCTGATGTATGATGATTACAACGATCCCGAAGGGGGATATAAATACTATCCGAGGAACCTTCCCGAAGGTATCCGTCGGCCACATACAACATGTCGGCTACAACAGTAGAACCTTCTCGATACTGACTAAACATTCCTGATACACATACACACCCTGTCGGCCTGACAACATACATCCCAATACAGATGGAGTTCATCCTGATACAGACAAAATGCATCCTAATACACTAATGGGATACATCCTAATACACTAATAAGATACATCCTGATACACTAACATAATACATCTTGATACACTATTTACTATCGACATCATCCCCCACCAAAAAAAAAGTCATCTCTCAATGACCACACAACAAAACTCAACAACTACAACAAGATGGATCTGCTTTTGTCACATCACTTTCACATTCGTTCTGTGCTTGAACCAAACTGGTCTCCAACCCACATTGCATTTGTAGCCATTGTCTCCTTAGTCAAACTAACCTTGATAGCCACCTGTGCCGCTTTCTCTACTTCCAACTCTGGGTCCACTAAGCCAGGTGTCGCTTTACTGCCTTCAACTAGATGATCAACTCCTCCCGAGCTCTCCATGCATCCACCAAGAAAGCTTCACGGCCAACACCTACTCCAAGCACCGCAAAGCGTATCAACCTTCTCGAAAGGCTTGCTTTGTTGTTCTCTCCACCACTGGTAGATAGACACTCCATGCCTGCAGCAGCTCCAGGTCCCATCCACTAGTCATACTTCCCACGACTGATATTTGCAATGACTGGGGGTCTAGGGGGCAACGCCCCTAGTGGGGTCGAGGGGTGGCGCCCTCGAGGGAACCCACACAAAAATGCATGGAACACACTATTTTTGCAATTTCTTCTGATCCCACACTCTTTCTGGCAACCACTGATGCTTCCCCTTCCCTTTGGTATCATCTGATGCTCATTCTAGACATTCATGATTTGTCGTCGTTTTTTATTTTATTTTTATAGAAACCCTCCTATCACCCTTCCTGATCCGTAAGGTGGTCTTACAACCTCGCTGCCAATGTACAACTACGCAATGGATTGCTTCTGCCATGGTTGTATCGTCTTCCTGGAGGACTCTGTAATGCCGTATGCTTCACTTCCTCTTCATTTCTTCCTTAGTAAACATCATACTTCAACCTTTGAAACCCATGACCATCGTACACTTAGTCCTGCATTTTAACTTCTAACACCGTACACCGCTGGCAATGCACACTATGGCACCTACAGTCGAGGTCGTATGACATTATACCTTGTGGAAGACCATACGACGATATGCCTTATATCTTGCTCGAAATGTGAAGGGATCATGTCGTATAGTGAATGCTAATTATCTTGGAATGCCATACGGTACATGCTTGCCTTACAGTAACACCTTCATGCCGTATGGTAGCATAACTTGGAATACTATGCAAACACCATGTTGTACGGTGATATACTAGGACTGTACAGTTTTACAACTTGGAGCAATATGGTGACTGACTGGAAACACTGTACAGTGTCAATTTGTACTCCAACTATGTTCGTACGGTGACAAATGCCTTCAATGCTTCAGGAACCAATGACTCATTTGATAGAATGGAAGCTGTACGGGATTTATTTTCCAATTCCAAGCCGTACGATGGTATAAGTATGCTACCGTATGGTGATGCAACCTTTCCATCGTACGGTGTTTGTTGCTCTTTTCCTTTCCTTTTTTTTGAATAACTTTGTACAATATTTACATATATACAGTACTTACAGTCATTCTTTTCTTAGTTGTTCATCCACAGAGGTGTGTTATTTCTTTCATGGTAAACATTCATCTTCGATCTATGCACTATGTTGACCACTTCCTCTCCGTCTAGCATCCATAATTTCATTGCTCCATTATCACCCACTTCCTGAATCTCGTGCGGCCCAACCCATTTCACTTGATACTTGCCTGGTTTGATCTCATTCTGTCCGTCATGCTTCAACACCAACTGTCCTGGTTGGAACTTGTTTAATTTCAGGTGTCTATCATGCCATGCTTTGCGCCTATTCTGTGTCACCTCCGTGGCCCCTTGTGCCTACAATCGTCGCTCATCAAGTTTATTTAAGGTACACGATCTCTCCATCCGGTTTTCCATATCGCCCAGTTTGTTGTCGAAGCTCGGTACCATGGACTCTGTCAGCTGCCCCTTCTTACCGTCAATAACACCTCCACTCTGTATTGTTGCAACTTTTATTAAAACCTTCCTCTTTGTTTCCTGTGCAAATCGAATGATATGTCTTCCTTGCTGCCGGCACCTTTCTGCTATATCTGTAGTTTGATGTAACACGTTCTTTTTGCGCAGTCGTACGTTGAAATCTTTCCTTCTTTTGGGCTCATACTGTATGTTCTTCCCTTCAGCTTTAGCCATAACCGCCTTTCCTTCTTTCGCTTCTCTATATTCCTTTGGACATTCATTTCCTTCTTCTTTCTTATCTTCGTCGACCCTTAACATATTATAGCTCGAAAAGAGCTCGTAATCCTCCATCTGCCAGTGAAAAAGGCCATTCAAAGAGTCTAGATCGTCCTCACTCGACCCTCCTTCCAGTCTCAATACTCCCTCTTCATCAGGTTCCATTCTCTTCTTCCTCTCGCCTGCTCACCTACCATTTGTGTGTAGATCAATGACGTATTTTTGCCCTTTTCTTTCAAGTGATAAAGTATTTTTCTTCCAATCGTGTTTCGCCTTGGCTTGTATCAGCCACCCCTGGCCCAGAATGGCATTGTATCCTTTTTGCTTCAGTGGGATCACAATGAAATCCAATAGGAACATAGCAATCGTGACTGGTAGTGTCGTTAGGACTCCCAATGGTTTGATTCCATGTTGATCAGCCGTTAGCAGCTGGAATGTAGGTGGCCACAATGTTAGTTGTCCCAACTTTTTCCAGGTATCCTCTAGTAGCACATTGACACTGGACCCTCCGTCCATGATCGTGTCTGTTAGCACAGTCCCAAGAATTCCCGTTTCAACCACCACCAGATAGCATTCGGATGAAAGAGCTAAGGGCCTGTTTGGTTGCTGGAATATAAATTAAGCATTGGCATTCTGAATGCTGGCTTTGGGATTTTGGAACTTGGAATCCAGATTATGATTAGGGAATCCAATTTGGGACTATTTGGTTGACCAAGAATTCATTGTGAGAATACAAATTTCCTCTGTTTGGTTGCACATTGTGGAATTGGAATACTAGTCAAAATAACATGCAAAATATTATCATCCAGCTGTAGCATTATCATCATGCAAAAAAATTCAATACTTATTTGGTTTGTTGAAGTCCAAACATTTTTAACAAGTATAAAAAGATAAAGTCATGTTGAAAGTAAACATTATCATAACGGATGAGGACGAGATTGTACTAATGGATACTAAAACTTTTATGGCTCTTGCTCTATAAAAAAAAAACCATTGATTATAATTCACATAATTACTGATATGAAATATGTATATTGTTCAAGTCTCGTTGAATGAATCCGAATCACAAGAATTGATGAAATAAGAGTCAGAAACATCCCATTAAAAATATATATATTTGTAGAGATCCAACAAAAAATTTGATCATCACAACATTCAAACTCGCAGGTGCGAAGTCTAAATTTTTATATTAAATTTTTACGAAATCTTACTTGGAAACACTTTTATGCTAGAAAAAAAATCAATAGAGTAGATTGTTTTTGTCTTGCATACAATTCATTTAATCGAGAAACAATGTATGTGAAAAAGTTATTTCACCAAACTTTTTTGCAATAACTACTAAGGCGGATCAGGCGGAAAAAGCTTGATAAATTACTCAACAGTGGCAAATATACAAGCAAGTAATAGCGGAAAATTTTCCCCCCATTTAAAAAAATTAGTGCAAAAAAAGTGCCCCCAAATGGGCATCTGGAAGTCAAACCCAATCAAATTTTACTTCAGTTGAAATCCTCATTTTCAAAAAATGGGATTTAAAATGGGAATTAAAGCGGGAATTCCAAATAACAAGTGTTTGAAGGAATTTGGAATCCTTGTTTTGGGGGTCAAATGGGGATACCAGATTCCACTTTTTTCCAATTCCAATTCCGATTGTGCAAACCCAAACAATGGATTAGAATTTTTTTAGAATTCTGAATGCCAATTCCGTTCTAATTCCACCTACCAAACGGGCCCTAATAGCATCGGGTCTTCCGCACTTGCGCTTCTTTCTCCTTTCCTTGCTTTGTTGGTTGCTTAGCAATTGGAACTATATTCGTGAGTGTTGTATGGAGTTGAGGCACAGTGAGTAATAAATCATTTATACTGACGAGTATCTTGGTTTGCAATATTTGTTGTACGATGTTCTGTTCTGCGCAGTTCCGTGTGGAGGTACCAGGTGTGTCCTTCAGCTGTGTCATTTTTGCCTGCGTTGCTTCTGCCCGTGCTTCCTCTAGTCTCTTCTTTTCCTCCATTGGGTTGAGATACACTTTTGCTTGCTTTCGAGTGATTGCCAGAACCTCTTCCTTGTCCGTCCCAACAGTAATCAAGTTTACTCCAGACTTTGGGCACTTAGCATCGTCATGATCGCCCGGTCCACACCATTGGTATAACTTCGGTGTGTTCGCCGTTGTGCACTCTCATGCGAAGTGACCCCACAGGTTGCATGCGCGGCATTGAACTATTAGACAGCCATTCACATCATACTGGATTCGACTCCTCCCGCCATTATTGTTGTTGCCGCTGCTGCTGTTGTTTTGACCGCACCGATTATTTTTGTATCCTCCCGACGTGGCACCCTCCACACTATTGTTTCCTCTCCCTCTAGACGCGGATGCTTCCTGTGTCAGGAACACTTGCTGCGGTGTTCTTGTTTTCAAGTTGAAAGGGCATTCCTTTATCGAATGTCCCATAATCTGGCAAATTTCACAAAATTGATCTTTTGGGCAGGATCCTTTCGTATGGCCTTTTTCTTGCACTCCGTGCACCTTAGCTCATTGCCCTTAGTTTCCTTGTTCATGTTCTTGAACTCCATCATCTGAATCATGTCCTTTTTGAGGGCGCGAACCTTCTTGTTGCTGCCTTCATCATTGCTGCTATCTTCTCCTGAAGACGCATCGTCATCTGAATCGAATGAACTATTCTTCTTCTTCTTCTTGGTCTTCTGCTCACTTTCTAGGTTCATTGCCCGGTTGTACGCTTCAATGTATGACGATGCTGGCACGATCTTCATCTTCTTTCGCAACTTTGGGTGAAGGCCTTCAATTGACCATCTTTTCTGTAACCCATCAGCCGGCTTATTCTCCATCTTATTGATCAAGTCCTTCAACTTCCTTGCGAAGACTCGGACTGTTTCATTCTTCCCCTACTTAGTATTGAACATCTTTGCTACAATTTCATTATCATCTCACAAAAGTTGAAATTCTGTGATAAACTCCTTTTTAATGTGATCCCAACTGTTTAACTTTTGTGGATTGGTATCAGTAAACCAATCAATTGCCACCCCCCGTAGGGTTGCCAGAAATTGCCTCATCCATTTGTTTGTAATCGTTATGCCATTGGCCCTCCAAATCATTTCACAGGTTTCACAATGTTGGATGGGATCAGTTGCTTCATTACCATCAAATTTGGGCAACTTCTCCTTTGGTCCTGCCATCCTAATATCGACGCTTGGTATCTCGACACTAACGCTTGGTATCTCGACACTGACGCTTGGTATCCCGACACTAACGCTTGGTATCCCGACACTAACGCTTGGTATCTTGCCAGTTGTGCTGTTTGGTGAAGAAAGGTCTCCATTTAGCGAATTTGTCCCTTCTGGAAGTGTATTACGCACGAAGAGTTCACTCCATGCTCTTGCCCCCTCGGCACTTGAAGCCGTGCAAGTTGATTCTCTTCCGTCGAGATTCTCTTCCCTCAGCGAATACAAATTCAAAAACTCCTCCCTTGCTTCTTCCACCAACTCCACCCGCTATCAAGTTTCTTCCAACAATTCCTCCGCACTTCTGTGTCCGTCGGCAATCTTCTGGAACCTCCTTCTGCGTTCAGTTTGTTGTGCCAAAATTAGATTTCCTTGTGCTATGTGTATTTCATTCTTTTCCTTTAGCTTGTTCTTATTCTTGTTCAGCTGATTCAACATTACTCTTCATTCGCCTACCTTTCCAAGTCCATTGGGCAACGGCGCCAAATGTTTACCATACTGGGTAAAGAAAAATAATACATACAGACAATGGAACAGAATAGCAGAACTATATTCGCATACGCCAAGATATTACATTATGCTTCTGATGCTATGATGATTACAACGATTCCGAAGGGGGATATAAATACTAAGGAACCTTCCCGAAGCTATCCGTCGACCACATACAACATGTCGGCTACAATAGTAGAACCTTCTCGATACTGACAAAACATGCCCGATACACATACACACCCTGTCGGCCTGACGGCATACATCCCGATACAGACGGAGTGCATCCTGATACAAACGGAATGTATCCTAATACACTAACGGGATACATCTTGATACAGTAACGAGATACATCCTGATACACTAACGGAATACATCCTGATACACTATTTACTGTTGACAACACCCACTGTAGGAGCTGTCACCAGCTGGGCACTGGCTTCAACAGAGACACCATTAGATATAGCTAAAGGAAGAGACATAGGGTAGTCTTGTGCAATCACCTAAGAGAAGCTCCACCAGGCAGAGGACTTCTCTACTGTGTAATGCTGCAAAGAAGCACCATTCCACCACAAGGCAGACCTCTTAATTTTTTGAAGCTCCCATTGCTCTGCCACATGACCAGTCTTGAAGCATCCTACATTTGAAAGGAGCCCCTTCATAATCCAACTGTTGGATTCAAGTACCCTTGAAGAAGAAAGTTTAATCTCTATAGGGACCCCCTTTGAAACATCTGCTTCCACCAATACATGAGCAAATGTGGAGGGAAACATATCAGAAGAGCCTTTATCCACCATCACCATGTCCCCAATAGCATTATCTACAATCTCCAGAAGAGACTCAACCCAAAGATGAAGGAGGAGATTAGGGAGCTTGACCCAAATGGGTATCTTACTGAAAGATTTGGAAGGGGAAAAATCGGGATGCCATGGTTTTGTCATTACCATGAGATATCATCCCAACTAAAAAAATAGTCACACAAAATCGTATTTCTATCTGCAGAATTTTCAAATTTAGCTACAAAGAATCCCTTAGCCACAGGAACAATATGGACTGTACCAGTGATGGACTCCCAATGCTAGGATATTCAAGACTGAAGCTCCGTAAGCTAGGCCTAAACCCCAACGGAGGAAAAAAGAGAGGCACCACCCTCAATTTTGGCTAACGTTTCCTTATCCAAATCCAATGATTGTGGATGGGAAAAAGGTCAAGTGCCAAAGACTTCTTCGATACCAAACCTTGACCCCTACCACCAACAGGCATCGAAGGAGGGCAAGCCCCAAGAGACTCTGTTGAAGCAAAGAGAGGAGCCGAAGAAGACTCTGACAGAGCAGCCCATGTCAGAGAGGCACCGGTCAAACCAAGGGCGGCAACCTGAGAAATGCCATGCCCACTGCCTGACAGAAAAGCGCCTTCATCAACAGAAGACCCACCAGCATGAGAAGGAGCACTAGCATCAACAACCCCACAGGAAGGAATGATAGGCCTCCCATTGCTTGAACACAATGGCAGCTCATCTGAAAGAGCATGCGAAATGGACAAAGCAGTTGCAGGTTACTTATTCCTATTGCCAATAGCCTGCAAAGAATGAGCAGGAACATCAGAATTTGAACTTGGAGATCCAGTGGGGGCCAAAGAAGCAGGAAAACGAGTGGGAGCCATTTGTTTGATCAACAAAGACTGTACTTTATTTAATAGTTACTTTATTAATAAATTATTTGATCTTCAGCCATTACAATAAATAATTAATGAGACTCAGAAATCCATGTGCAATAGCTTGTTGAAAAGGTTTTAGTGAGATGCTCCAAATCCAATACTAAAATGCCAAAAATATTGAACCTTGCTAACTTGCTATAAATAGTAGATGCTTGGAATCCCTATTGAATCAACTTGGATAGGCCAAAAATTGAAATTGCCTAGGCCGAATCTCTCTTTAGTCCCTCTAAGTCCTAGTTAGCCCATGAGACAAAGGTAAAATGGGCTAACCACACCACAAATTAATGGGATAGAAAAATGGAGATTACATATTTTATAAACGCTTATTCTGCACAAAATAGATGGCCGGTTTTTTTTATAAAGACATTGTTTTAAGTTTTTTTTGGTATATTTTGAATCAGTAACTTCTCAGAGACTCCATGCTATTGAATGGCATTTATGCATAAAAACAATTTTAACTCTTTTAATGTATCATTTACAAACTTTGAGTATCATATTTGAAAGTCAAATATTCCTTAGAAGGGATTTGATAAAAAAATTACTGTTCCATATATTATGGAACACTAAGAGATACCTAACTCAGGAAAAAGTGAACTCAAAATTGAAATTTCATCACATCCATCTTAATCCAGGATCAAGTAGCTAGAGAGAGGGTTCTCTCCATACAATTATTTGGATATTAAATATCTTTTGTTGCATGGATGATTTCTGATAACAAAAGCAACATGCACTTGAATACTCGTTCCCAGGTAAAAATTGATTTGTGAGGTAGAGATCTGATAAGAATCAAATCTAGAAGCAATTAAATGATATTAGCATGGATTGTGGAATTCTCATAACATTAAAAGAATGATTTTCTTTCAAAATATGCAGATTAAGGTTGAGATGTCAACATTCTCATATCCTCTCACGGGAGTTGAAGTCCACCATAATCATCAACCACTACCTGCACAAAAAAGGAGGAGATTGTCATATTACAGACTAAGTTGTAAATTAATCCCACATTTTACACATCACAGATAGCTGCAAAACAGATCACATTGCACAGACAAATTAAGAAAGAGAAGAATCATACTTTATATGGATGATCTCGGAAGGTGTATGATACTTCTAACTGTTTAGGTTCTCCAGGACATGGATCACAAAATCCCATGATGCCTGATTTCTTAATCCCTTCATGCAGCTGCACTTGAATTTAGATCAAAAGTTAATAACAAAATCAGCAAAGAGATTTAGAGAGGAGAATTAAAGAAGAATAGGCATTTGGAAAGCTGTAAATGTGCTCGATGACCACTCAAGTACTCGTGGAATAAACAACAATAGAAATGATGAAGTGAAATGTCTTTCAAGAAAAACTAAGGCATAAATTTCCTTTAATCATTTGAACATTTGTTTTCAATCCACAATATAAAAGCTATCATTGACAATGGTACATTTTGTATATAATTGTGCACAGATTAGTCCCTTTTTATGTTCTTATACATGCTGTTTTCTGTGTATTTGAACAAAAAGTTGTTATATATAACCGATAATAAAATTACTTGAAGAAACCAATGAAATGATACATAAAAATTTGTATGCAATATGTGGAGAAGAGCATTCCACAAAATCATGCATACAAAATACTGATTTTGCTCTCACCAAACAAAAATCAATTATGTTGCATGGCCTCTGTGTGTGTGTGTGTGTAGATATAGATATATGCAAACAAATACACATGCATGTGCGATAGCATCTCTGGGGGTTTTCTAATATTCCCTGAACAAACATTTTTAGAATGTGAGGACAGATCAAAAACATCCTCAGGCAGTCCCAATGCCAATTGCATGCCCAAAAATGTCTTTGAATCAACACTCAGTCATCACAGACATCCCTTGACCATCCCTGAAGGACAAACTTGGAGTTTTTTTTAAAGAACTTTAAAAGTGATGGGTCCACAAGGCCCCAATAACCATTTCAAAACACTAAATATCTAAGTTACCGATTCGGCCTCCTGGAGGTTGGATGCAAAAGCAGATATGGATGGGTGCTGGAGGCAGATGGGTGCGCTGTGGGTGCGACCTGGATGCCACTTACAGGTACCCGGATGCAGACAGATGCCTCTTTCAGGCATCCAGGTGTGTGTGAGTGGCATCCGGATGGCACTCACAGGGCACCCGGGAGCATCCACAGGCTTCCTCATCCAGAAAAGAAAGACAAACATTTTTTTAACATGTGGCATGGTTTTATTAGGCTTAAATCATGAGTAAAATGAGTGAAATAATTAAACAAATGTAATAAAAGATAAGAATGATACGATAGATTTGAACAACAATGAGACATTGATGCCTTAGAAAAATTCTTTGTGGGTGAAAACTTCAACCAAATAATACAATATGCTGAGTGCTTATAAATGTCTTACAAAACTGATTCCACAGCTCCTTTTGAATTGCAATAGGTTTCTTTACAAGGGTTTCTTTTGGGCTGCTGTCTAGTTGAGCTTATATGGAAATGCATTTTGCAAACCTTTTCAAGTTTGAGAGCATTTTAAGTTGCCATTTTTGTGACAAATAGTGAGAGGAAATTCTCTCTTCAAATTGTAGGACAGGATTTTATTTTTAATTAATCTCTACCTAAAATCTGAAACAAGTAAACAGATTGTAGATTATGTACCTTGTACAAATAACTATCTAGGGGTTTTGCATCTAAACAAAATACTTGAAAGAAACAATGTAGATCATCTTTTGATCTTGAAGGTAAAATACAAGACTGAAATACTTATCTCATTTCTTTGCATATACACACACGTGTGCGTGTGCATCCGCATCCCCCCCCCCCCCCAACCCCCACCACAATTAAAAGAAATCCCGCATGCGCTTTGGAATCCGCATCCAAATCAGTAACTTAGAAGAAGAAGAGAAGAGAACAGCAGTAGCATTGAAGTAAGTCTGTTACATTATTTTCAATTTTTTCCAAATGTTTCATAGTTCAAAGCCTTAAGAATTATAGATTATTTTTTCAGTTCGGTGATTCAGAGCCTAGGGTAGAGCTTGGTGGACAGCCCAATCAAACAAATTCAAGTAGGTTATAAAAAATAGAGAAGACGAAATCTAGTCAATATGCTGAACTGTAACACCAAAGTTTATGCTAGTTTTGTACGTTATGTTGAGAACAAATGCATGATGGCTATGCTTGGCAGCTACTCAGTCCTCTCTAACCTAGAAAGAATGCTTATGCATGTTAATTTACAAATAGGGAGGAAGATATGCTTGTTGGAACCGAGAAGTTTCAATGTTACTTCAACCAATATCTTTGAGAATATCAAACTACAAAAACACAATCATTACAATGCTTGGCAGTACAGTAGCCAAAGACTAAGCCCATGGAAACAGAATGCTGTGGTCTTTTAAGAATTAATAAAGGTATTTACAAACCCTGCTTCTTTTTTATGAGTTTGGACATTGCATATGCAGTACAAGAACTAATGTATTTGGCAACATCTCAACCGATTTTTCTCCAACATTGCAAGAGTATTTTTCAATCCCAAACTGTCCAGCAATCTTGTTGAAGCTTCATGATGTGAACAAAGTAGATTACCTAACCAGTTTCCCTCTTTGGTCATTTTCACAGTTGCTTTTGTTAATATTTGTAGCCGCAGGAGACATTTTTATACCTGTGATGGGCTTGTTTTCCTTCTTGATATTAACCTTTTCTCAAGCTTATCAGTTCGGTTCTGCCTTCCAGTGATATTATTATCTGTTCATGTTGGTAATCTCATTACTTCTCTTCCATATCATTTCTTTAAGAAGTTTGCTCTTGTCATCATCATCAAAGCTCCTCATCTTCATGTTCTTCCTTTTGCTATGGTGGTTGCTATGTGTGTTGTACCAATTATTTTGAAGATGCTTCATCTCTCTGTTGCTACTATAAGTGCCCAGATTTAATGAGGATATAATTCAAGTGTCATTGGGCATAAAGCTGTTGAGATTACCATTCGCAATTGTCATGAGCCTTCAATTCTGATCAGAAATTTTTGTTATCATTTGTTACTTCCACAAAACAGGAGTGGCATGATCACATATGGTGTTTCTATCCACGTGGGTTTGGATTCCTCGAGGACTTGAATCATCTTGGCTTCGTAAGTACTTTTGAATTACCATGACTTAGACATTTGTTATGGCAGCTAGTTTATTTTCAGATATTTAGTGTGGCGATTTTTTGAAGCGGAACTGGATGTGACTTTACAGCATCTGTGATTATTGTATCTGAAACAGATCATTGTATATTTGCTTCAGCATTTAATGTATATGTTTAGACACCGTCTGTATGATGAGTGCTTTGACAATTTTATCATGTCTATATTCTCATTTAGTATCTATGAGATACATGTGTATTGTTCGTATTGTAGGATTTAAGCAAGCCATGCTTGAACCCTCATCAGGTTTCTTCTGGTTGATAATCAGGAGTTAGTAATCTCTGATTTGGTTTAATCATCTGTTCAAGCTTGAGAACTTTGTACAGAATTTTGAGTTTTTAATAAAGGATCTTTTCTAGGTGTGGTTGGGGTTTTCCCTAAAGTACGAGGGTTTTCCAAGGATAAATCTATGTGTCTATTTGTTCAAGCACTGTGTATAAAGTATCTGCTCCCAGGTTTTGCTATTATAGTTCAAAGCATTAACATGGTGTCAGAGCTAGGTTTAAGTAAAGATACTGAATTAGGCTAGGGCAATTGGATTCTGAAAAAATTGTGATGACTAATGGGTGTCAAATATGTTGTTCGATGTTTGTTGCAGATGTTACAATCTCAGCTATCAAGGCTTCTCACGCAACCTTGTCCATAGCTTCCATTTTTCATCAACAGGGAGGATGCGATCATGCCCGTCAATGCTTATATGTTTGACATTCATGGCTACGGGGATAGCAGTTGTGTTGGTGTTCAAATTTGCATTCTCTAATTGCAATATAATTTTATGATGGCAAAAGAACAATTGGTGAATTGTGAGGAAGATTAGACAATCAGGAGATAAGTTTTTTATATCCATGAATTTTAATCTTGATTTTTTATGAAGTTAATATTAATTCATGTTATAACACTAGGAATTGTGTATCATGTATGTTTTTAGCACTAAGCTGTATATTTCTCTATAAAAGTGTCATGAGAGCAGTTGAAGATTAAGGAGCCGGGCAAATTATCAAAGGTTGCGGGACCATTTCCATGTGTAAAGGTGAAAATTCAATATATAATATAAGGGGATATTAAGCCGATTGGGCTTCAAACTATTAATCGAAAGGGTAGTTTGAATAAATTTGTTCTCTATAGTTATCATGGTATATTTTGGGCCATACTAATCTTTGGTCACTCTAATGTTGCCGTCAGATATTAAAAATGCATAATGCTCGAAAGGAAATATTATATCATTTGATATTTCAAATAACTATAGTGCCGAGCTAAAATATTAGACATCAAACACACTTATTGGTGGAACATTTGCATTTGTTGTTTGGAACAGGTCGGAAGACATGGGAGGTGACATAGAGAATGTCTTGTGGGGAATACAACCCACCCACAGGTCAATAAAATCAGGTTTGCATTCCTCTGCAAACAGTTTGAGTGCGGTCTGTGACCAAAGAAGGCAGACTATTCCTTTTGTCTTCACTAGGTGTGAAAAACTTTAGCATACGATAGTGTAAAGTTCTTTCAATATATTCTTGGCGTTGTTGTAGACAAGGATTAGCAAATCTACAGAGTCATGATCTCGGCTGTGTTGAGGTGTACTTCATTGCAATGATAATTCAAACCATTCTTAATTCTGTGAACTGAGGGAGAGCAAAAATCACAGGCATCACCGTAAGCTAAGTAACACAAATCGATTATTATGGAGCCCAAATCTTCTAATGTAAAATTTGAGAGTGGAAGACTTGCAAAAAGTTTTCGAATAACCTCCTAGCTCATGACCTCTTGCCTAGCCAGACTCAAAATATATGTGTGTTCCCATAAGTGGATTTGGATATTCAGGAACTGGAAGTTTACAGGCTGAGACTGAGGAAGTTAGACACAATATGGAATAGATGCTCTGAATTCAAGCTTGTGTTAGATAGCAAACTGCAGTGGGTAGAGTTATAGGTTTTACAGAAGTTGTTTCTCATTTCAACCTTTAGGAGAGCTAGTTTTCTTATTCCGCACGTTCTTTTGCTCACATTCACAGCGTGAAATGAGTTCTTTGTGATTCTTCCCTGGCCGAATATCGAGTTCATTGTTGACTCACAGTTAACTGGACAACATCTAATATCTTGAACTGCTGCCTGGACACGTTTGATATCGTGGCTTCATTCCTTTTGCAGGTGCTCTTTTCTGTTATTTTGGTCCCCATTTCTTTGATGCTGCGACTATAATTTTATAAGTTCATTCATGTTCCTGTTGGCATTGATGAAACGTGTGCACATTTGTTTGATGTTGTTTGATGACTTGTTTGATACCATTCCAGATTCCTTCATTTGTCGAAATTCAGGTTTTCTATTTGGCCGCCATTTGACAATGTTCATTATGCTATTTGTTGTTGTTCTAACTCTTTTATTTGGTCACCATTTTGGCTGCAGCTGCTTTAATGGGATTTTCTATCCTCTTTGTTGTTACCATACTGGTCTTTTTAGGCTGATGCATGCTGTGACTGGGGTTTTGCCTTATCCTGAGATCTCTTTTCTGGCTGTGAGCTCTAAATTTTCTCATCTGAGCTTCGTATTCATCTGTAACTTGAAAACCCTTCACCTTTGACCATAACTTGCTTGATAACTTCATCTTTCTCTCTTGAAGAACAGCTGCATCAGTTTTCCTGCTTTGTTCTCACCAAAGTATATCTCTCTCCTTTGTAAGAGCATAAACCTTCAGTTCAAGAGCCCCAAGACATCATTGGTATTTATCATGTAATGCATCAGATTCTGCCTCAGGAGGTTTTCTCTTAAGATACTCGGTTGTATTTCTCGGCTGCTCATTTTCATTACTTTTGTTAATACAAATTGTCCTGGCACATTGATTTTGGATCACTAATATTATAAACAACAAATCTGGAGATTTTTCTCTTGCTGTCAATGAATCTTTCTTGTAGATTTATGAATTGTTATCCACAGTATTTTATCTGAATGAAAGCAAGAGTTTCATTATTTTCTGGACCTTCTCTTGTTGCAGATCTTAATTGGAAGCTTCTTCCTCCTTACTGCAATATGATTTTGTTGAGTTTGCATTCAAACATTCCACTGTTTGGCACTGATAGTAAAAATGACCTTGAGTAAACCCATTCAGCATATAATCTTATTGGTTGTAATGCTACTACAGCAGCTTCCATAACAAAATCTACTATTTGTCTGTCATTCATGAAGCTTATCATTTCTTGTAGAGTTGAAATGAATCTTGAATTGCATTAAAACAATGTTTTATTAAGTATCTGTAACTGTAGCATTCATTTCTTCAGTAATTTATTTCCCTTTGCTTCAAGATTACATTACATTGTTTGTTATAACCCCCAATTGGTTATAGCTTAAATAACATTTATTTCCTTCACTAATCAGAAATTTGGCATTTTGTCAGACACTTTGAAAGCAAGCTCTGCTATACCCTTCGAGTATGTTGTTGAATGTGATGACACTTGGATTTGGTTGTGTTTTAGTTTATGATTTCCTCATAAGGCATGTACAACCATGAACAAAGACTGAAATCTATTGCAATAATTACCACTACCCATAAGTCTCCAAGACTTTTCTTGCAAGTATTTTAGAAGCAAAGACATGAGTATTCCTTCACCAATAATACTTAATGTCAAATTCAATATTCTTCTTGCAATTGAAATCAATAATACGAGATACTAAATTCAGAATCCTTTTGCTACTGAGACTTAAACAAATCAGAGAATTACAACATTCATTAAAACCTGGTAATAATCTCTCATTTCAGCCTGTGGCAGAATTTTGCAAGCACTTAATTCTTCCTTCGGCAGACTGAAAGTCCAGTGATAGCTGCTCTGCTCAGGAATGCACATGGATGTTGGACACCAATAACAGGCTGTTGCGTCCCAATCAACAACATGAATCTTAGCCACCAATACAGGCACTCGAATGCATACTAAAGATGCCCAAGTTAGGCATATAAGCAGCCAGCTGGGTAGGGAAATTAAACCCCCAATGCGCACAACAGCAACCATGTCCAGGGCAGGAAATGTGGCAGCATTTCCAGAATTTGAAGGGCAGAGATAAAACCAAATTGCAGACCAGTTGTATTTGATGAAGAAAAATAAATTCACTAATTCCCAGCTCTAAAGCATCCACCAAAACCAGTCATCACAGTAAGGAAAACACCCACTGCAATTTCCCACATATGCAGATCAAACCCTCCAATGTGCAGGTAATAATGTAATTAAACTCCAGCAATTGATTGACTTCCCAGGCACAGTGAAAATAGTAGGGAAAATTCCTTCAATCGGTTATACCACAACTACTAATATAAACTCCAAAGTCTTCTTACAAAGCAACAGAAAGTACAGACATAGAAGATAATTCAGTTAGAATAATTCTCAGATTTGAATCTACAATACTTCAGCTGTAGATCCAATGAAACATCTTAGAATTCAGACCCTTATAAATCAGCAAGGATATAGAAGATTAGAACTCTAAAAAGCCACAAAGGCAATAAAAGAAAATAAATATTCAAGCATGTCATTCCCAATGAAATGGGCTTGTATTTATATCCTTCAAATTCCCTTTTGTTGCCAAAATGTAACTTCACTCAAGAAGCTTCAGCACACAACATTAATTAGAAGCTTTCTCTAGATTCTCTCAATCGACTTGGCTTAACCAATTAATAAATGACACTTACCAATGATAACTTAACTTTCAACTTAAAAGAAATTATAAAGTTAAATTATAACTTTATAATAAGACATTTAATAATTAATAATAATTTGGCCACTAAAAATATAATAACTCCCAAAATACTCATCATTTAAATATGCCATTTGAAATAGGAGTCATACCTATTATTTCTCCATGTGACCAAATGCACTTTCCAAAAATAGAAAGGGTCCATCTCAATCAACACCTGACTTACCACAAATAGTAAGTACACCAAACTAAGCCTAAACGAAGTCCAATCTGAGCCAAACGAAGACTAATTGGTAGCTTACTGAATTGTAGAGAAGATAAGAAACTTCCAAGCCAAGCCATTGTGTTAGAAGACCCTCTATACACAATAATTAGCCTACAAGGATCACAATAATAGGCTAAACTCTCAAACTTTGATACTGGCCAAAAATGGGGACATTACATTGTTATAGGTATTTGTATTTCTTTCTATAGAATTGATTGGCCATCTTTGTTTATAGCTTTGCACTAATCTGTCCATCTTGTATGTACAAGCTGAAAATAGTGTTCAATTCATGTTTCAACGACATAATACAATATTTGACCTGTAGCTTGCAACATCCTTTATGTAGCATATTGTTTGACCTGTAGCTTGATACTTGTCCTTTCTTCATATCATTGATTATACATCTTCCCATTTATGCTGTAGCCGTGTGTTGACAATTTTCATACTTTCATCTTGAAGCTTTTGAATGTTGCTGCACTTGTTTCTATTCATAATGTTTATGCTTTGCATACTAACATTTCATCATTGCTATTGCTTCCTTCCAATCAGATTCTACAATACTAACTCTAATAAGTACGTCAGGCTCAATAACCCTTGTGGGAGCCTACGGTTATATCTATGTACTTATTAGATATAGGATTTTGCACAGTATTAATAATAAAAAGTTTTGGTATGATTGCTTGCCTCTTTTACTATTGGTATGCGTTCCTATTTTTTGAAAATGCATAGCATCTTAGGAACATGAAAGTGATGGAGAGGTGAGATACTAGCATTGCTTAAATCCATTGGATCTAACATTTTTCCTCTTGTCATGTAGGATTTGGAGGCTTGGAGGGAATGTGATGCAGAACAACAATCAAGTGCGAACAAGAAGGCACAACTCGACCAGTCATTACAGGCAATGACTAGTGCCCATGACCCTTTCCTTACTCTTTTAATTCTATCATGTTATTCATTTTTAAAGAGTAGGAACATGTAGCAATAGTTTAGGGGCTACTCTCACAGTCAATTGTGTGAGAGACATTTTACTTTCAGCTTTTAAATCATTTCATTGTTCAATGATTGTAAATATCAATTGTATTGTTATGATGAATAAAACAAGGATATTGTCTATTCTTTTGGCACATAATGAACATGATCTCCATATGCATGAACTGAATAATAATGTAAAATGCTCATGCAATTGTGAAAACCTTTGTGATTCATTAGGACAAAATTTGAACGAGTAAAAATTTACTAACAGTGGTATCAAGCCTAACCTATAATTCAAAACAGGGTTTTTATTTGAATATTTTAATACCCAATTTTGACACCTAAGTATGAAAAACATTGATGTATTCGTACTCCAATTGATCTCAAGCCTAATGTAGCTAAGAGAACTTGGTTTACTAGTCATCATAGTTTACAATTAAATAAAAAGTAACTTCAAGAACCGCTGACTATGAAACTATTCTACATATTTACAAGCATGTCCAGGTTATCCTCATGTTTTGTGTAGTACTTTCTCCACCATTTTTTCATTGAAAAAATCTTTCAGAAGAGAAAACATAATATTTTATTTGTTAGAGAAATTCTTAATTGCATAGCATGAAAAGATCAAGTTAAGCTAGTTATCTAAAACATTCATATCTAGCTTACCTTAAAACATGGAGATATCTAGATTGACTTGTACTTTGTATGATGGTGTGACCTCCAAACAGTGCTATGAGTTGGAAAGTATCAAGACCTACCTCAAGAGTACCAAGAATCGGTCAACAATATGTACTCTTGATGTGTTTATGTAAGAGCCCTGCTGGATCACTGTAGAATTATGCTGAAGAGTTTTGAAAGTTTGTAATTTTTATCTTATTTTTTGGATATATGTTTTTTTTTTTTTTTTTTTAATTTTTTTTTTGGTGTTTTTCAGAATATAGAAAAAATGCACATACGAATAAATTGAAAATCAAATTACTAATATTGCCAGCTCAAAATCTATGAATTGCAATTATAGTATTTGCAATTCTTGCAAACAATAACTTAAGGATGAACAACCAGAAAAAAGAACCTATGAATGTTGTATCTCGTTTCAGCAGAATAGAAAGAATTTCCATGCCAAAGATAATAGATTTCAGTCTGTATATAGACCACATCCAGTAATAGAGTGTATGCTTCCTTCGAATCACCAAACGCAGGTCTCATACACGTCCTTCTGTGGCATTAATGATCCAAGTATAAGCAATCGAGGACCACTCCAAATATAGATAGCTCTCCAGCTGCGAGCATAAACGCTGCCCAACAGAGATGATTGCAGCAGCTATGAAAAAAATCTATAAATCAGTATTGTTGAACACCAAATGCAGGTCTCGTAAATGCCCCTTTGTGGTGTTAATGATCCAAGTATAAGCAATCGAGGACCACTCCAAATCAGATTGCTCCAGTCATGAGCATAAACGCTGCCCAACAGAGATGATTGCAGACTCAAATCTGTCTCTCGGCAGCTATGAAAAACAACTATAAATCAGTATTGTTGAACACCCAGCAATATAGCAAATATCTCCAACAATCCTCAGCTTCAGCAGCAAATATAACCCTCTTCCCTTGGATGCCAATTTCAGATCATGTGAATTCCAAATTGATATACAACAGCATCAATTTGGTGATTAATTAGAATCAGAATTTAAACACAATTCACTGGTTCTTTTACCAGCTCAAAATGCCAAGCAAAATGGAGGAATCAGTCCTCTCAAACCCCTTCAAGAAACTCACAAAATTCATGAAAGGATAAATCAAGAGATGGATCGATTTTACTCACGAAGTCATTTTTATTACACAAAATGGAACTCTACCTTCACAGTTTTCACTAACAAGTCTTCAACACACCATTGAATTATAATAAAGTCAGCTAAGTTATTCATTAAATATTACTTAATTAAATGAAGCTTAATCAACCACCGAGAAAGCCAAGTCATCAAGTACCTCAACTACACTGCTAAAAATTGAAACTGTGCCTGAACTGATTTCCTATAAATAGCAAGTCTTTCAATTGAGACCCTCAAAACACCTTGTCATCTCACAAGGGTCGCGATGATGAATTGACATCGACAAGCTATTGGAATTTGCTAAATTGGGGACATTATAGTTTAAAGTAGTATTTTAACATTTCCTTTATAATAGTAAATTAAGTCTTTAGGGCATGCTTTAGGAATTTTCTTTTATTCTTTTAGTTAAGATTTTCTCCTCTTCTTTAATAGTTGTCACTCTTATCCTTCATGGATAAAGCCTTTGTAACTCTTTAACTGCTAAATTGGGGACATTATAGTTTAAAGTAGTATTTTAACATTTCTTTTATAATAGTAAATTAAGTCTTTAGGGCATGCTTTAGGAATTTTCTTTTATTCTTTTAGTTAAGATTTTCTCCTCTTCTTTAATAGTTGTCACTCTTATCCTTCATGGATAAAGCCTTTGTAACTCTTTAACAAGGAAGAACATCTTGCTAATCATTCTCTTTTGTATTTTTCACAGCATTATGTGCATGGCATTCCTCCAATTCTTTCTATCGTCTTTGCAACCCATCATCTTTTGTCATGTTTCGGAACACCTTTGGGGTTGGCATCACTAAAAATTTGTCTGCCATCTGAGGACATTAGGAAAGTATGACAGCGTCATGGACTCGTGAGTGACAAACCCTAATATATTTATCACTACAACGTAACTCAGAAATGATATGAAGTGAATTATGCTCATATACCTAATTTAGGCTCCAAGATATAATGCAATGAGCAACCCAAAAAGATGGATTCGATAAGGTTCTATGCAGAAACAGTTCAATTAATAATTGTGGTTAGAAACATATAGAGTGCAATTGAAAAAGAAAAGTAGACAAGGCATTAACAACATACAGAGTTATAACAACAAAGTTCATTTTTCTAGTTCTATATATTATCTCTAAGAAGAAATGTACGCTAGCTATGCCTGCTTACTCCTGTCTAGCCAATAAAGTTTGGTTATGTACATTAATATATGTAGGAGGAAGGTGAAGCATCAGTTGAAACCGAGATGTTATATATACTTCTTCAACTGTTATAACTAAGCATTTTAGTGAAATGACCAACTACCTAACATCTAACTTTGCTTGGGTACTGCAAAGTATGCTTGCAGAAAACAAGTTACATAAAGGATCAACAATAAAATTTCAGCACGAAAGAACTTGCGCTCAGCAAAGATACATTAGGATGCACCAATAGACAACAAACCAAAATACTCAAAACACCAAAACTCACACAATACGACACAACAAGAATGCTTAAGCAAATGGGCAGGAAACTACCTAAGATAGGGCAAACAAAGCAGATGTACCTTAAGCTGGCCCGAATCATCCACCAAAAAGTTCAATGGTATTGTAACATCTAGTATTGGCAATGGTAGTTCATCATCAATGCCCAGTGTTGTTTCCTCTTCCTTTTCACTATGTCCTTTGAGATTCCCATACACAGCTTTTGTAATTACTAATCCTCCTCTCTCAGCCTGCTTCTTTTGTTTTCTATTAGCAACATTCTGGAGAAGTGTCTGGGCATTGCTTGCTGCTGCTCTTGCCTCAAGTACCTACAATCTAAAACTTAATTAGGTGTACTGAAAATCAACGAGTCTACATAAAACAATTGGCTACATAAAACATCACTCATTTAAATTAAGAATCTTTTTTCACAACCCAATTATAATTTGAGAAAAATAATTAGTGCAGACATCAATTACTTCTTTCAAGCCAAATATGACTTTGTTCGCAATAGCACCATAAGGATTCTTATGGTGGCATGCATCAAGAAAATGTAGAATGAGTTATTTTCCTTTGGCTTGTATATAATGACATTAAAGTTTAAAACAATCAATCAAACAAAATCCTTACTGTTTCTAATGCTGAGTGGCACATTTATAAGAAAAAGAAACTTTTCAAATTGTTTCAACTAAAAATTACACATCAAAAGAGCAAATTTGAAGCATTTAGCATACAAATATCAACAAATTGCATAAAATCCACTGAATAAAGATATGGATAGTATATTTACAAACCTGAGACAAAGTCTTCTGTCGCTTGTCTAGAATCTTTTGGTTTTCCCTTTTGCGATAGTAAGGTTTGATGACACAAACCTGGATTAAATAAAAGTTTTCAGTGGAAGACATTATATTTAACAGAAAGCAAACAATTTTTTACCAAATTTTAAGAAAACTATCTTACTTTCCCAAAAGCAAACAATATTTTAATAAATACTTAATAATGACAGAGATCTGAAATAATTATTAAAATTCACATTTTTTGTCATCTGTTTTTCACCTGGCAAATTAGTCTATTGAATGCCCATATTGTTGCCTTCTCAAATTTTATACATAACTGAATGGTACAATAAACTGCATGGAGGGACTATTTGTTTTACTTAAAATTATACCAGGGTTTTAGATCATCAAGAACATGGCTCTATGCTCAAAAGTGCAGACCAAATCCAACAAAATGTTCTCTTCTTACCACTTCATTGGATAAACAACTTGTGACCAAAACATAGAATGATATTAATGGATCTTATCAAGACCTAGTACTGGTTTCAAATACTCATTTGAAAGACAATTATGCCATGTTTGAAATTAAAAATTTAATTGAACTTGAGCCTATTGTATAAAAATCTAATCTAGCACCAGTGTCCCACAATGCCTCCGCCTTGTCAGCAGGGGCTAGAAGCATGGGCATGTCAGTTCATCATTGCGACCCTCATGATCTGACATGCAGATTTGAGTGTCTCAGTTTGTGTGAATTTCTATTTATAGTAAGTTGGGTGAGCAAGGTTTCCATTTTTGGCAGTGCAATTGTGACACCCTCAGTCCAGACTCCGTCAATATTTTATTGGGCTTTAATAACGAATTGCATATTGAAAGTTATTTATTAAGTCTGACTTAATAAATGACTTTATAAGCTTCATGTTCTAATTTGATATTGTGTTGAAGAAGCCTCTTTAGTGAAAACTGTGCACAAGAAGCCTCTAGCCATTGAATTATAAAGGAGTTATTATATTCAAACATTGAATATGCTTCCAAATGCAAAAATCATAAAAAGTGAAAAGTGTGAGCATTAAGCCTTTTAAATGAGAAGTGTCAGCATGAAGCCTTTCAAATGAAAGGTGTGAAGGAGAAATTTTTTAGATTGAAATGTTATAAAAGCAATGCTTTCTGAGAAAGCAATTCATTCTTTGATTGCTTTTTACTTTTTTAGAGTTTCTCTCTAATGGTTTGGTCCGTTGGACATGGGGTTTGAGGAAATCTGAGTTCCTCCTTTGCACTTTGAGTTGGTAATTGATCCAGTGAATTATGTTTACTGGTGAAGGTGTATGAGATTGATTGGTGCTGAGGTATACCAAACTTCTAATTCTGGTCTGCTTATTATCAATCTGAATTTGAAGGTATTGTATGAGTCTCTTCATTTAAGTTGCTGCAATTGAGAATTGATCAGGATGGGTTCTTCTAAGGATAATTATCTGTAAATTTTGGGCTGAAGGGAGTCACTGAGAGACACCTAAACAAGCTGCGATCTACTGGTTGAAGCAGCGATTGAATACATACATTGGTGTGGGTTTGTTTGTACCTGCACTAAACATTTCTTGGGAAACAGTATTTGCTACAGACAGGCCACTCTTGCTTGGCGTCATCTCCCATAGCAGTGTTTGGAGTATAGGTCTGAAATCCTTATATGTGATGCGGGAATTCTTCTATTTCTGCTGCAACTTATCTAACGCCAAAAACATTTCAGATTCTTTAGTTAATTGCTACATTTTAAAGTTTATGACTGTATTAATTGCATTCGTCAAAATTTGTAATTGAACATTGTGCTGGCAAGCTATAGTAGCTTTCAATAATTGCCTGCACTAATTGTATTTGTTTCTCAAGAATTTATAGATATTCTGAAAATTACAAAAAGCATATACAGTTAAAATCCCAAAAAATATTGCAAAAACTTCCAAAATGAAAAGGCAGAACAAAATTCTTTAGCACATTCCCTGAGGGAGCTAGCAGGGCTCATTACATCAGTTTATTACTTCCTTCTTCATAGGGCTTCATTTAGTGTGCAGTACGAAGTGGACATTTGGTACCACTCCTTTTTCTAGATGTGTGAGGTCCTATCTGTAGTAGCCTTCTTCTCCCAGTATCACTCTGAGGCAGCCCAGGCCTCTTATTGGTCCTGTTGATTATCCTATTGGGTGGATATTTTGCAACTAATAGTTTTGTGAAAACCTAGTCAAAAAATAGGTAGACCAGCCACAACGTGTGAGACAAAGTCTCTCCTACATTAAGGGAAGGCTCCCCCATCTCACCGTTCCTTGGATCAACTTAAGGTAAGCAAGAAGTTGAGAGATTTGTGAGGGGTGTTACCGATATTCTTTCCTCTTAACTTTCAAGAAAGAAACCACTTATCCACAGAGCAATTAACGAGCAAGATAAAATCTCTAACTACACTTCTATCTAGTAGCCGGAAATGGTGATACCTATAAACTAACACTAACTCAAACGCTAGCTGAAAGCGTACCAGTTTGGCTCTAGGTCCTCTTTTAATCTAATTTATAAGAAAAATCATTACTATGATGGCACAAAGACTTCTAGAAGTAGGGAAATTTTAACTATTTTTTGTGAATTTGAGATGGTAACAAAAGCTACAGTCAAAGCTCCTAGTCTATATATTACCACAACTGCTCCCAGTCAAAGCTTCAACTCCGATTGCTTCTTAACTCACTATGCTCTTATTATTGAACACATAATAAAAACATGAATCAAAGACAATATGCATAAATTACAGTCAAAGCTTCTAATTTGCTCTATCACAATTGCTTTCAGTCAAAGCCTTAGCTCCGATTGCTTCTTTTATTCACTTTTGTCCTAGATTCATACTGCACGATCAAAGTTATGCTTACACAAGTGTGGTAGAGCTTTCTTGCATACAGCAAAAGATGACTTTTACAATGAGAGGACACTCCTTTATATAGTCAAAGGAGTTGAGAAAAAAGTGGAAAAAGTGGGAGCAACTCAACCAACTTTGACTCGGTCTAACTAACAAGAGAAATTTTTGGATTACATGTCATTACACATGTAAATCGTATTACATGTAACTACACAATTTCATGCAATACATCCTCTCCAATCTACAAACATTAAAACTAAAGAAGCAAGAAGATGGAAGAGAACTGAAACAATCCTAGGAATTGTTATGAAGGGTCTTGTACTTGGCAATGCTATCCCAGATGATCATAGGATCGGGAGTTCTCGTATTTCATGCCACTGCATTCACCTTGATAATCATGGTGTTGTGTCTTTTGACTGCCTGTGACTCTTTTAGATGAATTGTTCGTTGCCATTTGAAAACTTGATGTGATCAAGCTTTTTCTCATTCGAGTTGTCATGAATTCTCCTTTGTAGATCAGCACAAACTGGACTCTCTAACACTTTGAAGACCTTCTCCACAGTGTCTGGATGTAAACTTGGAACAACTTTCCACCAACACCCTTAACTTTTTTCTTTTTTTTGAAGCAAAGTGCATGTCACATTACCACACGTACTCAGGTTCGTGGACAACTATTGGGAAAATGAAGACTGAATGAATTAACGCTTGTTTGATTCGAAGCATGCCTTCTTTACTCGATGTCTTCATTCTTTATAGAAATTTTGGCATATCTTGACTTGCTGCAACATGAAAGTTTCAATGGGATTCAATCAATCATTGGAAGATATGGATTGTGACTCCACGAGAATATTGGCACCATGAATCTCTAAGGAGCAGTATATGCGGAGTATTGATTAGATACTCATAGAACATATGCAACGAATTGAGCGTGATATGGAAATTACATGCAAAGGGCTAAAATGGAACTTAGGCAGATGGATGGCATGTAAATGCGTATGTGAAAAGAATGAGTCCTTATAAAGATGCCTTGAGGAATGAAGGCTAGGCGCATGGGAATGCATGCAAATGATAACTTTTGAGTTTAAAAGTGTGACCTTTAGTCAAAAATAGGTTCTTTGGATGTCGTTACACGTAAAATGAACGTTCGTAAAATGAAAATGCCTGTAAATGGGAACAAAGGATGAGATTGCATGTAAATGTGGATGGAGGGTGAGATTACATCTAATCGCATGTGGAGAATGAGATGCAATGTGCTATGGTATGTAATGATGGACATGGAATGGAGTGAAGTGAAACATGCTCAAGTACTTGGGAAACAACTTGCAACTTCTTCCAAAAGAAGAAAAACAAGAAAGCAAGCAAACAAACAATGAAAACAAGCACAAAACAAACACATACCTTTTGTCTTAGACTCAAAAATGTAAACAAGAAAATTGCTATCAAATACAAATTCGAACTTAGATTTTGGGAAAAAACCAAAAGTATAAAAATGAGTATTTTCATCATTTTTAAACAAAAAATGCACTTTTCATGACATCTATATGGACAAGTGTTCAACGTCAAGCTAAAATATGCATGGAATTTGCAAGATAAGCATATATTGGTGAGAAAGTTTGAAAATGTCCACTTACTTGGAGATCAAAGAGCCAAAATAGCAAGAACCATAAACTTTGAAGATCAATTCTCCTCCAAATCTGGATTCTCAAACAATAATCTGACTTCTTCAATACTTGCATTCAACAAATATTAATGAGTAATGAAGGGTCAAATTCAACATGAGAATGCCAAAAACGTGGTCTCCAAAGGCAACAATGCACATTAAAACTCAAAACGACCCCAAATGGTCCAAACGTATGGGCTGAAAATGCCATTTTTTTGGTGTTTTTAACAAAACTGTGTCCTTTTCATGCAAAAATCTGGGTCATTTTTTCAAAAATGTTGCTCACAACTGCATATATATCAGTCGTTTTTGACTTGTTAATGAAAAAACCACTTCCCCAAATGCAAAAACGTGGCTCTAAAATTCATAAAAGTGGATTAAAAACCCAATTTTCTGGGGGTTTTTAGCAAAAACGTGATTCATAGAAGGCATGAAATGAAGCATTGTTGACATCTAGATATGAAAACATGTTCTTTAATAGCAAATATATCGATCAAAACCTCAAAACAACTTCTATTTGAGCCAAAACATGATCAAAATTGCCCCAAATCTGGGCGTTTTTCACTGGAATGTGGCTGAAAAATGCAAAAATCTGAGTCATTTTTGTCTTGGCTATGAAAAATCGTGACCCCCAAATGCATATATATGCATTAGAAGTCAAAGACAACCCGCCCTCCCCCCCCCCCGGTGATGGATTTCAAGCCATTATATGGGCAGATCTAAGAATTTTTGATAAAAAACGTGTTCTTGGAGGAGGAGAACATCAAGTTTTCTGCCCTTGAATCTTCAATTTCGGGTTCTATGGGGGCATTACATTTATCAAAGACAAATCGCACCTTTGGGAAGAGATTGCATGTTTTAAAAACATGTAATAGAGTCTCCTTATTCAAATTGCACTTTTTGAGTACGTGTGCATGTTTTAAAAACATGTCATAGAGTCCAAGTGCAAAATCACACCTTTTAGGGTGCATTACATATTTCAAAACACATGAAATAGAAGACCAAGTACAAAATCACACTTTTTGAGGTGCATTACATATTTAATAATATGTTCTAAAATGACCTTAAATATGGTTTACTCATGAAAAGTATATTTTTGGAAAACACTTAAATATGCATGACTCACTCTTGGAGAGTAATTGCATATTTTAAAACACATGTATGTACATGTTTTATGTGTTTTCAAATTGCCTTTTTGTTCAAAATCGTGGTTTCTAGAGGCAAACACATATTTTCATGTAAATGTGCTTGTAGACATGTTATTCACAACTTAAGTAATGAATTAAGCACATGTCAATTTAATTTTTGATGAAATATTACTTAAATGGGTCATAAATAATATTTACACTATATACATAAAAGATGTTTAAATTAAAATTCAAAAATAAATCAAACTATATAGTTAATATAGTCACTTAGGTGAAAAAATTTAAAAGCAACTCAACTTAAAAATATAACATAAAGTGTTCCTTAGTTACTTTAAGTGAAAAATTAAACTGATAAAGTAACTTAAAAACATAACATAATATTTTTCGAAAAGTGGATGTCAACTTCAAAATATAACATGATATTTTAATTTGTGTAGTTGCACTTGGAAAGTCCACTTTTTGAGCACTAAAATAGTAATATCTTTTGATTGCCAACTTCGATTAAGCCCTAAGATAGAGCGAAATGAAAGGAAACCAAAACCAGACTTGAGCAAAACCAAAGGACCAAAAGCCAACAAACACACTCAAAAAAGAACAAAAGGACGTTGAAGGCTTCCAAAATCAAGCATAGGATTCAACAAATGGAAAAACTAGAAAGACTTGACAAAAGCCTTCAGTAAAAAGATTCATTATATCAATTGGAATTGATTGGTTGATCAATATTGACCAATTTAATAATGAACTAATTCAAAGAAATGCGAAACTAAGTTGTAAAAGTTTCATACTATTACTTGCATTTTGTGGTGACAAAATGCATGACAAAATATCCTTATGTTCAAAAGTTCTTCATGGCATGTGTTTGGGAGGGTTCTCTTTTTCCTCCGGGGTTTTCACACTTCTTTTGTTTTTGTTGTTGTTTTCTTCCTTAAACACCATTTGGCATCCCAACTATGGGTTAGCTCCTTGTGTACTTGGCAGTCACTTTGACCCTTTGTGGTCTTTCATTGGACATTAATAAATTTATCTTATCTTGATTGCAACAAAGTACTACTACAAACTAATACAACTTCACACTAGAGAAAACTAAGACCCTTGACCCATATGTACTTTCAATGCATTTTAGCAAATAGTGATCTGGTACTAAATTCACATTCCTAGATTCTATGCGTTCTTCCATAATCATTTTGTAGAAGTGCAATTAGAACCTAGTAAAAAACAAGAAGGTTTGAACATGAACTTGCTCGAGTTACAACAATTAACATTTATATTAGCTTGATACACACCACAGTGGAATATTTGAAGGTTTGTGCCATTATTATCTCCTACAAATCCAAAATTTCCTCTGAAAAGAGGCAAATATACAAATGGGTTGTGAAAAAGTTGTGTTCCCACTTATTAGGCATTAATTGATAGTGCTACTTTCTAAAACAAGTTTACTTTTGAAAACATATAAAACCCGCCACACGTTATCGTGGTCTTCAATGATGGTGCAAAAATATCACCAACCAACATTTGGATGTCGCAACATAGCAAAGACATTGTACTTCTCAAAATTATAGAAATTAATTAAATAATTAGTTTAAGTTGCTGGAAAAGTTTTTTAAAAAGATAGAGTTTACATATTTAAAAGGGAAAACAAATTCAATAGTTAAATATTTAAATTCTCAAGAAATGAAATTTAAGCCAACAGCAGCATCAAGGTCAGTTTACCTTATTGATGCATGCATATGTTTAATGTATTGATCCAATTCTTTACCTTGAACCATTGTCATGTCCCTCAACCCTAATTATGATGTCCCCATCTTTCTCAAGTTATGTCAATCCAATAGCACAACTTTGGTAAGTAGGTCTCTACAGAGACAAAATTGGAAAAATATATATCCACATAATCATACATGAGAAAGTATATATGTTACTGATGACAGTTAAAATATATCCTCACTATTGTTTAACATGTAATTGTAATGTCCCCAGACCATTCGTATAAGGTTTGGTACTGATTTTCTTGAAATTTTATTACAAGTGACTTATTTTTATCTATTACTTATACTCAATTCTTTAGTTTGCCACAAATTTGAAGTAACAATATTCTGCAATAATGATGTTTCAATGCAAAGAGAACTTATCTTGCTGCTATGTAAGAATGATTCTTGATTACTATTAGGATATTTGATAGAGCAATATCAATTATACAAAATAGTATAAATAGCAACATTTTATATATATATATATATATATATATATATATAGTGAGGGAGACTTATGCATTTTAAAATGATGACCAAAACCCACTTTCAATATCAATGGCTTAGTGGCATAACCCAATTATTATCATCGACAGGAAATGCTTAATACAAGGGTTGCATATAGAAGTTGAAGGCATGGCTCTAATTGAGCAATGTACAAGGTATGAATGTTAAATATTGATCATTAACATGTGGTAGTCTTGAAAGATTACCTGATTGCACAGTGATATACTAGTTTATCCTGGAATAGGGAGAGATAGTCTTCTTTGTATTGCCTCCCTTAATCATTGGAAACGTCTTTTATATCTATAATCTGAAGAGATAAGCCACTTGACAAACAAATATGTTCCATGCCATTCTTATCATTTATTTTGTAAATTGTATCTCTTCAGTAGTCCTATCTGTTAATTGATTAGTCAGACCTCTTTAACTGTTGTAGCTTATTTATTTTCATAATATTGATTATTTGCAACATTGTTTATTTATTGCTGACTAACAAATCGTGATCACCTAATAGTCATTCGACCATTATTGTTATTATTTTATCAATCTCGCCGACCTTTGTTTTTCGTGGAGCATTACCACAATGTCTCCACTTTTGGTATTATTGTAGTTACCAATATATGTAATGCTATCAGGCCTTAAAATAGTCAATTTTCTGATTATGGTTGAACTTCTATTGTTTTTTATTTCGATAGGAAGTAAATTGTATTTATGTTCTTTGTAGATGTCTTTGCGGCTATACCTAGGGTACTCTATTTCCAAATGATAATTGTATTTGTACACTAGGCTTGTATCAACTGATTCCGTCAATGACTATTAAATTCCAGTGAAGTATCAAAGAGACAAAAGTATATTGGATATATCTATGGAAAAAGCTAATATATATTTATTATTATTATTTATTGCTTTGTTTTTTATTTGTCTCCATTATAATTTAATATTAGAATTACTATATATATAATATTTAATTTTGTCAACATAATTATACTTATGATAATGTGTGATTTATTATAAATTAAAATCATTATATTATTATTTATTTATTTAGTTTTTTTATTTCTTTAAAATTTGAATGTTATTATTTATCTAATTGACCTTAACTATTTAATTATTATTTATTATTAAAGCCTATTACAGATGAAGACATCATTGTCCGCCCTTCCCCAAAATTGTTTGTGCTCAAGCAATGCAAACCTTTTAGTGTGAATGGTGTCTCCTATATCCAATCCAATGACCTTGAAATGGTAATTTCAACTTGAAGATAGAATTGCAATATATTTACAAATATAAACTTATAAAATTTGAAGATCATAATACTTAGTTTGAAATACTAAGATGGAACTTATCTTAATATATTGTATGATTTTCCTCTGTCTCTTGCAAGTGTTTTTCTTGTTCCATGATGATAATCAGGTTCTAAGCTCTTTGGAAAGGATCTCCTACGGCTCTAGTTACCTTATGACTACTCTAGAACGATCCTCAAGCTATGTCACCATCTCATTATGTCTTTCTCATCCTAAGGCCTTATGGGTACCTTATAATTTGGCATATGCATCCTTATATTTCAATCTTCATTATAATTTAATATTAGTGTTACTATGTATATAATTAATTTTATTTTATCAACTTAATTATAGTTATAATGATGTGTGCCATATTATTATATTATTCTTTATTTATTTAATTAATTCTATTATTTAATTTTAATTATTTGTTTTATATTTGAAAGTTATTAGTTATTTAATTGAATTTAACTATTTAAGTATTATATATTATTAAAACTTATCAACTTATTTATAGTTATAATAATGTGCGTTTTATTATTATATTATTATTTATTTAATTAATTTTATTATTTGTTTTAAATTTGAAAATTATTAGTTATCTAATTGAATTTAACTATTTTATTTTATTTTTTATAGGTAATTGATTGAAGCCTAGATTATTTATTATTATTGTTAAGATTAATTATTGTTGTGTGTTAATTTCGAGTAGATTTGAACTCAAGACTTCTTCAATGAGAGGTTTGCAATTTACCGATGCGTTGTAGGCTCTTGCCTGAATTTAACTATTTTATTATTATTTATTATTAAACCTTATTTCAAACGGGGCATCATAGTCTGCCCTTCTGAAAATTTGTTTGTCCTCAAGCAATGCAAACCTTTTGTTATGAGTGGTGTCTCTGATATCCAATCCAACGACCCTCAAATGGTCATTTCCCTTAAGCTTAGAACTCCAATATATTTGCAAATATAAACTTATCAAATTTGAAGATCACAATACTTCGGTGTATCCATCCCTATAATCCTTGGGAAAGACTTTATCTCTTCCTAGACCTTATGGATACACTTATACTTTTGTGTATCTATCCTTTTAATCCTTGGGAGAGATTTTGTCTCTTCCAAGGCCTTACAGATACCCACTCAAGGCATATGCATCTTAAGAGAGACTTTATCTCTTCTAAGGCGATATGGATACCCAATCAAGGCATATCCATCCTTATAATCGTTAGAAGAGACTTTATCTCTTCCCAAGCCTTATGGGGCATTAGAAAATTTAAAGACATAGTCGTATAATATTAAAAGTGACTATGGAAGCATGGATTAAAATTATAAAAGGTCAATTTAGTATTATAATGTGGGCTAAAAGTGACAAGGAGAGATAAGACAAAAAGACAAGAAGGGCGTCGAAGAGTCACAACTTTGGTGATTAAAAAGGAGATAGACTCATTCATTCGGCCTGCTTGGTTTGTGATTCAGATTACAGTTTCTCTCTTGCAAGGATTATTCGGAAAGCTTTAGCTTTCATCCAGCAGGAGGACGAAAACCTTTGTGTCGGGAGACAGTGGACGTAAAACCTTTGTCTGTGGAGATGCCACTTCAAGTGTTTCGCATGTGCTTATAGGTTCTTTTCTTAATATTCCAATCCGACTGTAAAATTGTGTTTAAAATTGGACTTTGAATAATAGTCATTGTATTGCTGTTATATAATGCAATAACATGTTTTAAGATATTTTATGAGAATCTACCGGTTTTATATCATTGGCTTATAATGCAACCTCGTATGTTTAAGTTCTGCATATTATTTTGAGGAAGAAAACGGGTAAATATCTATTGGAGATATTTCACCTTCCCAAACTTTGTTTGTCCTCAAGCAATGCAAACCTTTTGTTATGAGTGGTATCTTTGATATCCAATCCAATGACCCTCAAATGGTAATTTCCCTTGAGGTTAGAGCTCCAATATATTTGCAAATATAAACTTATCAAATTTGAAAACCGTAATACTTTGGTGTATCCATCCCTATAATCCTTGGGAAAGACTTTATCTCTTCCTAGACCCTATGGATACCCTTATACTTTAGTGTATCCATCCTTTTAATCCTTGGGAGAGATTTTGTCTCTTCCAAGGCCTTATGGATACTCACTCAAGGCGTATCCATCTTAGGAGAGACTTTATCTCTTCTCATGCATTATGGATACCCAATCAAGGCATATCCATCCTTATAATTGTTAGAAGAGACTTTATCTCTTCCCAAGCCTTATAGATACCTACTTAAGACATATCCATCCTTACAATCCTTGGGAGAGACTTTAACCCTCGCAGACCTTCAGAGGTGTGATCTTTGCCTTATTTCCACACAAGGAATTGAAAAGTAATCTATTTTATATCTTCTTTTCTTTCTATTTCTTGATGACACTTGTAAGGGATCAATGATCTTATAGTCCAACTTGTAAAGATTGCATCTCTTTATAATTATGGGACAATGTCGTTCATAATAGTATCATTTTCCCCAATCTAGTCCTATATGGTTTGGGATTGAATTATGTCAATTCAATTAAAAGAGACTCATTTTATCTATTGCTAATACTCAATTCTTTAGACTTCCACAGATATTTTGCCAAGAATGATGTTTCAGTGCAAGGAGAGAGCTTATCCTACTGCTATGCTTGAATGAATGTCGATTGCTACTAGAATATTGTATAGAGCAATATTGACTATATAGGATAGTATAAATACCAATATATATATACATATATATATATATATATATATATATATATATATATAGAGAGAGAGAGAGAGAGAGAGAGAGAGAGAGAGATTTATGCAATTTAAGATGATGACAAAAACCCACATTCAATATCAACGGCTTACTAGCATAATCCAAATATTATCATGGTTGGAAATGCTTGATACAAGTATTATATAGAAGTGGAAGTTATGGCTCTAATTGAGTAATATAGATGGTATGAATCAAAAATTGATCACTAACATTTTCTAATCTTGCAAGAGTACGTAATTGCTTATTGATATATTAGTCTGTTTATCTTGGAATTGGGAGAGAGACTCTTTTTATTGCCTCCCTTGATTACGAGAAAGGTCTTTTATATCTACAGATTGAAGCGGTAAATCACTTGACCAGCAGATATGTCTCATGCATTTCTTAACACTTATTTTGTCAATTGCATCTCTTCGTCAGTCGTATCTACTAATTGGTTAGTCAAACCTCTTTAATCGTTGTAGCTTATTTAATTCCATAATATTAGTTATTTGCAACCTTTATTTATTGCTAACAAACAAATGGTGATTGCATAATAGTTATTTGACCATTACTGTTATTGCTTTATCATTCTCGCCAACCTTTTCTTTTTGTGAAGCATTACCACGATGTCTCCAATAGTGGTATTATTGTAGTTGCTAATATTTGTAATTGTTCGTAATTGCATATGGATTAGATTATGTTTAATTTTTTACCATCAACGTTTCGAATCACACTACGTGATTCATCATCAGGATGAGAGAGCAAGAGCTGCAAAGAACACACTGAGTTGTAGATTGGGACTAACTCCAAAGATATAAGGGACTACATGGAGAGAGAAAGCACACAAACCAAGGGAGGAAACCCTAAAGAACTTTAAAAAATGAAAGTAAATAAATAAAAGGACAAAATACAAAAACAATAAGAAAATTCTAAAAATTAAAGCAAAAGTAAAATAATAAATAAAGACAAAAGAAGACCATGGAGAAGACCATGCAAACCACACAAACACGGAGCCCAAGACGCAATATGGATATATATATATATATAACTATGTATATACATGTGTATATCTATACATATATATACATAGGTATATATCTATCTATATATACACATGTACCTATGTATGTATATATATAGATGCGTATACATAAATACCTAACTATATATAAATGTATAAACACCTATATATATATATATATATAAACAATTATACATACACATATAATATGTAAATATAAATATAACAAATTATATATATATATATATATATATATATATATATATATATATATATATATATATATATATATATATATATATATATATATATATATTTAAAAAACCCAACAAAACCTAAGAAAAAATAAAATTGAAAATTAAAAATTAAAACAATCAAAATTTAAAAGTTAAAAAATTAATAATAATAGTGAAATAAATAATAACAAAAAAAAATAATGAATAAAATATATATCTATATATATGTAGTATATGTATATATGTATATGAAAAATATAAATATATATATATATATATATATATATATATATATTTAAAAAAATAAAAAATAAAATAAATAATAATAATAAAAAGAATTAAAAATAAATAAATAAATAATAAATAATAAAATAAATAAATAAATTTTATTTTTCATTATTCATTTATTTATTTATTATTTATTTTTCTATTATTATTAATTTTTTAACTTTAAATTTTAATTTTAATATTTTTAATTTGGTAATTTATTCATTTATTTATTTTTTCTTAAGTTTTGTTGGGTTTTTTAAATGCATATATATATATATATATATATATATATATATATATATATATAGGTTCTTATACATTTATATATAGTTAGGTATTTATGTATACGCATATATATCTATCTATCTATCTATATACATATACATAGGTACATGTATATATTTAGATAGATATATACCTATGTGTGTACCCACACACACACACATATACATACATACATACATATTGCGTCTTGGACTTTGTGTTTGTGTGGTTTGCATGGTCTTCTCCATGGTCTTCTTTTGTCTTTATTTATTATTTTACTTTTTCTTTTATTTTTATAATTTTCTTATTGTTTTTTCATTTTGTCTTTTTATTTATTTACTTTCATTTTTTAACGTTCTTTAGGGTTTCCTCCCTTGGTTTGTGTGCTCTCTCAATGTAGTCCCTTATATCTATGGAGTCGGTCCCAATCTGCAACTCACTGTGTTTTTTGCAGCTCTTGCTCTCTCATCCTGATGATGAATCACAGTGTGATTTGAAATGTTGATGGTAAAAATTTCAACACAATCTAATCCAGAAGCAATTACAAACAATTTTAATGGATTGCGGAAATCTGATCTCTCTGAATATTTGTAATGCTATAAGGCCTTAAAATACTTGATTTCCTATTTAAGGTCTAACTTGTATTCTTTATTGATTTTGAAAAGAAGTAAATTGTCTTTATGTTCTCTACAAATCTCTTTGAGGCCATGTCTAGGCTACTTTATTTCCGAATGATAATTGTATTTGTAAATTGGGCTTGTATCAACTTGCATACAAGCTTGAATATACAAATTTCCTTTATACACTATGTTATTTCTGCCTAAGAGTTTTTTGAGTTTTGGTTGGGCCAATTCAACTTTGATGCAGTTATAGATAACCCTACATACAACAAGGAAGTATCTATGCACCAGTCAATACCATATCCTGGAATAAAAACATCACAATGGATCCCGCCCACAGATAATAAATTGAATCAAATATTAGTAGTGTGTGTAAAATAAAGACCTCAAAATTTAGACTTGAGATAACCTTTTTGGAAAGAAAAAAAAATCAACACAAGATATGACTGATGTCCTAAAATTTGCAGCAGACGATGCTTACAATACCTCTCGGAATTCTTTCTCAAAATTTGGGTGCCACACTAGATATTACCGTGTCGTGGTTTATCACATAGGGGCTCATTGGTCATCATCATATTACTTATTTTTGCACTAACTTTTAGTCTTCAACAGTCTCCCAATGTCGAAGAATTTTAACAAACAATTTGTGTAGTCCTGGTGCATCAAATTTCTATCTTGCAATTATTTATAGATATTGTTAGACTATTTGCAGACTGATTCCCAATTTCTTTATCATTCATTTTCTACTGAATATTCAAACTGTCATTAAGTCTCTTAACCGATTGCAACAACTCCATCATGCCACATGGTATGTACACATAGTTATTTCTTTTGCAAAATCCAACACTGAAAGGTATTTCTGATTATTGCAACATTTGATTGATACTAAAGGTTTACAGAATATGTTGGAGCCAGCAGCCAAGTGTTATGTAATTAGGCCCCCCTATAGCTATGCCCAGACGAAGAATAGATATTCAGCTGCATATACAGAAAGCTCCACCAATGTTAAGGTCCACTAACTGAAATGGTTTGACCTCTTGAAGAGGCTACTCAATGTTGTGCAATAACAACTCCCTCTTTGATACAAGTAGCCTATTGATTTCCAAGATGAGTTGACGCTACCTCACAACCACTCGTGCTTCTAGAATTTTGTATCCTGTTGAGTCTATGAAAGTGAAGTTTTATTTCTTCCTCAGTGTTGGTCTAAATAATTATTTACTTATTACACTTTACTTAAGTTTACTTAGGTTAATGCATTATTTTATTATTTCTTATGTGAGACACTTAGGAGTTTGCGTACTTTTATGAGTTGTCATGTTGACAATACAGAAGTACGCAACTCTAATTCAGCACATGGTGTCTACAATACTGGAGTTTGCATAATTAACTGAGTTGTCATGTAGACAACACAGTTATTTGCACTCCTATTTTAGCACATGGTGTCTACAACATTATTTTGTGTGCTACACCTTTGTAGGCTTATCTTCTTATCATCGCACTTACTCCTGTACTTAATGGAGGACAACCCACACCTGGTGGACATGTGCTTGGTTGTATGACTTATCATGTTGCTAATTCCTATGCATTCTAAAAGCATTCCAGAGGCCTTTATATATAGGCACTCCTAGTGTACTTTGACATTGAATCAAATACATATTGTTATTCTGATCATACTCGTTCTGGTCTACTGTTGTGTTTGTGTTTGAGTTCCTTGATCTTGGGTGAATTTTGCCCCAAGGCAAATTCTTACTCAGTTTATAGGTCCCGTTGATGCTGTTCACATAGATGGAATGTGTGTATTGTGGTGCCAGCACTGCTTATTACTCCTCAACATGCAAGCTGAAATTGTCATTGAGCCTTACACTGAGGACTAATATTCACATAGATGGAATGTGTGTATTGTGGTGCCAACACTGCTTATTACTCCTCAGAATGCAAGATGAAATTGTCATTGAGCCTTACACTGAGGACTAATGTTTCCTGGCATTACTCTTGGTAACTCTGACACTTAAATCTCTCATAGCATGACCAATGTGTCGACTCCTTTCAAAACATCATTGGACTAATCAACAAACATCTACTATTGAAAGGGAAATGAAATGTCTACTACATATAAATGATAGTATTGACACCCAAGGAATCCTGCGAGATTAAAACACATGTGGAACGGTTCCAAGACATTTATCTGACTTCCAAAATAACTCCACTTGGGAAGGATTCAATTGCACGACACCTCGAAATAAACCAGGTACCCCCACCTTCGCAATAGCAATCAATATATTCATAACATATTTCCTTTAGATGAAATGACTTTGGTACCAGCAATCTCAATCACAATAATCACCCCTGACATTTTCTAGACTGCATAGATGATTTCTACAATGATTAAGTCCCTTAAAATATGTTTGCCAAATATATTTTCTTTTGACGTTACATTTCTCAGAGTGAGCTCCCGAGCCTTGTAATGTGAAGTGTCACTCCACCCTCAACAAACTAGCTTATGTAATTACTGCATTTACAGTATCCCCTTCCTTGCTTAACTATGTCCAAACTCAATGCAACAATGAAACTGCAAGCTGTATAAAGGCATTTGTTTCCAAACTTAAAAGAATCATGCACTTAGATAACAGTCCAACATGGACGAAAAGACACTGCTTTTCTTAATACCGTTACAATCTCTTGGCTAAAGATTCAGTTAGAAAAAACTCGACGATACCAATGTGGATGCTCGAAATATGAAGTAGGCTTGGATGGCTTTCCAAACGAACTATAATACCATTCCATGTTCCCATGCAATCGTACCAGGAAGTTGCAAACATTTACGATACCAAAAATGTTTGAAAGAAGTCATGCCAAATATATTTGTAATTCCAATACCATCAAATTTGAGATGGAGTGATGGCTTATTAAATTTCTTGGGGCCAAAATAGTCGATGACAAATATTTTGCATGAGGAAATCTTAAAATAAGCTCCACTAAACACAAATATCCCTACAATCTATGTTGTTACTCATTTGTTGTTCTTGCTATGGTGAAAAGAAGAATTTATTTAATCACTGTGCTCTCCCAAAAAGAAAACTCCAATACTTTATAAGCTTCAAGTTCGCCCATGGACTATGAGAAACACAACAATTACGTTTTAAAATGCCCCACTACTCCACCACTATAACATATCTTGCCCTTATAATATGTTTCATGTGATAGTCTTTTAGTTTCCCCATTAATTATGTAATAGTTTGTGAAACTTTAAAACTTTAGAATATAAATTCCCATCCTTCATGTTGATGCAATACCATATGCTGGTTTACAGTGTTGTGCCTAAAATATGGTCCGCTCGTTAAAATATAAACTCTTAGTTCAATATCACTGCTCCACAAAATTCACGAATGGTAAATAGGCAAAGGCATATAAAATACCATGAACTAGAAGTATTTTTGTATTGATTTGGAATTTTAATCATGTTATTGTTCATTACTCTAGGGTTGTATAAAGCATTTGATATTCACCATCTTTGAACCCAAAATATTTATTTTTTCAAAATTTCTCTCTGAAACATGACACCTTTTTATAAAACCTTTATAATGTATAGGTTCCCACTGGGTAGCAAACTCATCGCTTTGATACCACTGAAATATTCCATGTGGATATTTTCTCCAAATTTACTTTCAAATAAATTTTAGGATAACAAAACATATATTTTGCAAATAAACCCAGCAAAACAAACAATGGATCAGTAAATGCTCATTAAAAGACCTCAAAATATGTTATTGCATTATACATCGGCAATACAATAACCAGATATTAATATCCAATCTTAAACAAAGTTACATAGTCAGATTGGAAAGAACAATAAAATGCACATCTAGTCTCAGATGTGAATTTTGATGTCAATCGACCATAGATGATGAATTGGGGCTACATCGAATCTACCTAGAAAATCCTGAAGGTTTCCATCATCAAGCTTCAACAAGAGAAAGCTAGTAGCTTCTCAAAGTTCTTCAAAGAAAAACCAGAAAATCGATCTCAAATCCAAGCATATCCCAAATGAGTATCCCTTCCTTCTTTTAATGCATCAAGTTGTTACTCATTGTTTTCAACTTCTCTTTCTTTCGTCCTCTTCTTTTGTTACGTTATAACCCCCTTTATAATATTAAATTCACCCATTTTATAAATTTCTTTAAACTCTCATAAGCTAAATTTAATATTATATGAATTTAGCATCAAAATTGTTAATGTCCCAAAAAGGCGACATTACAAACAATAAACACTCATTCAAAATGGAGGACAAGTCTAAGTACAATGCTATAGATGTTAGAAGTATGGACATCTCACCATAAAGTGCTTGTCAAGACTCGAGAATCAAGCCTCACAACATGAAGTCAAGGATATAGAGAGAATCGTATTCTTTTCAACATTATCAAGTGAATTAATAACCAGTAGAAATACTTTTCATTGACAATGGAGCATCTTGTCGTACAACCAGATTCATAGAACTAGATAGTTTTGATGAGAATTCAAATGAAGAAGTCGCCATTGTAAATGAATCCACCTATCTTGTGAAAGGTATTGGGACCTGCACAATTCAATTAATATCCAAAGTCTTGCTACAACTTGTTGAGTAACATGGATTGTTTTTCTCTGCAAATGTCCTAACATTGCCAATATAATTGATGATTTCCAAATGTAGATTTGAAGACTCATAAATATGAGGAGACATGTCTCATGAAGAGACATGTCTCTATAGTTAATCATCATTAGTTAATATATTAATTATATATTGAAAATGTTCACAAATCTTGTGCTCATCTGAGCAACAACATGAGACTTACAAGCTTATTCAAGCTCCATACAAGCAACCACACTAGAAACAAGAATTGGAAGGCCAAGAGTCACAACTTAGAATCTGCCTTTTTACAATGAGGCAAATACAACTAATTGAAGACCAAGAGTTACAACTTAGAATTCCACAAAGATGTCCCTATTGGGATTTGAAGCAGGGTCTCCACAATGATAACTCATTACTTCAATCAACTAAGCTAAACCCCTTGGACTTAATATATTAATTAAAAAAATAATCATATGTATAATATATATAAATATTATTATATATAATATAATATATGTAATTTATATATATTATATATATAAGAATATTTATCTAATGATGATTTACCATCAACAATGTATCTCATGATCGAATCAATCTAACTACAACTACAAACTTAACACTCCCTCTTAGTTAGGGAGGATTGATAGATAACACATTGTGCTCTTGAGTATATGAAGATATATCATCTCGGTATGATATTCCTGGTATGGTATTTTAAGGATATCAACATAAATCCATCAACTTAGATGTCATCTTTTAATATTATATGAAGTATGATTCAAGAAGAAATATCTATCATGTGATATTCATCATACGTATATTCTTTTCATATGTGCACTAGCATCAAATCCTTGATGCCCACCAAAAGAATATGTTATATCCTAGAAGGATATGAGTTATCTGATTTCGGGCACTAGTGGACAACAATTTAATATAGTCTATCAAATAATAAGAAATCACAATGTCATGGTCTCTATCATGACAAATATCATGATCTTTGACACTCTAGGACAACAACTTAATGAAGTCTGATCATGATACGTTCATTATCATGACTTCTAGCACTCTGGGGCAACAACTCAATGAAGTTTGTTATGATAACAAGTCTACCATTTATAAGATCATCACCTTACAATGGTTACCTTCTATTTGATCATGATACGATTGTTATCATGACTTCCAACACTATGGGACAACAGCTTAATGAAGTTTGTCATGATAACAGGTCTACAATTTATAAGATCATCACCTTACAATGGTTACCTTTGTTTATATATGCCAATGAAAGATCGTCACCTTTCATCACATATAATTTGCAAAATAGTAACCACCATGAACCAAGTCAGAGACTGGTACAAAGGCTTTCACCTCAATTCTCTATCATGGAGAAGAATCCATTACAAGAAATTTCACTTAGAACTTCTTCCCATAGAGAAGATATCATTCACAAAGGATTGCACCTCAAAATTCACCCTCTGAACAATGATCTTGGTAAGTCAGGTCAAGTAGTTACTCCCTTAGAGGTTCTCTACCCCCAAGGATTTTTGTTAGACTCACTCTAAATCTGATATCAATCTTTCATTTTCAAGTGATAAGTCAATACTTCCTCATGATGCACTCAAGAATAGGCCCATCAAAATCATGCAGTCACACACATGTATTTCTAGACTCCCTTTGAGTATTAATATTCTAAGCTCTTGCATTGCCTTCGACAAAATGTCACACTTCCTCTTAATGTAGAAGGATACTCATAATCTAAATCATCAAAGATATTTGCTTAATGTGTCATTCTTCTTTTCCTACAAGATCAACTTCAAATACAAAGGAAAAGATTAAGACAAATAAATCTTATAATATGTGTAGAATTACAAATAACAGAGAGACTACAATAAACAAATATAATACTCAAGAATAATAAATACTTATCTGCACATTAATGTTCTTGATACAAGTTGCTCCAATGAAGGTCCATATATATCAAATAAGATGATGTCTCTGTATAAACATTTGTCAACCAATGTGAATGAAACATTGGTTATTATTCCCCCAACAATGTAAAATTCTTTCTTATTCCGTCAACATTGTTAGTGATACTTAGTTCTCATGAGCAACAGTTGCCTCTAATGAAATGGCAGTCTCTCTCTGAATCTCAATCTCCCTCTTTTTCTTGCAAGAACATTCTTAGAAAAGATCAAGGCACATAGTTCTTGTATAGAAATATAAATAAGAGAGAGACTACTAAAATACTCAAGGATAATAATTCTGCAAATAAGATCATTTCAATACAATATAGATCTACCTTATATCTATATTTTCAACATATTGTTTTCTTATTAATGCCACATATATTAATCTATACTGACCAATTTCACATATATCCTTTACAAATTATTTAACTATATTTGACTTCACATATAATCATCATAAAGTTAATATTACACACACACACACACACACACACACACATTCAATGATTAACTAATATAGAAGAAACTTTAATATATATTCATCTTGTTCTACATCACTCAAAATATTTCATATTTAACGTATAGAAATGAGATCAAATGAAATAATGAGAACATTGGTATACTTACCTTAGCCCATAAGAATTATGGTTTATTCTCCCTTTGGGCCCACCAAGCGATGTGACCTCTAAGATAGCTTGCAAGGAAAAGATGTAAACTTCCACGTACTCTTCACCTACCTGTTTAACTTGCAATTCTTTTCGTGTACTCTTCAATATATCAATAAGCATAAACAAGTCCTAATGATGTGGTTTTCTAATTTGTGTCATCTTGCCACGTTGTTATTCAAATCATATCTTACCTTACAAGGTCGGTATCCAAGTCCTTACCTTACTTTTGCTTGGTATTTTTGATTCGATCTCACAGCATACCATAACAGTACTAGTTGATTGATCCTTAAGATTCTATCTATTCTCCTACTTCTTTCTATATAAAATCATATTATATGCATAGGTAAAACAACCTAAGCAATTAAAATTCTCATGTCTTCTTTATACTAGATCCATTACTCTCCACCTTATATGACAAAAATGAATTTGGTGTCATATGAATCGACTAATAATGAATGTTCCTCCTCTTAAGTCAATCAAATGGGATATAGGGTTAAGGTGCCCGATGTCCTACCATTTATTACGCCTCCCTACTTCCCATGCATATTTTAAATTCTATTTTTCTTATGTTTATTTTTCACTTATCAACAAGTGAACCTTATCTAACCACATGATAGTGGGTCGAATCACCAATATTGTAGCCTTTCTTTTTGTACTCTTTCTTATCAGATATCATCCAAACACATTGTAAAGTGGTCTCACTATAATTAATGGTTTGGCCTTTCATTTCCACGTATCGGTGGGTTGAAGGACTTCTGCACTTTTATTTTTGTATATCTTCTTACTTTTGTATTATGAGATAAGCATATTTAGATATGTTTTACCTTCACGTGATTTGTAGCATATATATCTTTCTATCATATCCTTCAAGGTGTAAATTGATACATGTTACCTTTATTGTTCCTTCAGCGGTTAAATCCACTGTATCAAACATATATGATCGTTCATGTCCGAAAGATGTATGTGTTCTCACCAATGGCCGTCACCAATCAGCAGTTGACGTACTCAAAGTGCCCAATCTGCACTTTCCACAATTCACATTTCTTGTCAAATGCAACCGACAAGACACACTCGTTAAATCTAGACTTCAGGTCGAGTTGTTGAGTGTAGAATTCCATATACTGTGTGAACTACTTTGGCTTGTGTAGCAAAGGAAGTCAAAAGGTAAGGGCATTAGAACAAGCTCACAAAAACTGTCGTAGGACTCCTTCCCCCTCTTCTTACTTTCACTTTGTAATTCCTGCACATCTTTCCACAATGGCTCTATATATTTGGCAATAAAATTTCATCATTATGCTTTGATGGATGTTCGTTCTCCATTTTACAGCCTATAGCTATGGTAGAAAACAAGACATGAGCGTTGTTTGTACTCTTTGTGTGAATTACTTTGAGGCATTCTATCAAACTTTGTCATGTGCCTTGTAACTCAGTATGTCTATAAGAAACGTTTTCACAGTGATTCATCTTGGTTATGTTTTGAATGCATCTTAATATGATGCTCTATCGTGGTGCCAGTAAGAGGTTATTGTAGACACTATGGATTGAGCTGCGATATGCATGTGCTTTTCTACAAACATGTCCTACAATCATTTTCTTTTGAGTTCATTCAATAAACACAACTCTTAGTGATTTCTATTCATGAGACTATGTACTTCATAAACATTTCATCAAACACCTATGCATATTGACTCCATGATTTGCAATTTTGTCTAAGATGGCAATTGTAACTCTCCATTCTATTCTTTACAGGATCTCTTGTCCCTTTACCATCACTGGAGTGAAATAGTTGAAAAAGACCGATTGATGATTTTTATTTTCAACCTTTTCTTTGATACGTTTGCATTTGGCTCTGATACCATGTTGAGTAACATGGATCATTTTTTCTGCAAATGTACTAACATTGCCAATGTAATTGATGATTTCCAAAGGCAGATTTCAAGACTTGTAAATATGAGAGCAGACATGTATCTATAGTTAATCATCATTAGTTAATAAATAAATTATATAAATAATCATATATATATGTAAAAGAATATTTATTTAAAGATCATTTACCATCAACAATGTATCTCATGATCAAATCAATTTGACTGCAACTACAAACTTAACACAACTAACTGGAATGTTATTGGACCACAAATCAAAAGAAATCTAGCATCCATCTCAGCCCTAAAAGAAAAAGGGTATCAAACCACCTTCTTGGATTGGAAAATTCTTACTTGACCTAAGAACTCCAATGAGAAGAATGCATATACAATAGGAGTTCGAGATTGATGTTTGTACAAACATTGTAATGTTCAAACTCAAGCCTTAACCCATGATGTTTCCACTGCAAATGAAATACGGCACAGATGGCTAGGACATTTTCAATTTCATGTCCTACCTTCCATAGAGAAACTTGTTATACGATTACCCAAATTAAACCTAGAACATGATGGAATATGTAAACGTTGTGCCTTAGATAATATCTCCAAAGGGATTCTCATTATTGTGACCACAAATCCAAAAATGCAATTGAACTTATTTAAAGTGATTTATGTGTACTTATTACAAAACCCACTTTAGAAAGATTTTTGTCCTATGCATTTTTTGTTGATGACTGATCCACAAAAAACTGGTTCTATTTTCTAAAACTTAAAGAACCAAATGAAGTACTAGCTAAATTCAAAGAATTTAAAGCCTTAGTTGAAAACATGTCTGGGACAAGAACCAAGACTCTAAAGTCAAACAATGGCGAAGAGTATATCTCTAAAAACATTAAAGAATTTTGTAATACTACTGGGATTAAGAGGGAGTACAGTGTTCCATATAAACCTTAACAAGAACGGGTAGCAAAAAAGGAAGACCGGGACCATAGTAGAACCTGTTAAAGCTATGATGTATGATCAAAACTTTCATACCCCATTTTGAGTTGAAGTCTCTAATACTGCAATTTAGATACAAAACAGACGTCCACACTCTACTCTTCACAATATAACTCTTGAAGAAGCCTTTAGCCTGACTTAAGTCACTTGAGAATATTTGGGTGCCAGTTTATATTCACATCCCTGAGGAGAAAAGATCCAAACATGAGCCATCAGGAAAGAAAGGGATATTAGTTGGATAAAGTAAATAATCCAAAGCCTACACGGTATATCTTTCGGATCACAAAATAATTGAACTTAGCAAAAACGTAACTTTTGAAGAAGACATCACATTGAAAACATCTAAATACATTATTAAGATAGATGATGAGTCTCCTTAAGACATAGACGAGGATCCTGGATTGAACTTCAAAGGGAGATACTTGTAGAAAATAATGAACATGTGAATTCTACAACTGAACCTCTTGAATTTGATAATAATAGATAAGGAGCACTTTGGGCAACGAAAATAATTGAAGAAGTAGAAAACTATGTTGCACCTAAGGGCACATTTAGAGAAAGCAGGAAACTAAGAAGTTACTCATATTATGTTTCTCTTATAAGTGAATTAATTAAGTTTGAGCCTCCAAATAATGAGGAAGTACTAAAACATCAAGTTTGGAAGGATGCTATGATCGAAGAGTATTAATCCATCTTGAAGAATGACGTTTGGGACATTGTGCCTAGGCCTAAACGAAAAATCAGTTGTCTCATCTAGATGGTTATTTAATATCAAACATACAACAAATGGAAGTATTGAAAAACAAAAAGTTAGATTTGTTACCAACGGTTTCTCCCAAAAGGTAGGAATTTATTACAAAGAAATATTTGCCCCAGTTGTTCGATACACTTCAATAAGGACCATAATTTCTATAGCCACCTCAAAGGGATGGAAAATACACCGGATGGATATAAAGACTACATCTCTTAATTGCATCATTGAAGGGGAAGTATACCTAGAGCAACTTGAAGGGTTTATTAATGATGATAGTACTTTTCATGTTTGCAGATTGAAGAAGGCTCTCTATTTGAGCTTGGTATATAGGGATAGACAGTTACCTCACCAACTTGGTATTCTCCAAAATTGAAGCAAATCCTGACCTCTACTTCAAAGTAACAAATAGAGACATCTTAATCCTTTGCAATAGTGATATGTCAGTCCTAGTTCTCTATGTTGTTAATCACACGTGAAGATCATCTCATCATGAAATGCAAACAAGATCTTGCTTCTAAATTTGATATGAGGGACCTAGATTTTGTGCATTACAAACTAGGACTAGGAAGTCTAGCAAGAAGGAAATTGTATCACTCTAAACTAAGGTAAATACACTATTGATACTCTAAACAGATTTGGAATGATGGACAAGAGGCCTATGTCTACACCCATGGAAACAAATCTACATAAACTAAAAGGTGCAACCTTTGAGACAGAATTAGCTGATCCTACTCTCCATCGACAGATAATTGAATCCTTCATGTATTTCGTGAAAACTATGCCAGACATCTATTATGCTACAAACGCTTTCAGTTAGTTCATGTGTGAACCCAAAAAAAACACATCTTTTAACAGAAAAACATAACATGAGGTATCTACCTAGAACTATTGGATTGGGATTAAAAAGTGAAAATGTTGATATATGTCTACGTGGTTATTCCAATTCAAATTAAGTTGACAATGTTGTTGACCAAAAAAGTACCTCAAGGTGTTGTTTGGATCTGCCATGATAGCCCGGTTCAGTAGAAAGCAATCTTTAGTTGCTCAAACTTCTATGAAAGCCGAGTACATTGAAGCATCCGTCGGCGCTTGAGAAGCAATATGGTTGAGAAAACTTCTAATAGGGTTGTTTGAACAATCCTTGGACCCCACTATCATACACTGTGATATTCAAATTTGTATAAAAATCTCAATGAATCTAGTATTTCATAACAGATCAACACATATTGAGATCCCCTACCATTATAGCAAGGGCATGGTGGATAGAAATGTCATACAACTAAGATATATTAATTAGCACGGATGAGCAAACTGCTGACATTCTAACCAAGCCCCTCTCAAAATTAAAAGTGAAACACGTCAAAGGTAAACTTGATATGATAATAAGGTAATTATACTTTCTGAGGTTGAATCACAGTTTAAGTATTTGATGTTAAAAAATATTTGTATGTTTACTTTTTTGTCATGTGAGTTACATGATTATGCAGAAAAATCATGAAAGGTAGTGATCTTTCATTGATGTTTGATTGTGGTTACTATTGTAAGGTGACAATTTTAACAATAGTTTAATCTTCTATCATGATGGATATCATCTGATAGTACATATCTCTTATGTACTTATCTAAGTTACATTACTGAGATATGGCATGGTGGATACTATGAGACATAGTGTCATTGGAGACACCATGAGCAGATATTTTCTTTAGTAGGCATCATGAGATTTGATGACAATGCACATACCAAAGAAAATACATGTAAGGTGAATATCTTATGGTTGATATTCATGAATATACCATATGACGATACCATAAGTAACATCTAAATGATGGATCTATGTTGTTATTAGTCACACCATTCTCTAGAATATCATATTGAGATGATATTTCTCTACCATTGCTTGAGAGCATAGGGTGTTGATTTTACAAGCCATCCTCCCTAGATAAGAGGGAGTGTTAAAGTTGTAGATTCGGTCAAATAGGTTTGATCAAAGAGATAAACTGTATTAATCAGTTATTATGTTTATTAGTTAAACATTATTATCTTTGATTAATAATCATTAGATAATTCACACACACACACACACACATACACATAAATATAATACATTTGCATTATGTTAACATCATCTAATGATTATTAATCAGTAATTTAGTTATTGATCAATATTACAAATCTGATTGGATCGATAATCACAAAATCTATTTGGAACAACTATGACACGAATCGGTCATTGCAAATAGCGACTGTCATAATTATATGAGCACATCATATTCTTGACAACCACTGTTACCATATAACAAAACAGCACTTTAGTTTATTGTCATGAATTGGTAACAATGAATCATCGGGCATGCTCCATGTAGCGACGTGTCCCTACATGGCTTGGGCCACGTAAAGACATGTCCCTACATGGTACCTGTCTCCATACCAATTATATAGATATATGATCAAATTACTGCAAATTGGAATACAAAATAATTATAACAATGCTATTACAGTTGCAGTGATCTCTAACCATTACATTTGCATTGCATATGGTAAGAAGTTATAAAAATATACTTGTAGGTTGATAGACAAATAATATGTACAAACCTGCAAGGAGAATTTGATTAATCACATCAACAAAGAGATTCAAGTTAAAATGCATATGTCACACCAAGAGATACAATTTTTTTTAAAAAGGTATTAAATCTGATCCTATTCCTTTAGCACCCACTCCTCTTTGACCAATCACATGGCTCCAGATACACGTGTTCAAGCACATTTGATCAATGCCAAAAGCAAATGTGGAAGGCATTTAGTGCCTCTTCCTTATCTATTTTCTCATTGGCTTTTGAAACCATTTTAATTTTCTTATTGGCCCACAAGGTGGTGCCTTTATGGATGATAGTGTGGCAAACCTAATTAGGGTTCATAATGGATTAATCTTGGCCCTTCATCTTGAATCAATCTTGGCCTTTCATTGTAATTGAGTAACTATAAAAGGCAAAGACCTTCTCATTTGTAACTCATTAGATAAAAGATTAGGGGTAGAATAGAAGGAGACTTGTTGAAATTGTTGTCATAATGCTATCAAAGTAAATGTTGATTCATTGTTGGTCTTCATGGTAGATCACTTGTGTTGATTTGGAGCATGGCATGGTTTCTACATTTCCTCAATTAGGGTTTTATTTCATGCTAACTAGAAGTAGAAGTAGATGAGCAGACGATATTGTTGAATGGTGATTAATGGTGTAAAGAGTGTCCATGCCTTTTGCTATTTGCTAATCATAACAGCATATAGTTGACATCCATTGAATGAATAACAAATGTCCCTTTGTGATAACCAACATATCACATCATAAAAATGACTAAAAGTCCACATTAAGAACAAAAGTTGAGGTTGTCTCATTTGATTACACAATTTGTATACATTGTATGGAGAATATTGGTAGCTAATTTGTCAGTGTAAACCCTGTCAAATGAAGAATCAACTAGCAGTTCAAAAGCAATATAGATTTCAATATATATGAGTATTAGCTGTCTTTGATTTAGCAATATAATATATACACGTTACCCTGTGAGCCATCTCTAATATATAATTTTTTGTGTGCTCCAAGTTACAGGATGATCACTTGGCAGAAGAATGTCGCATCTGATATTCTATTATAAATAATGCAATATTCTGATGTAGGAGCATCTAGGGTGTAAAGGCAATCTTGCATCACCCAAAAATATTATCAGGTTTGTCTTGTCAATAAAGGGCTATCTCAGTGCAGAGTTGCTATTTCTAAAAGTTTACTATTTTTAGTAAGTTAATTGATGGAGCTCAGAATATTCTAATTTCTTCCATGTAGGTTTAGTTTAGACATATCAACATGTCAGTAAAGTTTCATTGCAAAATCAAGTCTAGTTTTAAAGATATTGGAAATTTTCAATATTGGCAGTTGGGTACAAAAAACTTTGAACTTCATTTTGAAGGCCTTAGAGGCTCTGAAAGGGGGTCAAACCTCAACTAACAAGAGTTTGCACAAGGCAAGCATTGTAGAGTAATTTGCATCACTTCCAATATGGTAGCCTATCAGGTAAACTAGAAATGAGTTATGGTCTCCAGAAGTTACACTACCTAAAATATAAAAATGTTAAAGTCCTACAAAAAGAAATTCAAGTTCTAAAAGTTGCTGGGGGCTACTCTAATTTAATAAAATATGAATAATTATATTTTAGGGGTAGTCAGCCACAAAGTTTAGGGTTAAAATGTCTAGAACCTTCTTTTTAAAAAGTCTTCTATATAAAAACGACTTGTAGAGTTGTCTAAGACAGTTCTCGGGATGTATATGGTGGCCCTGGCTTGCAGAAAATTGAAAGAAAAATGCCCATGTGGCTTTGCATGTCATATTTCTAAATATTGTAATTCCATTTCATCGAAGCTAATAGAAACCAAGTTTCATATTCTTGCAATTTGTCGTTATTTCTCTATTCAGTCATTCGTGATTGTTTTAGTAAGGGAAGTACACTTCATCGAGTCCTATCGAAGAAAACATTTTTTAGTGTTTAGAAGCGTTATCGAATGTGGAACAGTTTGCACCAGGACAGTGGTTGTGGGTTTGAGTGATAAGTGTCGAAAATGCTACTATGAAGGAATCGAAGCAGAAGAGCATGAGGTCTAACATGAAAGAGGTTTAATGCCCTCTAGAGACAAGTACAAGCATTGCAAGAGGAGTTGTGTAAAGTAATGAATATTGTGGTAAGAGATCAAATTGATGAAGAATTTGAAGAAGGGCAAGTTTGACAAGAAGCATTAGAAGCAAATCCTAAGGAGAAGAGGTTTTTAAGGGTTGTTATATTCCTATTATAAAATAAATCATTAATCAAACTATTAGTAATCAGTCGATTGATTTAATATATCTCAAACCCAATTTTGTTTTGTTTCCGTAGTTTGTGTCGCTGTTGGCTATCTTTCTACACCCTTGGAAAGTTTTCCCCAATGGGTATTTAAGCACAACTTGTAGGTAGTCTTTAGGGAAGCATTCTGATTATTTATTTTATACTGCAAATTCCCGTCGGGATTCGCTGTTGTTCGCCATTTCGGAAGTGAAAGATCTTCCCTATTTGGCTATTTCCGGTTTTGATGGGATTCAACCCTCACCCTATTCCGTTGCATGTAATACTTCGCTTGAATCTAGCAAATTGGAGCATCATCTTTCGGCATATATTAATTGAAGGTTGTTTGTGTTCAACTCTCCATTATTGTTTGGATTTATTTCATAAATTCGGATCTATAAGTTTTGGTTACAAGACTTAGTTCTTTTCCTCCAATCCACACACCATCTATCACCATGGCTTAGCACAAATCATCGTGCATTAACCCATTCACCATTCTGTATGGTCGTTTCCTTGTCTTCACCGTACGATAGTCATTTTGCTCAACACTAGTAACTATACAACCCTCTCTAGCAATTGTATGGCCCTCTCTAGCCACTGTACGACCCTCTCTAGCAACCATACAACCCTCTCTAGCCACCATATGGCCCACTCCTTCCTACCATTCGGCCCTGTACCGTACGTCTAGCCCCACACCCCCTCTATCGTACGCCCCATAGTCCCTTGGCACTCACCGTATGACCATCCCCCAACTACATTACGTACAGCATTTGGAGCTTAGCGTATGGACTTCCCATACACCGTATGGCCTCTATCTCCTCCCTCCCAACTTGGTGTGGCACATGTATAGACCTTCCTGCATTGTACGGCCACTTCAATTTTGTTACCTCGATCTGAAATCTGAATTGTGAATTGATCAAATCCTCATGTGGAGGGAACATAGGGGAACGAGACACTACAGTGGTATCAAAGCTTTGATCCTACTAGCCTGTGGACAATGAATGAGAATTTATTGTCGGAAGAGAAGAAAAACCCATTCTGTTGATATAATGGCCACCGAACTAGAACCCACAACTGCCAAACTCGTGGCACTACTAAGAGAACTTGCAAAGAATCAAGCACAGATCAATGATACTCAACGACTCATGGAAAAAACTCTTAAGAAGATGGCAGACAATAAAATATCCAAAGAACAAAATGGTCACAATGCAGACTCGATGTCGGGTAGAACAAACCCTCATCTAGCACGCTCTCAACCTTCCATGTTGTCTTTTCCCCCATGGATGAGACACCACCTGGAGGGAAGTAGCCGACCTTTGAAGAAATGCAAGAACAACTGAGAGAAGACTAGAAGAATGTGAATTTTGAGGAAGATATATCTTGGCAGAAACAAAGGATATTTTAATGATGATCTCAAGAGGAAGTTGAGTAAAGTAAATTTGTCTCCATTTCATGGATTCAGATCCATATCTACGCAAGCATGGGTAATGAAAGTCAATACTTACTTCCAGCTTAATCCCATGCCAAAAGAAGAAGCAATTAAATTTGCGGCATTGCACTTGGAGAGAGAAGTGCATGAATGTTGGCATCATGACACCTTCACGCTGGGGCATGATCAAATAATTACTTATGTAGAATTCACTAAGAGATTGATAGATCGATTTGATGGTACAGATCTGGAACTCAATTTCAAAGATTTGGCATAGCTGAGACAAACTGGATCGGTCGACCAGTACATTGCGGAATTTCAGAAACTCTTTGTTTTGGTCACAGACATTTCTGAAAGAAGACGGATGGTGCTCTTCATGGAGGGACTAACAGAACCACTGAAAGGTTGGGTAATTGGGTTCAATCCTGCTACCCTGTCGGAGGCCATTACAAAGGCACGAAGTATGGCATCATCTAAACTGTCGATGTTTCTGAGGGACAAAGATAATAAGCCTTCGCCCAAGAAGTTGTCGTTGGATGAAGCCACTAGACAGGAGCTCCGAAGGAAGAAACTATGTTTCAATTGCAAGGGACCTTGGGAACCTGGCAACAAATGCCTCAAAAAAGGAAAGATCCATTATATTGAGGTCGTGTTTGATGATGAGGACGAATAGGAAGAAATACCTGCCGAAGACAACTAGCATCACGACGACACCAACATGGTTAGTTTGAAGTGTACAGAAAGGATTGCAGCATTGGTACAAAGCGGAGGAACTATCGCCCTAGTCGGTAGCCTGAGATGCATAGTTTTCCGTGTATGGGGAACCCTTCAAGGACAAAGGGTTATGGTGATGCTCAATAGCGGAGCCACTCTAAACTTCATAAACTTATCTCTAGTGAAGGGAAGAGCTATACCTACAGAGACACACGCAAGATTTCAAGTCAAGCCTGCTAGAGGGACTCTTCTGCCCTGCACATACCTTGTTCCTCAGCTAAGTATCACAATGGCAAATCACACGATGATCGAGGATTTCTTCATAGTGGACCTTCATGACATGGAGGTTATTTTGGACATACAATGGATAGAGACACTTGATGAATACACTTAGAGTTTCAAATGGATGGATTTCACTTCTGTTGCCGATGGAGAGAAGGTGTTCTCCGCGGAATGGAAAATGAGGGTTCAAAAGAAGTTTCTACACATTGGATGGAGGCAATTTTTCGACGTGATGACGTTGCTTGGGCTGCACATCATTTTGTTTCAGCAGAACCTATAAAAAGGCAACAGACACCTCTCCAGGATGATGATCTCTAGAAGATTTTGAGCGACCATGATAAAGTTTTTATAGACATTCCTCTCGGCATACCACCTCATCGAGGGTTTGAACATGCTATCGAGTTGGAAGTAGGAGCCAAGCCAGTCATAACCACACCATACTGCCATCCCAAGAAATTCAAAGATGAGATCGAAAAGACAATTCAAGAACTGCTAGACAAAGCATGGATCCCTCCCAGTTCTAGCCTTTTCGCGTCGTCAGTAAAGTATTGGTAAAAAATAAGGACGGGATGGTGCACATGTGTGCGGACTACCGTGCGTTGAACAAAAAAACAATAAAGAATAGATATCCCATTCCAAGGATAGATGAGATGCTGGATGAATTGCATGGCACAATCTATTTCTCGAAAATAAATCTTCGTTCTAGATATCATCAAATCCACATGAGGGAGGAAGACATGGAAAAGACGGCCTTTCGTTGTCACTATGGGCATTATGAGTTCCTAGTCATGTCATTTGGATTAATGAATGCACTTGCTACATTCCAATCATGCATGAATTGCATCTTCAACAAATAATTGTGTAAGTACTTACTAGTATTTTTTCATGACATTCTTATTACTAGCAGGACATGGGAAGAGCACCTGAAACATCTGGATGAAGTCCTAATGATCATGAAGGATCAGTCTTTGTTTGCCAAGCAATCCAAGTGTGAATTCGGTATGGCAGAAATATTGTACCTAGGACACGTTGTCAGTAAATATGGCATTCAAGTTCATCAAGAGAAGATTCAGGGTATCCTTGATTGGCCTCCCCCAAAATCACTCACGGAGTTGTGAGGATTTTTTGGACTGTATAGTTAAAATCGAAGGTTTGTAAAAGGGTTCTCTTAGCTCAGCGCACCAATAACAAATCTAACAAGAAAGGGGTCCTTCCAGTGGAATGAAAAGGCACAACTCACCTTTGATAAGCTGAAAGAAGCAATGAGCATTTCCCATGCTAGCTTTAACTAATTTCACTCATTATGGAGTGTGACGCATCTAGAAAAGGCATTGGCGCAGTACTGATGTAAGATACACACCCCATAGCCTATGAGAGCAAGAAGTTTATGCAGACAGAAAGCTTGTATTCCATCTACAACAAAGAAATGCTAGCCATTGTACATAGACAAACCAAGTTCCGACAGTATCTAGTAGTTGCCAAGTTAGTCGTTCGTAAGGATCACAATAGTTTGAGATATTTTCTGGAGCAACGGGATTTGAACGAGGCAACAAAAATGGGTAAGAAAGGTCTAGGCTTTTGATTGACATTGAATATGTGAAAGGAAAGAACAATTTGGTTGCAGATGCCTTGTCAACCCAGATTTCAGCCAACTAGAAAGCACATTTGTTGGTAGAATGTTCCAAAAACACCTTCGTCTGTGAGCTAATGGACACCCATGATGATTGGTACAAAGTTGTGGATGAAATCATTTACTATAAGAATCAGTTGTTTTTAGTGTCAAAATCCAAATTGAAGCGGAATATCTTGGAGGAGGTACACGACTCATCCTTGGTAGGACACATGGGCTTCCTCAAAACATACAGACATCTCAGGGAGAGGTTCTTGTGGAAAGGACTTAAAGGAGATGTATTGCAATATGTAAGAGAGTGTGCGATTTGCCAGCAGAACAAATCCAAACATATTCTACCTACCAGATTACTACAACCTCTGTCAATTCCAGAACATAAGTGGGAAAATATCTCAATGAATTTCATAATTGGACTTCCCAAGGTGAACGAAAAAGATTGTATCTTCGTGGTGGTTGACAGATTGACAAAGTACGCACATTTCTTTTCCACTCCTGCAAATTTTCAAGCTACACAAGTTGTCAATCTAATTTTTAGAGAAGTCTTTCGTCTGCACTGGTTATCCTGAAACATTGTCAGTGATCGGGATGGGTGAATCATCAGTATCTATTGGACAGAACTATTTCAGTTGGCAAGGACAAAATTGTCACCAAGTACCTATTACCACCCTCAGACAGATGAACAAATGGAGATTGTTAACAAGTGGCTAGAAGGTTACCTTCAGAACTACATTTTGACACAACAATGGGCATGGGTCAAATAGATACACCTAGGGGAATATTGTTACAATACCATGTACCACATGTCCATTGGAATGGCACCATTCAAAGCTCTATATGGGTATGAACCACTTTCCTTCACTGACACAGTTCTAGGTGACACTCACGCACTGAGAGCAAGGGATTGGCTTCAGGAGGGACAGGGCTTCCTCAGATGCCTAAAGGAAAATTTACGAGTACAAAATCAACAGCAGATGTACGTCTAGAGAGGAGTTTCAAAGCAGGGGACTTGGTTTATCTCAAGCTCTAGCCATATCGACAATCCTCATTGAAGGAAAAGGGGAAAGAAAAATTGAAGCCATGATTTTATGGCCCCTATCGTGTAGTTCGTCGCATTGGTGAAGTCACCTATGAGCTGGAACTTTTGGAGGGGAGTTGTATTCATAACGTCTTTCATGTTTCATGTCTGAAGAAGGCCATGGGGCAGAATGTTGTAGCCACAGATTTTTCGCCGCTCAATGAAAAAGGAAAGCTCATATTGGAACCAGCTGAGATCGTCGAAGTACGTGAGAAGACCCTACAAAACCACACAATGAAGGAATATTTGGTGCATTGGAAACACTTGTTGGACGATGTGACGTGGGAGGGTGAGCACATTCTTCAGCACCTGGCATTGCATTTGCTTGAGGACAAGCAAAATTTGGGACGGGAGGACTGTAATATTCCCGTTATAAAATAAATCATTAATCAAACTATTGTTAATGGGTTGATTGATTTAATATATCTCGAACCCATTTTTGCTTTGTTTTCGTAGTTTGTGTCGCTGTCGGCTATCTTTGTACACCCTCGAAAAGTTTTCCCCGATGGGTATTTAAGCACAACTTGTAGGTAGTCTTTAGGGATGCATTCTGATTATTTATTTTGTATAGCAAATTCCCGTTGGGATTCTCTATTGTTCGCCATTTTGGAAGTGAAAGATATTCCCTATTTGGCTATTTCCAATTTCGGTGGGATTCAACCCTCATCCTATTTTGTTGCATGTAATACTTCGCTCGAATTTTGCAAATCGGAGCATCATCTTTCAACATATATTAATTGAAGGTTGTTTGTGTTCAAATCTCCATTATTGTTTGGATTAATTTCATAAATTCAGATCTATAAGTTTTGGTTACAGGACTTAGTTCTTTTCCTCCAATCTGCACACCATCCATCACCGTGGCTTAGCACAAAGCATCATATATCGGCCCATTCACCATTCTATATGGCCATCTCCTTGTCTTCACCATACGACAATCATCCTGCTCACCCCTAATAACTATATGGCCCTCTCTAGCTACCGTACGACCCTCTCTAGCCACCATACGGCCCACTCCTTCCTACCGCAAAGCCTCGTACCATACGTCTATCCCCACATCCCCTCTATCGTACGACTCACACTCCCTTGGCACTCACTGTACGACCATTACCAAATTACATTTCGTACTGCATCTCGAGCTCAACGTGCAGACTTCCCATACACTGTACGACCTCTACCTCTTCCCTCCCAACTTGGTGTGGCACATGTAAGGACCTTCCTGCATTGTATAGCCACTTCAATTTTGTTTCCCTCGATCTGAAATCTAAATTGCGAATTGATCAAATCCTTGCGTGGAGGGAACATAGGGGAATTAGACACTATAAGGGTTATTTCAAGGATTGGACGGAGACCTAAGATTGTTTTCAGGAAATCTTTTACTAGAGAAATTGATCAACACAATCAATGATTTGGAAGAATATTTTGAGTATGATGAGATCAAAGATTATGAATGTCGAATTTGTGAAGGCCAAACTAAAGGATCATAAAATAATTTGGTGGCAAGAGATTTAATTGGAGAGATATAGAAGTGGAAAGCAGAAAAGCACAAGATGGGATCGGATGGTGAAGATATTGAAGTGACAATTCATACATGTTGATTATGAACTTGATCTACTGAAGAAAATGCAAGGTTGTCAGCAAGTGGAAAGATTTGTTTAGGAGAGATTTAATTGGAGAGATATAGAAGTGGAAAGCAGAAAAGCACAAGATGGGATTGGATGGTGAAGAAATTGAAGTGACAATTCATACATGTTGATTATGAACTTGATCTACTGAAGAAAATGCAAGGTTGTCAGCAAGCGGAAAGATTTGTTTAGGAGTAAACAAAAGTGTCACATTGATTCCTCATTAGAACAAGCCATGCAGAAGTTGAGAAGGAGAAAGTTGTATATTACCTTAATGGGTTAAGGCCAAATATTCAAGAGGGAGTCTTAAAATGACCAGTATAGAAGAGGCATACTAGTTTTCTTTAAGGGTGGAAGAGAAATTGAACAAGAAGTTTGAAAGCAAGCAAGGTGGAAGAGGTCGTGGTAGAAGATCTAGCATACAGTTTTATGGAGACCAAAATGAAAATCAATTGAAGAATGATGAGTCGAGTAGCAGTCAAAATTGAGTATCCAGTAACAATCAAAATCGGAGGTGAAAAATATTTCAATCATTCCTGTGATCAATATAATAGGGATTACAGAAAAAGAAAAAGAGGGAAAGGACTACGAAGAGGTAGTTTCCATGGAACATGTTTCATTGCAAAGGACATAGAGCTTATGAGTCTCCTAAACATCGTAGGAGAACCAAAAGAAGACCTAAGGGCAATGCACAAGTGGTGCATGTAGATGATGTCAAATCATCACATTTGAAGATGTTGAAAAAGAAGTCGTAGTTACCCAAAGAGCCTTGTTGAGTGATGAGAGTAAACCTAAGCAAAGGAAGAATTTATTGCACACAAGGTGTAACTGTAACGGTAAGGTATGCAATGTCATTGTTCATAGTGGTAGAACAAATCTTGTTTCAAAGGAAATGATTGATAAGTCAGCTAGAAAGAATGAAACTTTTAAATTCCTACAAAATTGTTTAGTTGCAAAAGGATCAAAAGGCTTTGGTCAATGAAAAATGTCGGGTAAACTTCAACATTATGAACTATCATGATGAGGTGTTATGTGGTATTATGCCTATAGATGTTTGACTTGTTATTATGGAGACCTTGGCACTTTGATCATCGTGTAGTAAATGATGGATACGCAAATACCTATTCTTTGACAAAGGATGGAGTTTGACACATGTTGAAGCCATTGAAGGAAGAAGAAGAAGAAAAGGTATGTAGTAATGACAGAATATGCATAGTTGATGAAAGGAAATTTCTAGAAGGTAGGTGACATGAGCATATGTGTTTTCTTTAACTCCAAAAGCTGCTAAAGAGGAAGTAGAAAATGTACCTACAAAAGTTGCAAATTTATTGGATGAGTTTTAGGATATTGTATCTGATAATTCACCTGATGGATTGCCACTAGTGAGAAAGATCAGTCATCATATGGACTTTATTCCAACAGACAGTTTAACAAATAAGGAAGCTCAAAATAGCTCTAGCAAAAAGTGAAAAGTTGTACAGGAGTTGTTGCAGAAGGGGTTGGTTTAAGAGAGTTTGAGTCCATGTTTTACTAGTAGCATTAGTACCAAACGAAAAAAAGAGAATACATGATGTATACAGATTCTTCATCTATCAATAAGATTATTGTCAAGTACGGATTTTCCTTGACAAGGATAGACAATATCATGGATTGCTTGAGTGGATCTGTGTATTCCACAAAGATAGATTTGAAGAGTGCATATCACCAAATCCAATTCAGAGAAGGAGATGAATGGAAAACGACCTTCAAGATAAAGAAGGACTTGTATGAGTGGTTAGTCATGCATTTTGGGCTAACAAATGCCTCGAGAACATTCATGCGGCTCACAAATGAGTTATTGAAGGAGTTTTTAGGTGAATCTGTCATTGCTTATTTGGATGACATTTTGTGTTTTGAGTCGGGATGGTAAACTCATTGCTTACTTCAATAAGAAGTTTAATGATGCCAAAAGAAAATATATTGTTTATGATTAGGTATTCTATGCTATAGTTCAAGCATTAAGAAATGGAGACATTACGTTTTACCTAAAGAGCTTGTTTTATTTATTGATCGTCAAGCTTTGCAATATTTGAATAATCAAGGAAAGTTGAATTAAAAGAATTTGAAATGGGTTGTTTTCCCAAAGTTAGAAAAACAAATTGAAACACAGGAATGAAAAGTCTAATAGGGTTGCAGATGCCCTTTGTACGAGACAAAGTTCATAGGTAGAGATGCAAACTGAGCTTGTTGGAAAAAGAACTGGAGAGTTTGTATCAAGAGGATCCTGATTTTAGTAAAGCTTAGAAAGCTTGTTCAAAACCTGTTACTCTAGACAAAACCAGATAGTTGGACTTCATAATTCAGAATGGTATATAATTCAAAGTTAGTCAGTTGTGCATTCCCAGGAGTTCTATGAGGGGGAATCTCATCAAAGAGAAGCATAGTGGAGCGTTGGTTGAACATTTTAGTTGAAATAAAACCATTGCTCTAGTTAGTGAGGATTATTATTGGCCACAGCTACAGCAAGATGTTCAGAAATTTGTACAAAATTGTAAAATATGTCAGATCGCAAAAGGAACCGAGTAGAATACAGGCTCATATCAGCCACTACCTACACCAAAGAAACCATGGCAGGATATTAGCATGGACTTTGTTCTTGGCTTGTCAAGGACTCAGAGAGGGCATGATTCAACTTTTGTGGTGGTAGACAAGTTTTCCAAGATGGCACATCTCATTCCTTGCAAGAAGACTAATGATGTTCATATAGCGCAATTGCTTTTCAGAGAAGTGGTGAGACTACATGGTCTACCAAAGAACATAGTTTCAGATCCAAAAATTAAGTTTGTTAGGTAGTTTTATTTTAAAATTGTGGAAGAAATTAAAGAAAAATTGACATTCATCTTAGCACATCATCAAGAAACTGATAAACAGATAGAAGCAATGAATAAGAGTTTTGGGAATCTGTTGCAATGCTAGGCTGGAGATAAACCAAAGGGATGGGATTTGATTTTATCACAAGAGGAATTTGCATACAATAATTATGTCAATAGGAGCATTGGTCAATCACCATTCCAGGTAGCATATGCAAGTAGTTCGAGAAATGCTTCTGAATTAAGGAAGTTGGGCAAAGGGGAGACAAGTAGTGCCGAAGTTGAACACTTTACAAAACACTTGATACTTCACTAGTATTTAACAATCCAAATCTAACAGAGTATCATGTATAAGGTGTTCAAGATGAGATCACAAAAGCATAGTCGAATATTCCAGCACCTACTTCAACTACAAAAAGGATATTGAAGACATTGGATAGTTGTGTTGGTAGGAGCACAAGAAACAGGTATATGAAGTATATACAAAAAGGTAGACCTATTGAAGATTCATCATGGTTGTCAACAGAGGAAGTTAACCATCTTGGTTTTCCTTTGAACACCTGAGATGTGACAAGGTCACTTCTCAAATTATCTCCAATGTATGATGTATGAGCATCCTAGGTGTAAGGGCAATCTCGCATCACTCAAAAACATTACCTAGTTTATCTTGTCAATAAGAGCTATCTTGTTGCAAAGTTGTTATTCCTAGAGGCTTACTATTTTTAGTAAGTTGATCATTGGAACTCATAATGTTCTAATTTCTTCCCTGGACGTTCACTTTGGATATATCAGTCTACGAGTAAAGTTTCATTGCAAGATCAAGCCTAGTTTTGAAAATATTGAAACATTTTGATATTGGCAATAGGGTACAAAAAAATTGAACTTAGTTTTGAAGGATGAGTCAAACCTCATCTTACACGAGTGTGCGCAAATCAAACAATATAGAACAATTCATGCTATTTTCGAAACGGGCTTATAATAGCCTTTTGTGGGTCAATTGGCAATGAGTTATGGTCTCCAAAAGTTGTACTACCTAAAGTCAAAAAAAATGAAATTCCTTCAAAATTTCTTTTGAGTTCCGAAAGTTGTTGGGGCCTACTCTAATCTAATATAAAATAACTAATAATATTTTAGGGATGGTCAGCCCCAAAGTTAAGCATTAAAATTTCTATAACCTTCTTGAGTAGTTAGAAAAATTGCTCATATAAAGAAGGCCCGTAGGGTTGTCTACAACAATTCTAGGGATATATATGGTGGTTTTGGTTTACAGAATATTGTAAAGAAAATGCTTGTATGGTTTTGCATGTCATATTCCTCAATACTGTACTCGAAACAAAGTTTCTTGCACTTGCTAATTATTGTTATTTCTCTATCCTATTGTGTGTGTTTGTGATTGTAAGAGGAGTGGCCTTCATCATATTCTATGTGTGAGCCATCTTTGATATATCTAAAATTTGATATAAGCTCTTCACTTAGTGTCACCTCTGATATGCAAATATAATATTTGCACTTGATATATGTTGCACTAGCAACCATCTATGCCCTTGCTCAAGCACAATCCACAAAGTTATGTTTATAAAATCAGTTCTGTGTGTGCGTGTACATGTGTGTGTGTGTATGAAAGGGGCATGATGAAAAGAGACCAAACCTCATTATCAAACATGCAAAAAATACCAGCTAAGTATGAATGGTATATAACCATTTTCGTGTGTGCGTGCATGTGTGTGTGCGCGTGGGCGTGTGTGTGCGCATGTGCATGCGTGCGTATGTGCGTGTGTGTATGTCAAAGAGGCATGATGAAAAGAGACCAAACTTCATTATCAAACATGCAAAAAATACCAGCCAAGTATGAATGGTATATAACCATTTTTGTGGGTGTGTTTGTCAAAGAGGCATGATGAAAAGAGACCAAACTTCATTATCAAACATGCAATAAATACCAGCCAAGTATGGATGGTATATAACCATTTGTTGAGGATTACTTTACTTATAATGATCATTTATGATCATACTAATCATTTATGACTATTAGGAGTAATCAATTGGATTGTTCATAGTAATCGTAAATAATTATTGCAATAAAGTCCATGGATTGGCAGTGACACCCAATCATGGATAATACTGGTCTCATTGTCATTCTCACCAATCTTATGATACAGAGATATATGTGAACATAATATTGCATGGATCCATATCCATATGTGATAGAATGTTCTGAGATGTATGTGTATGTATGCATGTATGTATAGGTATGTGATGGCACATCATGTATGAATGCATTTATTAAAATATGAGTGGAGTGCTTACATAATGATGATGACTAACTACTAAGCGAAATGCAAAAATGTATACAAGACAAGGTATGCTTATTTTCCTTGCCCTTGCTTACAAGTTTGTATATTGATCAAAATAATGGGATATCACATTGTACCTAGCTAGAGTTATCTATGTAAGCGTCCACTATCCAACTTCATATCATGTCTAATCTTCTATTTACATCTTCCACCCAAATTGTTTTCCTTCCTTCTTGTTATGAACAATGGGAGCATAATCTCACCTTTTGAATTCATAAAAGGAAGAATAAACAAAAAAATATACAGTGAAGGAAGAATTAACTAATGTGGTGGTCTCTAAACCAAGTTCTTATCCTGTTTAATCCATCCTAATTAAGCATTTCAAGATGTTTATAAATCCTTTTTATTGCATGTTACACTGAAAAAAATTGTTTCTCATCATTATAGACAATAGAATCATAATGTTGAACCTTTTCATTTCATAAAAGCAAAAAAGCAACCAAACAAAAGCCAATTATGCAAGATAATTAAATAACCTTTAGAAAAGCATATAGCGAAGAAGGAAGAACCAATGCGGCAGTAGCAACTAAAGGACTCAATGCTCTTGTCAGCAAGACCTGCATATTGCAATTTTTTAAAGTCATTTTATCATAAAATCTTATAATGCACTTATTTTCTCAAAATTTTCAAAATAACCATCTTAGATGAGGTATATTAATCATCAAATATAACATTCCATAACATTAATGCAATAAAATATGATAAGTCAATTAATTAAGAATCTCTGGAACAACATTTTTATTAATGCCAAGGACTGAAATACATATTCATAAATGCTTGGACTCTTAGAATATGCAAAGGCCCTTAGATTAATAGCCTTAAGGAGAAAAATGAATTCGAAATAATTATTTTGTGTCCTAGCGAGTAACCAGCTAAAGAATACATCTTTGGTGGACGTGCATTTTATGCCACTTCTCCAATGCTCATTGACTATCCTCACTTTTAACCAAGAGGTTATAAATCTTATTATATAATTACCATTGCTAACCATATGCTAATTGTAAGAAGTCCTACAAGTACCATTCAGATTTTCACTCCATCTTTGTAACAGAAAATCTTACCAAACTTTTAGGATATTCCTATACAAAACATCCTATAACACCATGATGGTTGCAATATATTGAGAAACTTGGAAGCTTGGTATCAATTGGAATTAAACAACTATTACAAATGAATTGAATTATGATGATTTTCAAAAGATCTAATCTTCTCATATTAGGGTCTGATCTTTTCAAAGGACCATCTTTCATACAACATTGGGTTACACATCTTATTGATAGACATGGGGCTTACTATTACGAGCATTCAATCGAGTTATAGAATGATCATATGATATTAATACCCGTGGCCACAAGGAGTTTACATAATGAGTAAATAACATGAATTAATTCATACAATGATAAAATGAGACAATTCTGATGAGTTAATTGGAAGTTGCATGAAGCAAGGATGATGTGCTCAAGCACTGTACGAGTTTAATTGGGATCCAAGTAATGATGGTTCAAGATTGCTTGTGAGCAAGTAATTTCAATGAGGGGAGATAGTAATAACCCTCTCATGAATTAAAGGTTATAGGCCACTAACTTGACGAACAAGATATAGACGATGCATAATCATGTTAAATCATCAACCTCTATGAGCATGTAATCTCTCCAATTTTGGTGGAATAATTAATTAAATAAATTATTTTTATGTTATCCAAATAAATTAAATATTAAAACGGATGACTTAGTTTTAAGTAATTTAATTAATGAATTAAGAAAAAAATAGAACGTTGTTAAAAGTCACTTTATTTAATAATGAGTGATATTGCAACAACTTGTTGCAGAAGATACATCAAGTGTATACAATTTATAAGTATTTGGAAGACTCGTCACTTGTATAAGATGAGGGTTCGCAATGGATTTCATATGTTGAGGTTTTTCTTTAATTCGATGTGGAGTTCATTTCTATAATGTCCCCATTTTGGCGAGTCTGTACCTTGATGGAGTTAGCTCATTATAGCGACCCTCGTGAGCCGACAAGGTGATTTGGGGGTCTCACTTGTGGACTTACTATTTTTAGTAAAGTCCATTTTTGGCAGTGTTGTGGGTGGCTCTAGCAGTTGGTCGTCACTTGCTGTGGATATAGTAATTAATTGCATGAGCTCATATTTATTGATTTATTATTAAAGTTGCATTATTATAATAATATTTTATTAGAATGATATTTAGAGATATTGCTAAAAGAGTTGAGTTGGAAATTTTCAAGTGCTGAATTCTTTTGAGAAACTTTCTCAGTTCTATAGATGAGTTATTTTGGAAACTTTTGTCAACAAGGCATTATAAATATGAGCTCATTTCATTGGGAAAGGCACATGTGGATAACTTATTTGCTTTTGTTGCCTTTGTGGCTTTTTCTGAGTTCTAATATTTTCTGGTCCTTGCTGAAGTATAAGGGTTAAGTCTGAGATACTGAAAAGTTCTTGGCAATTGTGCTGAAGTATACAATTGGCCAACATCTCCTATTGTATTTTCTGTGGCTCAAGACAAAACTTTTGAATAATATATTTTCTCATGAATTATCTCACTAAGGGCTTCTGTGAAGTTTTCTGAGAATTATTCTAAGCTGCTGGGGTAAAGCAATTGCAAATTCTCCTACTGTTTCTACTGTGCCTTGGAGATTGGAATGGTGGACATTGTTTAATCTATAGAAGATCACATAGTGGTATTCAAATCGATTTTCTGTGGTACTACATTGGTTGTGTTGAAACACAATTGGAGACCGATTCATTTCTGGAGATCAGCAATTTATGCATTTATACGACCATTGGTTGTAAATCGATCCAATTTACACCAAGTGGCTGGGCGGTATCATTAACTGAACCTCCAATTTATATCCTGATGATTGATGACCAGTGTTTGAGTTTGAAAAGACATTTCGAGGGCTTCCGTGTAGTTATATTGGACCTGCGATCTTCCATAGAAGGCCTCTGTTTTAGAATTTATGGTCTGCAATTTCACATATGTGCCCTGTGATTTATCACAGACCCTGTGTATACAGTTTGGAGTGGATGGCTAACAGTTTGGTAAGCGGCTGTGACATTTTGGAGGCCCTGCAATTTGGTATTGTGCTGATTTCATCATTTTCCAGGCCAGTGTGGTTGAAAGTCCATTCGGAGTCGTCAGGCTATCTCATGCGATTAATATTCAGGTTCCACTATTGTTGAAAATTAAAAATAGTTTATGCAAACATTGTCAAACTTAGTTATTTTTCGTTGGCCCATAAAATTCATAGAATTCTGAAGTTAAATGTGGAACCCTTGTCATTCCAAAAAGATTATTTATTTGCATAGGGCAGAATTGTATATCAAAAATTGGCATTCATCTATGTGAAATTCTTATGACCAAATTGATCTATATATTGTAAGCACTAGTTGCATTCGCTAGTTTGATTTTGAAAATTTTAAAAATCATATATTTAGTGATATCTGTGGAGCCTGTTAAGCATTTGACGAAATGCCAAACACTGAATTGTTAAGGAAATTTGGTATTTGTTAGTTGATGACCAGCAGGGATTATTACAATTTCCTTCAAGGAGTGAATCTTCTGAGAACAAAAACCCTCAAAGCATAGAGATTTGGATGGAAACCCAAATTCTCTCTTGGTAGATGAAGCTAATTACATGTTTTACCATAACCGAGAGTGCATTTGAAAGTGGATTTAAATGCTATTAAGGAAATTGGAGTTATAAGAGCGCATCAAAAAGAAAATGAGCCTCATTATTGATGATCATTTGCATTTTCTTTAATTGCAATGCACAGTTGGCTTGATCAGATAATAAGGGATTTACTATTCATAATAAGTCGGTGGTTGATATATAGGAACCCCTACTATTTTTTAGTAAGGTAGTTGGGTGCACAATGAAAACAATGGTTAGCTCCCAAGATCAGATGGAATTGAGAAATAATCAATATTTTATAGTTATCTTAATTTAATTATTAATAAAGTGATTACTTTAATTGTTAATAAAATGATTACTTTAATCATAATTATACATAAAAGTCCAATTATGAAGTCAAAAAGTGAACTCAATAATCAAAGGTGTCATAACCCTCAATAAAATGTCACTTAAACTATTAAGATAATATCTTATACTTTCTATACTAGTCAACTATTTGTCTATAGTCCGTCTTTCAGTCTAGATAGGAATGTTTCCTATCCTGTCTCTTTTGTCTTCAGTCTAGATAGGAATGTTTCCTATCCTGTCTCTAGTTTTGTTTCTAATTTCGTCTTCAGTATACGTTGTTTTTTTTAGAAACAACGTCCTTGTAATTCTTTATAAGGAACACATTTGTTCCTCTGTTAATTAATCAATCATCCGGAAATCCGTTAATCTGCCAACTCTTCTTGAATCTTGTAATATGGTATTAGAGCTATTACTTAAATTTTTTTGAAATAATTTATAATTTCTTTGTGAAATTATTTGTTTACATTTTTTCAAAATTATTTCTGTTGAATTTCTCTAAAACCCGCTTAGGGTTTTCGGCCTAGAGAAATTCCCGAACTCGAGTCTGCCTGTGTTTGTTCAGCACACTCTAGCCCCATTCGTCCATGCACATCGATCCTTGAAGAAAAATCTGCCATTTTTTTATCAAGAAATCTGAAGTTTTTTCAAGCTTTTTTCAGCTAGGGCCATTTTTTTCGAAACCCTAATTTTTGGGGTCGAAAAAATATTTTGTTTGCAGATTCTTGGTGGGTTTTTCGAGAACTCAACGGGGTTGTCGTCCTTTTTTTTTGGTGCCTCGATTTTCGAGCTAGCAGATCCAAAAAACGACAGCAAATTACTTTTGGGTTTTTCGAGCTCTCTTCTGGGTCATTCTCTGATTCTTCTGGGTCTTTTGTATTTTTGCCTCGAAGAACGTGCCTTCACAGATTTTCACAATTTTTCATTGAAAAACGTGCCATGGCATCTCTGACAAATATTTTGCTCGAGCATAATTCCAAATTCAATGGTCGCAATTAGGGAACCTAGAAGCAGCGCATCATCGCAATCTTCGAATATCGAAACACCGATCAACTTGTTCTGGGTGTACGCAGCCTCCGACTTCTCTGGGTCCTGATCATGGCGAAGCTGCATTTTTCGCCTTCTGAATTTGTTTCTGTTTTTCTGGGTTTGTTGATTTTCTCCTCAAAAATCATTTCAAGTTGTCTGTAATACACAAGGTTGCGTGAGATTCTGAGTTTTACCGTTTTTTCCACAAAAATGAAGTTTTGTAAATGCAACTTATTTTGAGTCATAGCACTCTTCTAGCAAAGCTTCTTGGTTTCAGCATTCTGTAGATCCAAGGAGGGTCTCAGTTATGACAGAATGTTCCAACATTCATACGTTGACCATTAAGGGAGCGTATTAAGATAATATCTTATACTTTCTATAATAGTCAACTACTTGTCTATAGTCCGTCTTTCAGTCTAGATAGGAATGTTTCCTATCCTGTCTCTTTTGTCTTCAGTCCAGATAGGATTGTTTCCTATCCTGTCTCTAGTTTTGTTTCTAATTTCGTCTTCAGTCTACGTTGTTTCTTTTAGAAACAACGTCCTTGTAATTCTTTATAAGGAACACATTTGTTCCTCTGTTAATTAATCAATCATCCGGAAATCCGTTAATCTGCCAACTCTTCTTGAATTTTGTAACATAAACTACATTTAATATTTGCATAAAAGTGATTAAAAAACTTGGAGCTAATATGCAATTATTATTAAAACCCAGAAGTAGATTTGATAGTGGATTTAAATGCTATTAAAGAAACTGAGGTTTAAAAGAACATCAAAAAGCAAATCAACCCCATTGTTGAAGATCACCTGACTTTTCTTTGGTGGCGTGGGATTTGTTCGTGGGAACAAGGGTTTGCAGCTTCTTCTTCTTGTAGCAATCATTGGAGGTAGCATTTAGAAAGGCTTCATATAGAGGTCTTCATTGTGAAAAATTCGTGAAAGCTCAAGGGTTTGATGAGCATATTCAAAGGGATAAGGCAGAAAATGTTCATTGCAGTCCTGCAGCTCATTGTTGCAGCCATTAATGAACAAAAATCCATACATCTAGTAGTTTTTACTCCTCCAGCTTCACAGTGTGACTCCTTTGCATTGGCATGAGCTCCCAAGGTGCAAATGCCTTGAGTTTTGTCACTAAAGTTGTCCCATTTTGGGCATCATGTACCATAGAAGAGATTGGCACACTCTTTGAGGTCAAATTCATCAATAACAGCACTGGGCATCTAGTGTTAAGAGTTCCTCGTTGCTGCCACATTTTCCAAAATTTAATTAAGTTAGGTTTGCTTCTTGCATAGCCAACTTTATTGGGGTCCTTGACATTGTATTCAAGGTGAAGTCTTCATTTCTGAAGCAGCGACATCCATTACCATCTTTCAAATTATTGTTGGTTACTTCCAGAATTCACATGTAATGCCTTGTAATCTTTTCAACTTTTGAAAAGCATAAATAAAAGTCATTACCTTGCTGCTGATAATAGATTCCTGGATTGCTTGCATAATTAGGTTTGTAGAGAAATCAGTGGTCTACTTCCACCATTTCCTTAATGCTATTGCATTTTTATTCCTCTTATTGGAAAGTATTGAATTTTCATATATTTGCAAAACAAAACCAAAAATTTACATCATAGTGGAGTGGAGAGAGTTAGAACCAATAGGGGTTCTTACAATGGTATCAGAACAGACTCTTGCCACCCTGTTGGGTTTGAAAATAAAATGTATATTGATCATAGAGATGACATTTAAGTGATAAGCACTCTTGCACTTGTTAAAGCATGGAAAATTAAAACGGTGAAGTGCTTAGCAAGTTTAGGGAATATGATACTCTTCCTTAATATGTTAAGAAATATTTTACTTTCAAGCTTTCATGGACTTTCATCCAAAGCTATGCTATAAGACTGATTTGGTAAAGAAACACTATCATAAGATACCTCGAGATCTATTTTGCACTAAGAGATGGTTCACGTAATGACAAGCAAATTGTATCCAGTGACAAATATGTGAAATTTGAGGAGGAAGTGGGCATTATTAGTGCTCATGAGGTTGTTATCAGTCATGATAGTAAGCCTGATATTTATGACAGCAGTTGCCCAGTTGAGCCTGAAGAAGAATTGAATGTTATCGCAAGTTCAGAAGCTGTTATGGGGGTGAGCTTGGGCATTGGCACTCATGATACTAGGGCCAAGAATGAAGATTGCATGGAAAAGTTAACCCGGAACAGTTCTGATTTTCATGGCAGCAGTAATGATACCTTACATAAGCATGAGACAACAGTGACTATACAGAGACAGAATGCTACCAGTGAGTTGTCACATTAAGGTACCCACCAATCGGGTATTACTTTGCATTGTATGTTGAGGAATCATGTCATGATGAGTCTGATTTCACTAATCAGACCTTAGGAAAAAAGTTAGAAAGTTCATTTAGTGGCATTGAATTCCAGGATCATGACTTGGATAGACATGCACTTATATTGGAAGTCAAGCTGTGAGAAGATACCATTATATCAGCAGGTCCTAGCCAGTTGAGCCATCCTTTGGGATACATAGTAGCAGTCAGTTGTTGATGTGTGCACTGATGATTGCACACACAATATTGCTTATCATGAGGTGGGTGGTGTGGATATAACCTCATTTGCAGTTCAAATTTTGGGTCAGAACACTTGCATGGGAGATAAGTTTCAGAGTTCTCATCAATTGATTTGGCAACATCAGATCAATGGTAGGACAATTGCCAAAGCCATAAAGAATTTTTATTTTTCTTGTCAGATGTTGTCTACCTTTGGTTAGAGTATTCCTATGACAAATGAGAGTATTGACAATAGCTTTTCCTCGGCAAAGTTCCATGCACTTCGAGAAGCCATTGGAATAATGAAATGAAACTATTTACAATTATTGACTGACAGAGTAAATCTTCTCAAGTGGGATTGCATTTGCTATGATGTCCTAAGGAAAAGGAGGTAGATAAGATAAGATAATGATATTAATGTCCAACAAAAGACCAAAAAGAGGTCTATGGGATTGTAAGATTACAATAGTGAGGCTGACATCAGCAGGAACACACAAAGGTGTCCGAAAATAAATGACAAAACCTAAACAACAACAACAAATAAAGAGACAGAGAGAATGCCAAGAGAGACTAGGAGTCTTTCTTAGGTGAAAAGAAATCAATCACTGAATGATACGCATGACAATGTGTAGAGGCATTGTACTGTCTCTGGCCACTCATAGAGGAGTGTCGCTGGTGCAAATAACCGGAACGAGATCTGACACATGTGGAAGCAGTGACTGGATCGTGCTATCACGGAGCATAGTGGCCTCACGAAAATAAAGTGCAAGACATCGCTGATCATAGTAGCTGAAAAAGTCATAGAAAGAGAAGCACTCTTGGAACAGACAGAAAAATATCCCTCTGATCTCGTAATATATAGGGCATCGAAAAAGGAAGTGAGTTTCAATCTCCACCTCCCCTAAAGTACAGAGCATATAGATCCGCTCCCCACTATCAATATGATGATCAGTTTGAGCCCGAAGATTGTGAGAACCAACTCTAAAAGAACCTAAGGAGATGCGCAAGGTGTAAGACCACTGTCGAGAAAGGTAGCTAGGATGGACAATAATCCCATCAGAAATCTCCAAAAAGTGTTCCACGTAAAAGGACATCCGCGGGCGTAACCCGCCAGAAGGGTTAACCCAAGTAGTGGCAATGAAACATCTATAGATGTCAAGTCGAACATGCTCATTCAACTCCTGCCGAGAGAGGAGAAGATGAGCAGGGGCATCCAATGAGAACTAAAAAGGGGGGGAGATGATCAATGTCAATCTTAATCAAACCCAGCAAAGAAGAGGCCTGTGCATGCCCACAACGCATGTGAGAACCGGACTTAGCACTCGCAGTAGAAATAGACAAACAATAAGCTAAATAGGAGTATCGATCACGGTCACCAATATTATCCACAAAACCATGAAGGCGATGGAGGAACCAAAACAAATCAAAAATGGCCGTGAGACTGAAAGGATGAGCACCAAACTCGGCGAAAATGACACTATGAGGAGTGAACCTATGACATTTGATGATGCGCCTTAAGAAAAAAGTCTAAACCCACTCTATCTAGGCCCAATCAAAGCTAAGAAGAGAAGGGCCCCAAACCACAGACCCATAAAGAACAATCAGCTGCACAAGAGAGTCCAAGAGAGATAACTTCGACGAGGTATCCAAGAAGTGATGTCTGAAAAACTATTTCTCAAGCAAAGCAAGAGAACCCATACCCTTCTTAACTCTGGGCTAAATAGTTGGTCTCATATTGAAATGTAGACTAGAAAACATAACCCCCAGATATGTGTAGGATGAAGTGATCTCAATCTCCTGACCCTGAAAAATGAAGTGAAGATGAGAAGTCTTTAAAAAATTAAAGACCATGACCCGAGTCTTACCCAAGTCAACCACAAGCTGTCTCTGATCACAATAGGAAGCAAGGCCATCAAGAAGTCTCTATAACCTGTCTGGAGAGGAAGCAAGGAAAACTGCATCATCCACAAAAAGGATGGAGATCAGAACCTAATGAAGATAACATCCGTCCCTAGGGAGTGAAGACTTTAGGAGGAAGTCCTCAAGGTCATCAATATATAACCCGAACAAAGTAGGGGAGAGAGGAGATCCTTGCTTAACCCCAATGGTGCTATGGATCGGATCCGAGAAGCCCTTAGGAGTCCTGAATCTGCCAACCATAGTCTCATAATAGTCGTATGCAACATCTCAAAAATATCAACCTCCCTCAGTCTCTCAAACAGAGCCACCCTAGGAACAGAATCAAAAGCTTTGCGAAAATGAACAAAGAAACAGTAGACCTTTTCCGATCTATGTTTGGACTCCTCAATAATAGCTCGTAGGGTAAAGATGTGATCCATAGTCTAATAATCTATCCGAAAACTAGCTTGCCCTCTAGCCCTACAACCTTTCCTATCTAGCTCCAGAGATAGCATAGCATTAAGGGTTGTTGCATATAGTTTGGCAATAGTGTACCCAATCATGATGGTTTTGTAGTTCCTCGGATCAGAGATAGGACCGGTCTTATGAATAGGATAAATTAGATGCCTGGACCAGGAGGTCGGAAACCCAATGTGAATCACTCTATTGAAAAGAATAGAGAGATAGGGGCCTAGAACCGAGGCACCAAACTTGAAAAGCTCAGCCTGGAAACTCTCCTCATCAATAGCTCTACTACACTTCATGGATTTGATGGCCTCATAAATGTGGGGAGGGGTGAAAAGGTCGGCGAAAGGAGTCGAAGAGGGGTGGATGGAAGGCTGCCCAAGAATGTCATAAAGAGCCATGGTGTGCAAGGTAAGAGAGCGAAAGTCAAGAGTGGAGAGTGGACGAGAACTATGGGGGAAAAGAGTGTGCCAAAAGAGTTGAGGATTGCAGATCAGCATGGAGCAAAGGGATTTGCACTTAAAAGTGGCAAAGGTACGCTTCTTACTCCAAAGAAAGCGGAGATAAGATGAGCGAATGCAGGCAAAGTTAGTGGAGCGAGCCTCAAAAGCAAAACACATAAAAGGATGGAAAGATTTGCAGTTCGAATTGAACCACTAGTTCATAGGGCAGGTCTTACGATGTTTATTGCAAAGGGGCAAAGGAGGACGATGAGGAATGGAAAGGGTGGTAGACTTAAGGATAGCCAACTTAAGCAAGTCAAACATGGATGGGGCCTCGCACGAGTCCGAGAAGCACGAAGGGTTAAGGAGTCTTGAAAGATGAGCGAAAAAGAGCTCACAATCACCATCGAGAAAACGAAAGCAAGTGGGCGAGCGAGCAGTGACAGATGAAAATGAGGCGACGTGAGAGGGGGCGAAAGAAGAGGGGAGAGGCGAAAATGAATATTGAGGAAAGCATGGTCTACCAAAGGAAGGCGCAAGATGGTGAAACTGCAAATGCCAGAGATCAAAGAGGGACAAGCAAGAACATAAACAACACTAGCATCACCACAATGAGGCCAACAAGTGAAGAACTTAGATCTAGGGAAGCAGGAAAGATCGTTCAAGATCACAAAGCCAGAAGACTCACAAAGTCGCAGCAAATGTATACCATACATAGATAACGGCCCAAGCGCATCCTTAGAATATTGCTGAAGCCCTAAAGAAGTTGGATCAATCTCAATGGAGCATATGGAATCCGAACTATGATCATAAAGTGGAGTCTAGAGTACTCTGGTTCTCGCATAGAAATCCTTGAGAATAATAATGTCCCCTAGAGCAACAAATTCAGAAATAGTCTCGCAAGGGTCAACAAAAGGGTCTCGATCATGGTCCCATGAATAGCATAGTGAGAGGAAGCCGGTGGAAAGTAGCAAGCAGCCAAATAAAGATCTCTCTAACGGTGACACTTATGGTCAATGCAGACCCACATAAATTTGGCAAATGTATTTGAGTGTACAATAGAAGTGCTGCTAAAAATATCCTCCTTAATCAAAGAAGCTACACCACCTGAGCCCCATACCCCACCAGAAGCATGAACCTCCTCTGTACAAATACATAACCACTAAAAACTGATAACACCCAAAAGAGGACACACAAGACTCTCATGAGTCTTAGTAATGACAAGAATATCTATGGATCCCATAGCATCACATAAAAGACCAAGTAATGACCATAAAGATCCATTATTGTTCCAACAGTTAAAAAGAAGGAAGCAAGTGGGGGTCTCCCTCTTGTCCGACTACTGGTGGGACTATCATTTGGCCTTGGGGGCCTGCCTCTCTTCCCAATCACTAGGGGGGGGAATCTCTAATAATTGCTTTCAGATTCCTGATAACTGCCCATTCACTAGCCCACCTTGCCTTTGCAACAATACCGCGAGCATGTTTCAGCTCTACAACCTGCGCCTACATGAGATCTTCATCTAAGAAAATCTTGGAAGGGAGAGAAAATAGCTTCTTCTTAGCACAGAGGCCCGAAGTCTATTTGAAAGTGAGAAAAATTTGATAAATAGGACGTTACCATGTCCAATCCAACGTGATGTTCGTAAGACCAAGTTGATCACAGAGGAAAGAGCGTATAGCTGCGAGAGGATGATGAGTAGAGGGGAGTCCACGAACCCACAGGTTGAGCTCACGAACTCATCTCACCCTCTCATCCTAAATCCTACCTTGTACCATTTTGTCAATACTAGCCAGAGGTGTAGAATTTATGCTACTACAAAGAGAGGCCCATGACTTGACTTTTAGTTCTGTTTCAGATACAAGAGAGGACTTAGCTGCTATAACGGATTTTTGTTCTTTGATGGCATCAAGTCCCTCCAACTGTGCAATAACGGAACAACTACTAGTTTGCAGGCTTGTTGTCTTAGTGGAGAAAGTATCTGAGAAACATTGGAACCAAGCCGAATTGGAGGTTGTGGTACTCTTAAGTTCAGAGATTGTATCCGTTAGGGAGGTAACATGCTGTCTCAGCTGCAAATTGTCTATTTCCAACTTGGAAATCCTGTCACATAACCTCTGATAAGTGAGGAGTTGTTGGCCATGGGTTGAACATGAATCACCACTGTCTTCCATATCAAAAAAGAGCAAAAAACCGCAGCCCAATACGTGAAAATATGCAGAAAGGAACACCGAAACCAACACTCACCCAAACCCAGTAGAAGCACTCCAAACACACTGTAAACCCCCTGTGAAGAGACCTGAAAACGAAACAGAAGAGGAGAATGAACGCCAGGAGAAAAGGCATACATGGCAAGAATGGCATACACAGGAGAAAAGGCAAACATGACAAGCACCCTCACGTCGCAAACGAAAACCAAGCAGAGCACCCTCACATTGTGGATGAAGACCAAGCAGCGAACACACCCCATAACACAAAAAAGCCAGGTCGTAGACACACTTCGTAAAACTCCAACAATGAAACCTGCGATAACACTCCAGGCAAACAGAAGAAAGCTAATAGAACAACACTCCCACACCAAAAGTCCGTGGAATCAACTTCAACGCGAGCCATGAACGACCATGGGAAAGGTCACGGACAGTGTCGAGGTCGTGGTAGAGAACAATATTGTGGTGGAGTTCATTATCGCGGCGGAGGTTATTGTCTGGCTGACTAGAGGAAGAAGAAAAAATGGAGATTGTAGAACTAGAAAAGAATAAGATTGGAGAAGAGCTCACCCATGAGCTCAAGGTGACTCTGATTTATTAAAGAGTGCCCAATTGACCGTTAAGGAGTCGCACTTAGAATTGTAGGAGCTTACTGTGGAGTTGTGTTTGGCATAGTCTTCACTAGTTACAAATATAGTACAATCTTCTAACGTGGCAATTGGTGATGATCTTATATCCATTGGTTGTAGTTGTGAGCAGGTTGAAGATGTGGCTATATACATCACACATATAGGTGGTCTGAAGTAGGATGAGTATTTTGGTTAAAAGTAGCAAAGAAACACTTGTTGCATCAAGTTCTCTTGATGGTAGTATTATGATCAATGATGCTAGTCAAAAAAAAAAAAGCTTTTGTGTGACAGTAGTGGAGTCTACAACGAGTTGTGTTAATTTGTGATATAAATCCATCTCCATAGGGGACTCGCAAAGTATCATCTAGTTGGGGCTGTGGTTCTCATGTAAATTTGTTTCTCTCTATTGAAAGAAAATCTGTTACTTCATCCCATGCAGCTGATTTTGGATGGCAACTTCTTGTGTCAGTGAGTCAAAGTGATCAACTCAGGGTCACAAAAGAAAAGGTTGATTCTATCTCATATTGTTTTTATTGCATGGATTCATTTATTGAATACTTTCTTGATAGTCTAGAGTTTCATGAGGATCCATATCGAGCCACCACAGATACTCTCGCAGCTTGCTTGAAATCCGTGCAACATTCAATGTTTTGTGAGAGAAAGTGTAGATACTCTCACTATAATACTTCCTCCTAAAGAGTTTGTCATTGGGTTTGCAAAGAGGGTTACTAGAACCTCTACCCAATCAGTCATTTGGGTCAGCATTTGGAGCCATCTCTTGATTCTAGAGTTGTCAGTAATCAGCCATTGACAGAGGTTGGATCTTTTTATCGTAACTACATACTAAGTAGACTCATCATTTTGGTTTTGATCCACATGTGGACTTGATGATGTGTCGATGTGGATTGGCTTATGGATTATACCATCCTCTATGGTATGGCTATTCACCATCTTCAATAGATCAAAAAAGCAGCTGCAAGTTGGTGGTGGACTTCATCAAGATTCAGCACATCAATGGTAGGTTAGCAAATGATGGAGGTAGTGATTGAGTTATAGACACCTATGGATGTTCTTATCCCCACAATATGGATGGATGTGAGTCTCAATTGCATTTCAATCCAAGATGCTACAATGTTATCGTCGCAGTATGGGTTGGTTCGGTTAGTTGGTTTCGCTGGTTCTAGCATGGTGAAGTTGGGATCAGTGTTGACATTGATTTCTTGTACATGTCTAGGACTAATCTAGAGTGGAGGAATATGGCAATTGAACAATGCTTGGATGAGTGTTCAGAGCTAGTTAAAGAACTGGAGTGTCTAAAACAAATTCTAGATAACATCAAATTTATCGATGTTGAGATCATGAGGAATAAGGATCACCCAAATAAAGATTTAAAATGATATAGGTGTTGCCTGCCAAGATAAATTGAAGGCCATGAAAGAAGTCAAAGAGGTCTCTGTCACAAATTTTATCATCATAGCTCAGGCAAATTCCATGATGACAATCTCTGATGATCACCTCATGTTTTAGGACAAGTAGCTAGAGCATGCTCGCAGGGTGATCAGTATTTGGCAATTAAGAATAGGGCAACTATGAGTTCCACAAAAAACTTGAAGCGTGTTATGCAAAAAACTTTCTTTTATGTCATACTTGAAGTCCAATAAAGAAACCTATCATAAACATCTCAAGTTATTTTCTCATTTCATCGGCAAATGATCTACGTATTACTATTTCCGCCAAATTGTATATCATCAACAAAGATTTCAGCAATTAGTATCCTATAGTCATTTTCAGCTTTGAGATGAACATTACTATTATCTCTTGTTCTTAAATCCTATTTGAATCAAATAGGCATGAAGTCTTTCATAGCATTCTCTTGATGCTCTCTTCAATCCATTTAATGGCTTACGTAATTTGAAACCAATTTCTTTCCTTTCTCTTCAACAAATCCTTCATGTTGTTCTATGTATACCTCTTCTTCAAGAATTGCATTAAGAAAAGTAGAATTCACATCCATTTGATAGACTTTGAAGTTTGAATCCTTTGTATGTTGCTTATGCCAGTAGTATTCTAACTCCTTCCAATCTTGCACCAGGTGTGGAAGTCTCACCATAATCAAAGCCTTCCTCTTGAGCGAATCCTTTGCAGAGTAATCTTGCATTGTTACTTATTACCTCTCCTTTCTCATTTAGCTTGTTTCTAAAAATCAACTTATTACCTATCACATTTTTGTCACTAGGTCTAGGTACCAGTCACCATGTTTTGTTCTTCTCAGTCTAATCAATCTCTTCCTTTATTGCTTTCATCCAATCATCATCATTTAATGCATCTCTAACTATCTTAGGTTCAATCTTCGATAACAAACAAGTTGTATTCTTCTTTTATTTGACTTCTAGTCAAGACTCCATCAATCCTATCATCAATGATTCTGATAAGCTATGATTGATTCTCACATACCTTAGGGTTACTGGATCTGCATTCTGATTTCTTAATTTTCATCACCAGCTCTAACTTGATTGTTGTTTATCAGTTGAGTATTGCTTGCTCCTGCATTCAACTGTTGTGCGATTTCAAGTTCGGTTCATATAAAATGAGCTCATTTTAACCTTCAAGTTTCTTCTTTTTGGCTGCTTCATTCTTTTCTAAATATTCATCAACTTTCACATTTGCACTTTCAACTATCTTGTTAGTCCTTTTATTAAACCATTTGTACGATTTACCTTTTGAAGTGTAACCAAGATATATGCCTTCATCTCCTTTAGCATCAAATTTTCCATTCATTTCAGCTTTCTTGATTTAACACTTCCAAAGATCTTCAAATAACTAACATTAGGTGTATGACCAAACCAAAGTTTATAGAGTGTCTTGTTTGTACCTTTCTTGACTTGTACCTTCTTCAATGTGTAAACTGTAGTACTTACTGCCTCTCTCCAGAATTGTTGTTCCACTACTTTTTGTTTCAACAATGTTCTTGCACATGCCACAATGGATCTATTCTTTCTTTTTGCAATTCCATTTTGTTGTGGTCCTCTAGGTGTTGTCAATTGTCTCTTAATTACATATTCATCATAGTATGCATTGAACTCATGTGAAGTAAATTCACCTCCTCTACCAGATCCATAGTTACACCACCCTACGGGACAGGGGGATGACGGAATGGAGGGACAAGTTTTCAAGACAAGGAGACAAAGGGGCCTTAGTTTGGGGACAGCAAGGGGACGGTGAGGGAACGACAGAAGAGGATAGGGGGGTTGTATATACTATACATATGGCACTTAAAATACTAGTTATTAAAAGATGTATTGCAGTATAAGATATAAAGATGTAAAAGAGTAAATACTTGAACATTGAATTGAATTGGAACATCGACCACTGTAATTAAGTAGTCAACTTATCATATAGTCAACCCAAGACATCCTTGCACCCTCGGCAGAGGTGGCAGAAATTGGTGGCATTGCTGAGATGGGGGGACAGAGTTCCCAAGTCCCCGATGCGTCCTTGTCTCATAGATGTGGGATAAAAAGGGGGGAGGGGGTGGGGAGATGCGCCTCTATGTTACTATGATTAGATCTAAGAGATTTGGAAATCTTACCTATTTGTTTTTCCACTCGTGCCTTATACATCTTAAACATAAGAAATGCATCAAATGTAACTTTCAGGAACATCACGCATATCATCCTTGAATAGTCATTGTTATATAATATGAAATACTTATCACCATGATAACTCTCAAGCTCAATTGGACCCCACAATCAATATGTACCAAATCTAGAATATTCTTTTAAGAATAGACTTTACTGGTAAAGCTTGAACCAATCATCTTTCCTTACTAACATTCCTTGCACATTGCATCCTCCGGTTTAACCAAAGTAGGGATACTCACACATTTCTTCTTACTAACTTTAACCAAATTGTCAAAATTCACATGAAAAAATTTCTTGTGGCATAACCAACACTCTTCTACTTTTGCAATTAAACAATGTCCAAAAGAAGTATTCAATTTGAAAACATTACCTCTTGTTTGTTCATGAATTAAAATCAATTCACCAAACTTTCCCGATATCTTACACTTTCCATTACTAAACTCAAGTCTAAATCCTCTATTATTCAACTAAGATACACTCAACAGATTATAATACAAATCATCTGCCTAATAAACCTCATCACACGTAATACTATCATTCAAAACAACAAAATCTTTGCCTCAGATAACACAAGGAGAACCATTTCCAAATCTCCCTGTGCCTCCATCACATTCTTCTATTGTAATGAACTTGTTCTTGTCTCTTGTCACATGGTGTTTGCATCCACTGTCAATGATACAATCATCATTATTTTTCATGCTTTAAAATTTATAATTTCTCTTTAGTGTTCTTAGCATCACTAGTAGCGAAATCTTTAGCTACAACAAACTCTATCTCTTCATCATCATTATTTCCACCAGAATCATTGTCATCGCTCCCATCATCTTTAGCTATGTAGCATGCCTTTTCTCTTATCCTTGTAGTTCTTGAATCTTTCTTCTCATTCTCATTATTCTTCTTGTCTTTGCTATGTCATTTGTGAGCAAAGTGACCAATTTGTCTACATGTCCAACAGGAAATAGGACTCTTTCCTTTGTATATCTTCCTTTTATCTTTAGGAAACCTCTTAGTTATTAAAGCTTCAAGTTCTTCTAACTCTCTCTTCGGCCCACAAACTATTGTCCTGCATTTTGTCACCACAAAGTGTGGGTAATAGTACGAAACTTTTTCAACTTAGTTGTGCATTTCTTTGAGTTAGTTCATTATTTAATTAGATAAAATTGATCATGCAATCAAGTCCAATTTGTGTAAAGAACTCTTTTATTGAAGGTTTTCGTCAAGTCTATTTAGTTTTTCCGTTTGTTGAGCCTATGCTTGATTTTTCAAGCCTTCATTCTCCTTTTCTTCGTTTTTTAGTGTGTTTGTTCGCTTTTGGTCTTTCCGCTTTGCTCAAATCATTGTTTTCAGTTTTCCATTCAATTCAATCTATCTTAGGGCTTAATTGGAGTTGGCAACCAAAAGATGTGATCATATTAGTGCCAAAAAGGTGGACCCTTCAGGTGCAACTACACTATTTAAAATATCATATTATATTTTAAAGTTGGCATTCACTTTTTGTAAAAGATGACATAAATTCACTTTATGTTATGTTTTTAAGTTACTTTGTCACTTAAACTTATCACTTAAGTGATTATAGTGCAATTTATGTTATATTTTTAAGTTGAGTTGCTTTTTAATTTTTCACTTAAGTGACTATACTAACTATATAGTTTGATTTAATTTTTGTGTTTTAATTCAAAACATCTTAGTAAACATTACTTTTTGAATGATATTTGCACATTATGTATTTATGCATGTAGAGTAAAAAAAATCGGATTACAGAAAAAACAAGTTTTAAGGGGACCTAAAACCCCATACAAAAACCAAAAAACAAGAATATCGAGATAAAAGTCCCACATGGTTTTACAAGGACATGGAACCTACAAGTATGACATCAAGCCAAAAAAGCAGGTTTTACAAGGACCAGAAACCTAAATAGTCAAATATACAGAATGACAGCTGGAAAATAAAAACTACTAAACATCCAACAGTAAGAGCCAAGACCAACAACCAGAACCTACAAAAAACAGAGCAAACTTACACCAGTTCCTTTGTTGCCTTAGCCAATTCTTTACCAGTATTAACAACCTCCAAAAGGTCTTCGACAATCGAACCAAGAGCAACTTCAATAGCCCTTTATGTGCTCTACCTTGTCCTCTTTCTTGGGCCACCAATTAGCTGGGTAGCCATAGGGGAAACAATATCCTCATTGCTTCTCCTTCTAATACTCACCGTCATAGTGTACAGACTAGAGGTAACCATGTCCGTTTGTTGTCTGTTGTCCTTAACAAGTTGCCTCAACCCTACTTCATAAGCCATGAGTTTGTAATGTCCCCATTTGTGCCAGCATCAAAATTTCATGGATTAGCCTAATATTGGATCCTCATAGGATAATGAGGATGGTTAGAGGGTCTTTTGAGGACTAATTCATCTCCAACATTCAACGATTTATGGATTTGGCCTTCATTCGATATCATTTGGACTCCATTTGCCATACTTACTATGTATAGTAAGTCAAGAGTAACAGAGATGGACCCTTTCTATTTTTCAAAAATGTATTTGGTCCCATAGGAAATTATGAGGAGAGATTCCTATTTCAGACAACAGGGCAATCAGTCAAGTATTTCAAGAGATATTAAAGTTCTAGTGACTTAAGTGATTTATTTAAATCTTTTAATGTTATTATAAATTTATAAGGTAACATAAGTGACTAAAAGATGAAATTGGCTTTTAATCCCACATTGCCTAGTTGTTTGTGTCTTCCCTCATATCAAGGCTATAAAAGAGTGGAGCTACATTGGGATTGACTTGATGAATATATGTTATTTTCTCAAATCCTAAGAGTTGCCTTAAATGTGATTGGATATTTCCTAAGGACGAAACCCCTAAAGAAAATGAGAGAGGCTAGACGAAAACCTAGTATCTCACTTTGCATTTTCTGAACTAAACTCGAATTGCTATTTCCAGGTTTATAATATGGTTGAAGATTTAATAGTAGAAAGAAGCATAGTAGATGGTAATCGGTTATGGTAATCAGAAATATAGAATGTCAATAGACGACAACAAGAAGTTTGGGGTATCTGAATTCAATAGTGTATGTGTGGCACAGTTTAGTGTTTGACGACAGGCAAGGGGAGTGAACATCTCATAGCTGAAGTGAGAGAGTTCACGTGGGTAGAGAAACTTTCATACCAAACTTACTAGAAAGTCAAATCCACTATAGTAGGGTACTTATAGTTAGTGATCATACACCACATTCCACAAGGAGTATTAAAGACGGTAGAGTGAGCCATCAGTAGACCGGTCACGGTAAAGGCATCTTCACTTACTAAGAGGTCGTGGGCCAAAGATATGATGCTAAGACGGAATCTAGTGAACAGGATGGACGCAGAAATGATCGAGACTTGGCAGTTCTAGAGCTGAGATCATTAGAGGTATGTCATGAGCAATAGTGCAAACTTCCAGCTCTATACGTTTTAAGACCAGATTTATTCATTCATTCCATTGCATTTAAAGCTTGTGTTAGTGGTGTAAACTGTAAACATAAGTAGCACATTGTAATACATCCAGTCTTTATTTCGCTATGGTTCAGGATAGCTATATTATTATGTAAGATCTACTATAGTGGAGATTAGTATAATCCAGTACTGCTATTTCCTAACATTTCATATTGTTTTGCAAAGCCTTTGGTCATATTGTTGTACTTCCTAGAGTCAGATTTCTTTCAGCTATAACAAAACTTAAAGCTCCAGGATACATGTGAACTGTTTGGCAAAATACCTCAAGTCAGGATTTAATTCTTTTGATCATATTAAGACCAGATCATTACAGAGCTTCTTTGGGATGTTCCCAACTTCACTTTCTAGCTCAATTCTTTTGGTTTTCTCATTTTCCAAGGTATCCTATAAATCCCTTACATTTTTCTTTAGGAAAATGATCTCATTGTAAAGCCAAGAATCAAAACCTAAAGAGAGGCATCTGCCTTCAGTTTGGTTTTGTGGAGGAACAAAATTCTCCCACTGGTCTTCACCTCCCCATTATCCCCATCAGCAGTGTTGTCCTTGGGATAGTTAATCTCCTCTTGGGCATCTTTAGGCACTAACTTTCTCTCCCTAGCCGAGGCCTCTTTCTCATCTTCAACCTTATGATCTGCATCATCAAATTTTGTCTCAAGAGTAATAGGAGAAGTTTTCATGTCTTTTTTGTCAAATATGGTGACCACGGGAAGCCCCTTCTCATGTCCAACTTCAGGGATCAGCAAGTTCTCATTTACAGTCTTGTCTTTGTCCATAGAGGGGTTCAAAGACACGGTCTGTTCCTTTGTCCCCGAAATCAAAGAACCCGCATTACTTCTCGTACCACCAGATTTAACCGAGCAATCACCTTGATTACCAAAATACCCTTCCTTGTTTGAACTATAATCCCTACTCTCTGTCTCAATCTCCTCTTCATTGTCCTTCTCCTTCTCTGAAGTACATTTGTCATCCTCCGAGGCTTCTTCAAGTCTGACATCCATCTTGCTTATCTGAACTCTACCTTCCTTCTTATTTTTCTTATTTTTCTTCTTCACAAAATTCTCATCACCTTCTAAATCGCTATTCGATTTTGTTTCCATTCCTTCTCCACTTATCTCCTTTAGGTAATATTTCTTCAAAAATTAAATTAACATGTGTTTAATTCATCAGTTAAGTTGCGCATAGCATGTCTACAAACCCATTTACTTAAAAATGTGCAATTGCCTCTAAAGACCATGATTTTGAGCTAAAAGGCATTTTTAAACACAAAACATATCATTACATGTATTTTAAAATGTGCAAAGACTCCCCAAGAGTGAGATTTGCATATTCAAAGTGTTTTAAAATATGCAATTGCCCCTAGAGAGTGTGATTTTGCACTAAATGTCATTTTACAACATATTTTTAAAATGTGTAAGACACTCCCTAGAGTGCGATTTGCACATGGACTCCAATAACACGTTTTTAAAATGTGTATTGCACTCTCTAGAGTGTGATTTGCATGAGAAGACTCCATTACATGTTTTTAAAACATGCAATGCCTACTCAACAGTGTGATTCATCTTTAATACATACATATGCTCTCATAGAACCCGATTTTGAAGATTGAAGGGAAAACTTCATGCATTTGCTCCTCAAGGACACATTTTTGGTTGAAATCTCCAAATCCATCCATTCAAAATCAAGCAAATCTTCTACCTAGGGTCGTTTTTGCATTTGAATGCATTCCCATGCATTTGGAATCGAAATCCATGAAGAAATCGCTGCAGTTTATGAAGATTTGAAGCCATGTTTTTAACTTTAAACATCCATTTGAGGTAATTTTTTATCACGTTTTGGACCCAAGAAGACTTGTTTGGGCCTTTAGATCCATGTTGTTGCATGTTAAGATCACGTTTTTTACTTCAAAAGACAAAAACGACAAATCTCCATCTATTCCAAGAACACATTTTTTCTAAAAAATGTCCAAGAACATGTTTTGCAACAAAAACGATTTGTTTTTTGATGGTTTTTTAGTATGTTTTTGGTATCCATATTCTTAATTGCTCATTTAGAATTCATCATCGCAAGATTGAAGAAGTCAAAGTTTGTTTTGAGAATATTTCAAAGTTGGAGCTTGTTTCTCCATTTTTGGCTAATTAATCTCAAGTGGATATCTTTTTCTTTAATTTGTGCTTATCTTGCTATTCTATTGAATGTTTTAGCTTGATGTTCAACATTTCTCTATAGAGATGCCATGAATAGTGAATTTTTCCTTTAAATATGATGAAATTTTTTTTTCCATACTTTTGGGTTTTTCCCAAATTTCAAATTTGAATTTGCTCTTTAAAGTAACTTGCCTCTTGGCATGTTTGAGTCTAAGACCAAAGGTATGCATTTCTTTTGTGCTTGTTTTCGTTGTTTGTTTGCTTTCTTTTCTCATTTTTCTTCTTTTCGAAGATGTTGAAGTACTTTCCTAAGAACTTGAGCACGTTTCACTTCACTCCACCTTCCACCATTTCATGCAAGTGCATCATTACATTCCACATCCATCATTACATCCCATAGCACATTGCATCTCATTCTCCACATGCGATTACATGCATTCTCATCCTTCGTTCCCATTTACACGATTTCCATCTTCCAAACCTAATGCATGTCCATTTTACATGCAATTTACTTTATACGTAATGACATCCAGAGAACCCATTTTTGACTAAAGGTCACACTTTTAAAATCAAAAGTTATCATTTGCATGCATTCCCATCCGCCTAGCCTTCATTCCTCAAGGCATCATTATAAGAACTCATCCTTTTCCCATACGCATTTACATGTCATCCCTCTTCTTAAGTCCCATTTTAGCCCTCTACATGTACTTTCCATATCACATCCAATTCATTACATATGTTCCATGAGTATCTAATTAATACCCCGAATATACTATTCCTCAAAGATCCATTTTGCCAATATTCTCATGTAGCCAGAACCCATATATTCCAATGATGGATTCAATACCATTGAAACTTTCATGTTGTAGCAAGTCAAGATATGCCAAAATTTCTATAAAGAATGAAGACATCCAATAAAGAAGATGTGCTTTGAATCAAAGACATGGATATTCATTTCGTCTCAATTTTCCCAATGGCGGCTTTGGAACCTAAGTTCGTGTGAAATGCGCCAAGCACTCTGCTTCAAAAAAAAAAGGTTAAAGGTGTTGATGGAATGTTGATCTGAATTTACATCCGGACACCATCGAGAAGTTTTTTAAAGTGTCAAAGATTACTTCTTGAAGAATCTTCCTCAAGTGTTTTACCTCGCTCTCTATGTTGTCAATTCCTTCCAGAAACCATACATCAACCTTCTAGTTGTCCAATCCTAATCATCAATCCCAACAACAATTCAAATCTTATGATCGCGCCTTGAATCTTTACTAATTGTTCCTTGTTTATTGATAAGCCTTCTTTGTTTACATGTTCACTCCTTCGTACCGATTTATTCCTTTGTATTTGTTCATTTAGTTAACCTATTCGCTTCCAATTTACCGAGAAGTTGCTTACCTGTTGAACTGTTTGGTTCACTTGTTTCCCTTTTCCTACCAAGATTATTTTCAACTTGGCTAATCACCTTTACCGGTAAACCTTATATGGTGACATCTTAACCATATCATCTTACATCATCCTCTATCATATCCAATGATGAAAAAACATTCAATTGTTCATCATTGATTGTTTCAACAGTTACCCGATTTGACTCCAGCACACATTACTCAATTCTTCAAATAAATGGTTGTTATCATAAATTTAACTTCATGACACATCACATAACCTTCCTGTACGATCGCAACACTTAATTCATTATGAACTTACTCTTTTGCTCCAATGAATGTGTGGTAACATGTCAAAACACTTAGTCAAATAGCTTGACATCAATGACAGCAATATAATTTATTGTCCTATCATCAAATCATGTTCTAGTCTTCAGAAATTTTCCTCAACATTATCCTCATTAATCTTACCAACCATCATCACTAATCAGTTATGCCAACAATACTATGTACTTTAATTTAGTAGTCACTTTAAAGATAAATTATAAAATATTCAGGAATTATATTATTGATACTAACATCATTGAGCCCACACTTGACTTACTAAAAATAGAAAGTATCTAGAAACCCTACTAAATAAACTTTGATTGGCCTAAAACTGAGATTGCTTTGACCATATCTCTCTGATTCTTGGAAAATCTCAGTTACCCCACAAGACCAAGGAAAAATGGGCTAACACATCATGCATTAATGGGCTAGAAGGGGGACATTTACACCAACCTCGTCTACCTTGCTGCTACCAAAACTAATTTTAGTTTTGCAATGAGCTACATTTCACACATCATGATAGCCTCCAAGGCTAAATACTAGGTAGTGATGAAGCATGTGCTATGTTATGTGAAGGGCACTCTTGATTTTGGTCTTTTTTGCAACAAAAATCATCATACTAAACTTATTGTTTTTACAAACTCAAATTGGGGAGGTTTCATTGATGACATAAAATCAACATCTAGGTGTGTTTTCTATTTTGGAATCCGCTGCAATCACATGGACTAGGAATAAGCAGCAAGTTGTGGCTCATTACTCAAAAAAAGCCAAGTATCAAGAAACAGTTATGGCAGCTTGTGAGGTGGTTTTTCTTTGAACAAGTCATATTCCCCTTTACTATGACAATCAAGGTGTGCTCAAACTGACCAAGAATCAGGTCTTCCACGAGAGAACCAAGCATGTTGACCTTTTGCATCATTTGATCTGACAGCTGGTTGAAGACAAATCAGTTTGGTTGTGAGTTGTGATAGAAGACTAGACAAAAGTTATTCTCACCAAGTCTCTAAACCTGGACAAGATTATAAAATTCAAGAGGCAACTTGGTGTAGTTGATTAATTGACCATTTAGAGAGGGTGTTACAGTAACTATCTTTGTGAAATCTTTAATATTCCTTATTTAATGGTCAATATTGTAGATTTTGTAAACATCAGAAAGTTTCTAATTCTACAATTGTTTCATAATAGAAGTATTGTCTCTCTGTAATCTATAAATGAATGTATGTTCTTTCTTTTAATTCATTCAACATTTTATCAATTACTTTCATAATAGAAAGATTTAACATAAGTGATTGAACATGATTTCATTCAAAGATCACATTTGCACTTCATTTGTGTTGATTTCTTTAATTTGCTAGTCTAGAGTTGGGTGGCAATTATAATTAGCTAATAGAGAGCTTTGAGAGTGCAGATTTTAGGAGCAGAATGCATATTTTGCACTCCATTTTCTGGTCGTACCACTTCCAAATGTTGGTTGTACTCGCTAAGAGGACATGTGGGTTTGTTGTCTCCATAAGATAGGGGTTTCCCATTGCTGTTTGTAAGAGCAAAAGTCAGATTATATTACTCAAAAATATATAGGTATGGTAGAAATGTTTTTATAATGTATTTTGAACATCTATGCAGAGGTTTGAGGTATGAGTAGAAGAGAAAAAAGGGCTTTCAAGCTCTTGTTAGCTGATTGCAAGCTATTGAAGGCAGATTTTAGTGAATTTCAAGCAGATTTCAACCGGTTTTGGAAGAAAAATATCATTCCCAGGTAGATTTGCTGAGTTTTTTTTTTGTTTTAAAAAAGTATTCTATTAATTTCTTGTTGCATGCAAATGAATTCAAATTCATTCCTAAGTAGGTAGAAATGATTTTGAATCATTTAAAGACATTTCAACACTTTTTTGACAAAAAAATTAATCTATTGCTGTTTTTTTGAAGAAAATGTTATTTTTTTTCGAAAAACGAACCCTGGCAGTTTGTGTAGTTACTAGTTATTTGTTAACATTGAATGATGTCTAAAAATAATCAAACTAATTTACATAGTTTCTATTTCTAACTTTGTTTAATTCTTTTTCTAGAAAAATTAATTTGTGTTTTAAATTTCTGTGTAGGGCAGCAGTTAAGCATTAAATAAGCATGACAAGTATAGAGCAAGTGTGGCCACTAACACCATGCCCATCTGGATATATAGACAACCGGCTTAAAAATGCAAGATATAAGGCATGGAGATATGCCCATAGTTTAAAAATTTGATATTGGCAATATCTTGGCTAGCCGAAATTTCTTGGAAAACTTGGAATTGGCAAAAACCCAGCAAAAAATTCGGCAATAAATCACCACTTTTATCGAACTTTTGAAAATATACAATTTCTTAAAATATTCTTAAAAACACATACATATACACCAAATTTGTAGAATATATAATAATTTGAGATATCCACCATATATCAATCAAAGTTTTTAGTTAAACAGAAATTCACAGCAAGTAGAACTTAGTAGATTAACATAGTGCTAGAATCAAATACCAAAAAACAAGTACAACATTGGAATATTAATAACTTCAATACATATAGAAGTCAAACTTCATGAAACTACTACTTCTAAATACATATTAAGTTCAAGTTTCAGTATCAATGAAAACTAAAAGTAGCAATCATAAATTGAATCTATGAGTAAAACTCAAAAGAGATCATTGCTGATGGGTGGGTGGTGTTGAAGTAATTGTTGTGGCAACATCCTCAACAAGTGCCCTAATAGGTGCCTCACGCTAGACAGAAGCCTCTGATGGATGACCAACCTCATGTTCCTCCTCACGTGCTGCCACATCTGCATCCCAAACATTTGCTTCTCTCTCAAACTCAGTTAGCTGCCCATCTATCAATAAAGGTTTGCCCACATCCGCATCTACATCCTCACCATCAGGAGGAACAATCCAATCAGTTGAATATAGATCAATGTCATCCAAGTCTAGTGCTTCATATGAAGCTCGCTCTTTCGCCTTCTTCTTGTGCAAGAGAAGGTTGTACTTCACATAAACCAAGCCCTGCAAGCACTTTTGAGTCAACCTATTACGTTTCTTCGTTTGTATATTTCAACAAGTACCCCAATTTCTCTCACAGCCAAAAGCACTAGAAGGCTGCAATAAAATTCAAATCGCAAGATGTTGAAGATTAGGCATTGTGGCACCATAATCTTCCCACCACAGATCTACAATGATTGAAAAAACCATTTATTATGTGGTAAAACTTCCAATAAACTTCACGAGCGAAATAAATGGCCCACTCACCGCATAAGGAATTGGGAGCTTGAACCCCTTACCAAACAAAGAAATTGAAGTTACCACTTGATCCCAAAATAGACCACATAAAACATTGAAGCGAATATCATTGCTGATCCAAAATCTTGTAATTGCCACCTTTTTCTTCTCATGCATCTATTTGTTCCATCCAATGCCTAGCAAGTTGGGTTGAGCACCAAGAGTGTTATGTGGAACCCAAAATTTTGCTAGAGACCCACTTGTACTTCCCGGTCCTCATATCCGAGGCCTAATAGAAGAACCCGCTCCACATGTTTGTGATCCTATAGAACTAAAAGTCCCCATTGGGGTTGTCATGGCCTCGAATGTCCTCATTTTTGCTGCCTTACTTTGTGCATAATTTTGTAGGCTTGTCAAAGCCTCTCTTGTAACCTCTTTGAAACATTCTTCACATGTTGTAATATCATTGCATGGAATCTTCGCAAGATGGTATTTCAATCGACTTATACCTAAAGTCATATGCTTATGGCAATGGATACATTCGACATGTCCATTGATTACTCCTGGGATCCCATGTTTCCATACAAGGTCCTTACCTCAACCACCACCAGTCGTCCTATTTCTATAGGTATGTCACTGACAATCGAAGTCTACACTCTGCAAGTATATGAATGAATAATCAAATATTAAATAAGTTTGATATCATAAATAATTTGCAACAATTTTAAAACAGTACGAAAATATAAAATTTAATGATTTATAATCCAACTATTATCAAAAGGAGGGTGAAGACTGCTATCCAAATGTTCGGGTTTAAAATAAATTGGAATGAGTCTAGACAAAATAAACTAGAATGAGTTTATAAAAAAAATAATGATTGGAATGTCTATTTAATAGTGACAACTAATAAATCTATTAAAATATATTAATCGTGAATATATTTAATTTTAATGTTTTATAAATCTTATAAAAACTTAAAAAATTAAAACACCATAAAATGGCAAATGTTGTTATATATAACATATATTATATTTAATATTTATAGTTCTTCAAAATCAATAATAATATATAACAATATTAAATTATTAATAATTTAATAATTATATATCAATTCTAAATAATAACAGTATTAATAATTCGATTGTTTTTTCACTAATTTAGATTTTACATTTCATGTTACATCTGTTTAAATTTTAGTAATTTACAGTTTTTAATATTTACTATTATAATTATTAATAATGAAAATATAATAATTATTTTTAACAAAAATAAATTTATAATATAGGCTGACTGTAGACGACAATCAACATTTGACAAAATAAAAATAATTCATATTAAAATATACAAAAATACTTGGCACTTGTGGCTACAAAGTCGATTTTGTGGATCCTGGAATACTACAAACAAATTTGGAAGTCAAGATGAAATTTGTTCAAGGTAGGTTAGTGCAAGCATGAAAGATTAGCTCCTTCACATTTATTTAAATTTTAGTAATTAACAGTTTTTAATATTTAGTATTATAATTATTAATAATGAAAATATAATAATTATTTTTAACAAAAACAAATTTATAAATTATATCTATATAGGCTTAGACTGTAGACAACTATCAACATTTGACAAAATAAAAAAATATCATATTAAAATATGCAAAAATACATGGCATTTGCGGCTACAAAGTCAACTTTGTGGATCCTGGAATACTACAAACAAATTTGGAAGTCAAGATAAATTTTGCTCAAGGTAGGTTAGTGCAAGCTTGAAAAATTAACTCCTGTTGGGTGGATATTTTGCAACCAATAGTTTTAGGTAAAAATCAAGTCGCAAAATAGGATGACCAGCCACAGTGTGTAAGACAATCTCTCTCCTACCTTATAGGGAAGGCTCCCCCTTCTCAATGTTCCTTGGATCAACTCAATGTAAGAAAGAAGTCAAGAGATTTTGTAAAATAGGTGTTACCAATATTCTTTCTTCTTATCTTTCAAGAAAGAATTCACATACTTGTGAAGCGAGTAAAAGGTAGAGAGAATCTCTAACTACACTTCTATCTAAAGCTGGAAATGGTGATACCAATAAACTAACACTAACTCAAAGGCTAGCTGAAAGTGTACCAGTTTGGCTCTAAATCCGGTCATACTTCTATATGCAAAAAGCTTTACAAATGGGGCACAAAGACTTCCAAAAACTTAAGTATTTTGTAAATTAGGAAAGAAGTATAAGCTGTAAATTTTCTGCAAACTAGGAATCAGATTTGTATAACACCTTCTTCAATGCCTGTTGTTCATGATATTCTATAAACAGACTTGAATGAAGTGATACCAATAATATAAATATTGTTCTGGAATTGTTTTACATCTACAAGTATTCGTCTAAGGCAGTATTGTTAAAGGAGCAGTCTATGTTATCTTGTGTGTCCTTTATCTACAACCACACCCTATATAAATATGCAACCAAAGGCATGTCCCTAGAAGAGAGATGTCCCTGTCTAGGTTGGCCCTAAATAGTTTCCTTCAAATCAGTGTCCAAAGGAGAAGACCTTTAGTTAGTGTTTAACTAACTAATTTGACTAAGTTTAGACTTATCAAAATTATCCAAGGGAGACACCAACTTCAACTAAGACAAGACAAATATTTATATAGCCTATCTTAATAGGGCATTGAATTCATAATCAGATCTGTACCATCAGACCAGCATGATTTTGAAGTTAAAATTAACACTCCCTCTTAACTTGATAATCATACTGAGAGATAACATATCTAGCATGTAATGACCCCTGTTTTTGCAATCTCTCAAAATTTTGGTTAAATTCCTTTAATATCAAATGACATGGAGATATCTTTAATCAATAATATCAATCATGTAAGACGGAATATATAATATCGGTTGTCCAAATTATATTGTTGCCAGTGAAAAATTATGCAATGGTAACTTTGGAATTATCCTTCACTTTTACAGATCAACTTGCTATCTCGTTTAGAATTGTATGTAGTGTTCTTTCCTTTATTAAATGTGTAAGTCTGTAATAAGAGTGGTCTGCTAACTCAACTCTGCAGCCCTTAAAACTGATCCATAGTATCCCTTACGAGTGTACTTATCAATTGGCATCTTAATTGATCGAATTACTTGGTTACTTCTTTGCTTTGTTGTTCAGTAATGTCGGTACTGAAGCCCTTTCAAATATCCTTATACCCCTACCTTTATCTTTGACAGGAATTCGAGGGTCCTTTAATATTTTCTCTGAAGTTATTTCAGGAAACTTAATCTTTGTTTGAGAATAGTTATTATGGATAATTTATTCTGTAATAGATTATTTGTATCGACTCCCTTATGTACTTGTCATTGGATATGAATATGAATAAAATGAACTGTGCTTCTAAGTTAATAGAGTATCAAACAATCTTTATTCCCCATGTATTGACGTAATGTCTTCCTTATTTATGTGTTACCATGACTGTAATGCAATTGCCAGATTAGAAATGCATTGAATTGAGCTCTCTCTTAACTTCCCCCACTAATGAATGTCTTTCTACCTCTGATGTTGGAGTCTGTATGTTGGCTTATTTCAATCATTCTTCGTGCCTTGGTGGATGGCAATACTTATAACTTGTCACTGTTTATCTTGACCTCTTGATGGTGGTTTGATGATCACTCCACGTTGGAGTATGTGTGCGGGTATCTTATGCTTCTGACATGCTTTCCCTTTCTCTTTTGTTGCCCCTCTATTTGATTGCTAGCAGGTCTTCTTCGTTGGGACAATAACTACTGCATTCTTATTCTTCTTGGTGTTTTTATCAATTCCCACTTCCATTTTAGTAATGATAGTTGCCTTTAGTATGCTGGCCATTTCAATTATTTCCTTTCATCAAGGATATCGATTGAGTGGATGTGTCTAATCTATACTCCCTGTATGGTAATAATCTTTTCTACAACCTGTAAATGAGGACTCTTAATCTTCCCTATCGATGGAGGCCACTGTTTCTGCCATATATGAGAAGTTGACTGGGTCTGAAAAATAATCCAGTTTGTACATATCCACGTTCTTCCATGTGATCTAATGGCTTCCTCTATACCATTCTTGAGGGTTCTATTATATTGATCTTCTACTACCATCAAGACTATGCAATGCTTATCTTTCAATTTCCTATCACCCACTCTATCTAGAATATTATGCCCTGTGTTGGGTGACTCACGCACTATATTTGCTAACCAATGTTGATGTAGATCACTCCCCTGGTAGACAACAAGCTAACTTCCCTTTTTTTCCCATCCCCCATGCGATTCATTCTCCTTATTTCCTATATACAATGGATCATGACTCCTCACATACACTGTTTCCATGAAGAGGTGTCATTATTTTTATTATTATTTTTATATTATTTTCAATAAAGCTTTCAGTATTCACTTATATTAATTATTTGATAAAACAATTTAATTATTTATCTTATTGATTTTATTTTAATTATTAGTCAAATTCTCAATATGATATATATGACTATATATCATTTAGTTTTATTGCCATAATCATAATTATATATATTTCTGTTATTTGATTATATAATTATAATTTATAATTATATTCTTTTTAATTATTTAATCTTTATATTATAACTTATTATTAATTCCATCTTTAAAATAGGGACATTGCATAGCATCATCAATTAAGATGAATAAGCATAGATTGATACTCTATATCTATTTGAATCTTTTAAGCGTGTGGTGTCATGAACACATGATACTATGTCATATTGCTATACCTGTGATATGACTTATACTAGTGATAATGATATTGCTTGGAATGCAATATACAGGATAAAATATGGAAAATTCTTCCTTTATCCAAGTTGTGACTCATAGGTACTGGCAGGCCTATATCACAATATGATCCTGAGTTAAGATCTATCAGTTCACAGGATAAAATCTAGAGAATGATTAAATTCTTCCTTTATCCAAGTTGTGACTTATAGGCATAGAAATGTCTATATCACAATGTGATCTTGAACTCATCTAGATCTGACAGTAGTTCTCTACTATTCAGTACATTATCTAAGAGATTCATCTCTCATAATGTCTTTTATACAAGTGTTCATTACCTCAAAAATCGTCACCTCTTAAATAATGAATACAAATGGTGAAGCCCATATTAGTCGATAGCCTGACAATAAAAAATTATTTTATTAATAATATTAAGAATACAAATGTTTTATAATTCAACCATACCAAGTCTTTTACTGAAGTGATCTATCTTCACTCGAAAAAGAAATTTGGTAAGAATATTTGTTGTGTGATCTACAGTGCAAATGTACTCTAATTTTATAGTGTTCATGTCTACATATCTCTTACATAATGGTAAGGAATTCCAATATGCTTTGACCTGTCATGGAAAATTGGATTCACAGAAAGCTTGATGGAAGTTTGATTATCACAATGGATAATAATAGGATTCATGGGTTGACCGAATAATCCCACAAGTAACTCTCTAAGCAAGACTATTTCTTGAAAGGCCATTGCTACTGTAACGTATTCAGCTTCTATGGAATTCTGTATTACTAATGATTGTTTTTTACATATCCATGATATCATTGTTGATCCTAAACTGAAACAACATCCTGAAGTGTTTTTCCTATCAGTAACACTTCCAGCCCAATCTGAGTCTGTGTACCCATGTAAATCCAAGTCAACTTTCTCATAATTGAGCCCAAGATTAAGAGTGCTTTGTAAGTATCTCAAGATGTGTTTGACTGCAACTAGGTGAATCTCTTTTGGCTCACACATAAACTGACTTAAGGCATTAACAACATAGCAAATATCAGGTCTTGTATTTACCAAGTACATAAGAGACCCAATCATCTGTCAATAAAGAGTAGAATCCATGGAAGGTGATTCTGTTGTTGCTTCCTTAAGTTTATGTAGATTAGTCTCCATTCGAGAAGACATAGACCTGCAGTTCCATACTCCAAATCTCTTCAGGATGGCTAATGTATAATTTCCTAGATTAAGTATGATGCTGTCAGAATTATACCATACTTCCAATCCTAGGAAGTAATAGAGTACTAAATCTTTCATCTCAAATTCTCTAATTAGATCTTTCTTGGATTGATCTATAAGATGATCATCACCTGTTATTAGTAAATCATCAACATACAGTACCAAAATTACCATATTATCTTTATCCCTTTTATAATATAGATTTGGATCAACTTCACTCTTGGAGAATCCTAAGCTAGAAAGATACTTATCAATTCTTTCATACCATGCCCTTGGAGCCTGTTTAAGCCCATAAAGAGCTTTCTTGAGCCTTCGAACAAAAACTTTAGGGTTATGAGTTTTAAATCCTTCAGGTTGCTCCAAATACACCTCTTCAATAATCTTTCCATTCAGAAATGTTGCTTTTACATCCATCTGATGTACTTTCCATCCCTTTGATGCTGCAATAGCTAGAACTACTCTTACAAAGGTTTCTCTGGTAACAGGAGAAAAGGTTTCTTCATAATCAATTCTCTCTTTCTAAGAGAATCCCCAAACTACAAATCAGGTTTTGTATTTTTCAATGTTACCGTCAGTAGCATGCTTGATTTTAAATATTCACTTAGAAGAAACAACAGATTTTCCTTCAGGTCTTGGAACAATATCCCAAACATCATTTTTAATAATGGATTGGTATTCTTCCATCATAGCATCCTTCCAAGTTGTATGTTTGATAGCATCTGAAACATTGGTTGGTTTTGATTTAGATAAATCACTCATGTTTGTTGCATAACTAGCAAATCTTTTGGGTCTTTTGCTTTCTCTGAAGATTCCAGATGGTGCAGTGAAGTCTTGTGCTTGCTCTATTGTCTTAATAAACCAAAGTGGTCTTTTCTTTGGATTTTGAGTTTCCTCAAGATTAAGATTTTGAACTTCATCTTCAATTTTTTCAATGTTTTCCCTCTAAAAATCGTATTCAGTATTTTCTTTAGAAGCTAGAACTATGCAAGGGAGAGGGTTCTCCAGAACTTAGGGCTCTTTTGAATGCTAAATCTTCTTCAAATATTACATCCCTACTAAGTTCAATGTTTTCTTGACCAAGTATGAAAATCCTATATGCTTTAGATGTTTCACTATACCCGACAAAAATACCTTTCCTCCTGAAGGGTTCTAACTTAGTTCTCTTTTCTTTTGGAACATGTATATATATGCTGGGCACCCAAATATCCTAAGATGGCTTATATTAGGTTTAACCTTAGTAAAGACTTCTTTAGGAGTTTTATCTCTAAGGTAGGAGTGATGACTTCTGTATTGAATATATACAGCAATACAAGAGGCTACTACCCAAAGATAATACTCTAAATTTTGATCAAATATCATAGCTCTTGTTGCTTCTATAATTGTTCTATTCTTCCTTTCTGCTACCCCGTTTTGTTGCGGGTTATAAGGAATAGTATATTCCCTCTTAATTCCTACTTCTTTACGAAACTCTTTAAACAAATCTGAAGTATATTCCTCTCCATTATCAGTTCTAAGAGTTTTAATTTTGTATCCTAATAAGTTTTTAGTTAAGGTTTTGAATTCTTTAAATCTCTTAAGGATTTCTTCTAATTCTTTACACTTTAAGAAATAAATCCAAGTTTTCCTAGAAAAGTCATCTATAAAAAGTATATAGTACCAAAATCCTCCAAGAGAAGGAACAGACATAGGTCCACATAAATCTAAGTGGATTAATTTCAAATTATTGTTAGTTTTTCTAGTACTATCATGAAATGGACTTTTGGTATTCACCCAGAGTGCATCCTTTGCATATGCTCGAGTGATCTTTGTTCAACTTAGGTAAACCAGTTACCGTCTTTTCCATAATTGATAAGGTTTTGAAATTTAGATGTCCTAACCTTTTGTGCCATATTTCATTTATATTAGCAGTTTCATGAATTAAGGATTGAATAGGTTAACAAGGTTTTGTATTTAATTCATATAAGTATCCCTTTCTTTGGCCAATCAACTTAGATTTTTGAAATGAAGAGTTTTTAGGCTAGGTCATTACTTTACTGTCCATGAATGCAACATTATGTCCATCATTTTCAAATTCTATAACCAAGATTAGATTCGTTTTTATTTCTAGTACATAGAGTACTCCTTGGAGATGTAGAGAACTACTCAACTTCAGTTTCAAAGTGCAATTCCCAATTCCTTTCACTAAATGAGTGGAATTATCAACGATGGTAACTTCGTCATCAACTTCTTCAGATATAGAGTTCAGTGCTTCTTTGTATCCTATAATGTGTTGAGATGATCCACTATCAATTACCCATTCTTTGCTTAATACTTCATTTGATAGCGCAAAATACAATAGATGATTCTCAAGATCATAGTTATCTTCTTTCCTAGTAATGTTTGTGTAGTTTACTTGTTGCCTTGTATTCTCAGGGCAATTAGATCTATAGTATCCAAACTTTTTGCATTTGAAGAATTTTATTTTGGATAGATCTTTCTTCAGTTTGTCATTTCTTTGATTACCCTTTTTCTTCTTGAAGTGTTTCTTCTTACCTTTATAGGAATTTGTATTGAGAACATGAAGTTCTTCATCTTTAATTTTCAATCTTCCTCCTTTCTTAAGTTTCCTAGATTCTTCTTGCAGGCAATCTCATTTAAGTTTACTAAAGTCTTGATGGGGACACAACCCAAGAAAAGAATGGACACAACAAAAAAGGGGAAATTATATTAACTGAGAAATAAGCTAGTACATTCAGTACAGAGAAAATAAACTTCAAAACATGCCCTAAGGGCTTACAATAGCATAAATGTGGAGATAATTTCTCCTTTCAGTACCTCCTCTCAAACTCCACTCCGAACTGCCTTTACAATGCCAGAAATCTCCTTAAATAGACCTCGGAGGGTTAAGGACTAGGAGTACATTCTAGAAAGTGCTAGTAGGCATCCACCGACCAAATAGAAGGTTCCAGAAGCTGCGTTAGAAGTCGACGCAAATCTAGAAGAATCCAGAAACAGTAACCGAACTTCCGGGAGGCATAACTTTTGAACTGTAGCTCCGATTGACGAACCGTTTACATTTTTGGAAAGCTCTCGAAGCGCTCTATAGCCCTATGGACTAGCTTCGCTCGTCCCCCATTTTTTTGGCTCTTTTCGAGGTCATTTAATGCCCCTAACCTGACTTTGAAGCATTCTTAGGAGGTCTCCAAAACCCGAAAAACTGCAATAACTTTCAAAACCGTGGGGCCTTTTGACCTGATTCTTTTTCTGGAATGCTCTAAAACACAATTACATTCTTCTGGCCAATTTACACCTTCTAGTTTACCAAAATGATGGCCCAATTACATGCTCCTATTTTTTCGAGATTTTCTAGCACACTGATAGTGGAACTGTGAGAGTTGGAACCTTTATTTGACCCAAATGGGTGTCCAAAAATGAAAACACATGAAACAGAAACTAAGTCTAAGTACATTTTTTGGGTGACACAAGATTGCCCTTATACCTCTGGATGCTCCTGCATCAAGTCTGGAAGATTGTCTCTAGTACTTACTCCTTGTGAGAAAGTTTCCCATGAATCAAGTAACCCATCTATAGTCATAAGTGTTAGTTCCTTGTCTTCAATTATGGTTCCTATACTTGCAAGATCATCTCTTAGACTAGCCACCTTTAGAAAGTAAGAGTTCATAGATTCTCTATTCTTTATCTGTATATGATTTAGTTACCCTTTTAGTGTAGGGTTCTAGTTGCATTATTAACCTCATATGCATTTAATAATGCATCCATCATATGAAATTTTGTTTGATGTTTCATTAGCATAGGTACTATTTCATTTTTTACTCCATCTAATATGATCTACATCGCTTTCATGTTTCCTTTACTCCAAATAGTTTTATTAGGTTCAACAACAAGTTGCTTAGATGTTGTATCAACAAACTATTTCACATCATTGTCTTCAAGAATCATCATAATTCTAAATTTCCAAGTAATGAAGTGTTCTTTCCCTTCAAACCTGTCTGCGGGTCTGATTGTGCTTGTTATTGAACATAGAAGGGTGTTGCTAGATATGAAAGTCTGATTGTCAATTTGTAGAGCCTAGGTTTGACTACTAGAGCTCTGATACCATGTAAATTTTCTTCAAATTCTACTAGGAATTAGATTTGTATAATAACTTAATGCTTGTTGTTCATGAGATTCTATAAACAGACTTGAATGAAGTGATACCAATAATATAAATATTATTCTAGAATTGTTTTATATCTACAAGTATTTGTCTAGGGAAGTATTGTTAAAGGAGCAGTCTATGTTATCTTGTGTATCCTTTATCTACAACCACACCCTATATAAATATGCGACCAAAAGGCATGTCCCTAGAAGAGACATGTCCCTATCTAGCTCGGCCCTAAATAGTTTCCTTGAAATCGATGTCCAAAGGAGAAGACCTTTAGTTAGTGTTTAACCTAACTAATTTGACTAAGTTTACACTTATCAAAATTATCCAAGGGAGATGCTGATTTGAACTAAGACAAGACAAATATTTATATAGCCTATCTTAGTAGGGCATTGAATTCATAATCAGATCTCTACAATCTATACCATCAGATCAGCATGATTTTGAAGTTATGGAATTAACATAAGCTACAGACAAAGCATCTAGCTATATATTTACACAATTGCTCCTAGTCAAAGCTCCGGCTCCAATTGCTTCTTAACTCCTTTATATTCAATTACCAAGAACACAAGATAACATTAATCAAAGATAAAAAAATTATAGACAAAGCTTATAATTCACACAAGTAACAATCTCACTTAATCAAAGTTAAGTCTCAAATGCTCCTTTGTATTCACTTTTCTCTTAAAATATTGCTACGCAAACAAAGTTCTACTGGCACAATTTCACCAGAGCTCTCTTGCATACAAAATAAAAGATGATTTTTACAATGAGGGGCGCTCCTTTATATAGGCATAGGAGTTGAGAAAAAGATGGAGGAAAAAATGGGAGCAACTCAACCAACTTTGAGCTAGTATAACTAGAAGAGAAATTATAGCATTACATGAAACTCGCATTACATCTTTGCATGCACATGTAACTTGCATTACATGTAATTAGATCTTTTCATGTAATGCGTCCTCTTAGACCTATAAACAGAAATAAAAACAAAAACAACAATCTTAAAGATTGTTTCTTAGTGCCTTGAACTTGACGATGACATCACACACTATAGGAAGATCAGCAATTTCCATTGTTTTTGGTATGGCTTCAATCCTCACTACATCTACATATGGTGATTGTACAACCTTGGAATTTCTTGCCAGAGAATCTAACAAGTGTTTTGTCAAGGATTTATACAAGACAAACTTGTTCATTGTGTGTGAACCAAAGTCTTCAGAATCCACATCAGCATTGATCCTTATTGTATATTCTGAGCTTACCCTTTCAACTACAATGAGATTACTAGATTCATCAAGAACCTAGCATCCCATTTCTTTCAAGTCACAAGTGACACCTGTTTCAACTGTTGGACAATCTCCAAGGGCTCTCTACAACTTTGTAATCAGCTTCCTCAATGTTTCCTCTTTATAGCCAATAAGTCCTTGAAATCTAAAAACCATTTCACATGATGGAAAAATGTCACATGAAATCAAGGCATCTAGATCAAATTTTGCAACATCATCCCAATCATTGAGGATTTCCTTCAAATCATTTGCTTCCCAAGTCAAAGAAGAGATCAAGTTTTGCTCCATTTCACTCATCTCTTTGACATGCCTAAGAACAACAAATGTCTATGTGAGCTTGAACTCCTTCAGGGATGATTTCTCCTATCCAAGACTTATTGGCTTTAATCAGCTTTCTCACCTTGGATGTCTAAGACATAACAACTGCACTCTAAGAAGATTGTTGCCGGATGACCTTGTTTAGGTAAGAAACCTCCTATTGAGTTGATTTTTCTTCTCTCATAGCTCATGATTGGTTTTTGATACATTAGCTAATGCATCTTGAGCATCTTGTAAACAACTCAGACGTGATTGTTTCCCAATTTCAATCTTAGTAAACTTGTAATCAGAACAAGTAAGTTCTTCAACAAATTTGTCCATCAAGGGCCCAACAACTTCTACAAATTCAGTTTTATCTGAATCAACCAAAATCCTCAAAACAATCTTATCTTTCAAAGATTTGGATTTGGTCTTCTTGATAGGGAGATTATCCAGAGGTACAACCATTTTTCTTCTCTTTGTTGTTATTTTTCTCAACCATGCAGGTAAGTTGAAACTTTCATCCACAGAAGCAAGTACAGTAGAGACCATCGGCATTGATCCAAATTGTATCTCCATCGTGACTGAACAAGATTCAATGTGCACAGCTAAAGGCATAGAGCATGATGAGAAGACTCCATCATTAAAAGCTCAAAACCCATCAAAGATGTATCAACTCGGGAAACCGGACCACTTATAAGAGTTGGAAAATCGTCAAAAACATTTCCCAAATGCTCATATTCTTTTTTTGCCAAGATGAGAGGAGCAATAGAAGAAATAGGAAGAGTCATTGTATTGACTTCTGAGACTGGAATAGGAGTGAAAACAATGGAGAATGAATCCAAATCATCATCTACTTCATCCACAAAAGGTTCTTCATGCATGGATGGTGCATGAGTTTGTGCAGGCCTTGGGGGAGATATGATCATGACTTCCCCTTCTTCGTCCTCATCCTCTTCATCTAATTCTATCTCCAATTCCTCCTCTGATTCTTCTAACTTTTCTTCATCTGATTCTGGAATCTGAGATGACTTAAGATCCTTTTCCACCCTTTAATTTGAATTTGAAAGAATTCTTAGCATCAGAAGAAGAAGCACCATCTTTCCCTGTAATTTCCAGTTGTGACTTCCTTCCAGGAGTTCCAAAGGTTCCACAATCCAAACCCAACTTAGGATTTACTCTTTTAAGGCCTTTAATTTTAAGCCACTTGTTGGTGTTTACCAACATGGATTGAAATCTATCCAAGATAGATGTACCTTCTTTTTGTTGCCACTGAATAAGAAAAGGGCACCTCTTATCAAAGCAGGCTTGATGAAGTTCTGGATCAAGAATGTTGTCGTCATCTTCAACATGGAAATTTGAAGGAATCTCTAGCATGTTAAAATCAATTATCTGCTACAAGGTTAATCTACCATAGTCCATCTTCATTACATCTAACTCCATTCTTATATCAATCTAGACATCCTCAATGTCATGAACATGTGTGAATGCCCTTTTCATTTGAGAATTCATTTCTCGATAATTGAATCAAATTGGGCTTTGAACTTCTTCAAAGTAATCAACTATAACTCTGCTTTCATATTCTTCACTTTGTGCACAGAATTGATTGAGTAGTTGTCAATTACTAAGAATTTGGCTGAAGTATTGCCGAAACCAAGCCTATACATAATATGTTGATCACTCTACACTTCCATGAGCTATTTGGCTAGCTTCATCAAAATGATTTGATCTATAGCATACCTAGGTAAGGTATATGGTTCTCTCTTAAAATACCCAACTCTCGAGTATGTAAATGTTGGAAACTGAATGAAACTACAACCGTATTGATTCACCTTTTCCCATGTTGCATCAAATACCCTCTTGATGGATAACTGTTTATTGAATAAGCATCAGAAATGCCCAAAGAAAGCATCTTGGACTCTTCTATAATGGAATTTATTATTAGTCAGAGTGATCTGGTCATAGTAATCCCAAACTGGAATCTGAAGACGATTTCCTTTGGTTGAGAGACCAGGGAAAGATCCCATAGCAGCAGCAATGTAGACATGGTAGGAGTTCATGTAAAAACATGTTGAAGTTCTCTGTTTTCCATGATTTGGAAGATAAACTTGTACATCTATGGCTCAAAATCAGTAGAATATTTGAGACTGCAAACTCTGTTGAGTAAAATGATGAGATCTTTGTATTCTTGTTTGAAATTAGACCGATCAACCATCTTTGGCCATCTTGAGAAGTTATTCCATTTATTGTCTAACCAGTATTGGTTAACATATTTCTGATAATCACCTTTCTTCTCATTCCAACTTGCCAAAGAAGATTCTTTGGTTAGATCTACACACTCTGCATTATGTGGTACCTTCAAGATCTGCTCAATGATCTCTGGATCAAGACTAATGACAACCTTGCCATCAGCGTCCTTGATTTTGTTTTTTTGACTGAATCAAACCAGGTTCCCTGGCAGCCATAGGAAATGCAAACACCAAGTGAATGTGACTTCTTTTGATGCGCTTCATCTCGTGGCTAACAAGAGTCTCTACTCTGTAGAAAATCAGCCATCTTTGTGTCCATCATGTTATCAAGAACAGATGCAATTGATGATAGAGTTGCATGAGCCAACTCTTTATTGAATTAATATTTCATCTTGCCTTTGGATTTTGATTTTGATGGTAAGGGCATCTCTTGCGCTTGCGCTGCAACACAAATATCTCAAAACATAAACACATCATCAAAAGGAATCGCCATACAAGTTGATTCTCGATCAGCAACAAAGATTCAGAAACAAATTGGAGACTTTGTAGATCTAATGAAATGATCTCAAAAAGAAGTCATATGCGTATGCAATGAATGAAGATGAAATGTGAATGGAAATGAAATGTGGAATGAAGTGTTATGAAGGTGGAAAATGGAAGATGGAATGAAATGAAATGAAATTAAAATGTGTGAATGTGGAACGCATGGGAATGCATGCAAATGAAGATTGCTGATTTTCAAACATAACTAAGGTTTTTAAGACATTATTGTATGAAAAATGAGTACATGTAAGTGTAACATGTAATAAGGGATGAACGATGAGATGTGATGCGAAAGCGGATGAAGGATGAACTTTTACATGCAAGTGCGGATAACGGATGAGATACAAAGCATGGAAAGATGCAGAAAATCAAAAAACATGTATTTTCTCATGAAGGCATGAGTGCATATGGAGAGTTGGATATGGAAAATGGAAGAGGGATAATGAACTTTATAGTCATCTTTGGTGAAAAGGTGAAGTCAAAGTACACAGAAGATGAAAATGACATCTTTTTGACTTTTCAAAAAGTGACTATGTCAAAAATAGGGTTTTGAGATGCAATTACACATAAGGCTTTTCGTGTAATTGTGTTGTGCAAGTGGATACAGAAAGTGAGATGACTGAAAACGGAAGCGAAAAATGAGATTACACGCATGTGCAGATGGTGAATGGGATGGGAAATGTATGATCACATTTATCAGATGAGATGCGAAGTGTTGTGACATGGAAGATGGAAGTGAAATGTGATGATGTTTTCACATGAAGTGAAACAAGAACAAGTTCTTGGGAAAGAACTTGTAAATTCTCCAAAGTGGAGAAAACTGGAAAGCAAACACACAAAACATAAAAACTCAAAAGAAAGATGTACCTTTGAAAAATGGCTCAAACATGTCAATTTGAAAAGCACTTCAACACACAATTTCGAATTTAGAGTTTGGGGAAAAACCAAAAACATGAAAATGAACAATTTCTTCATTTTTAAAGGAAAAATGCACTTTCCATGGTATCAATTTCAACAAGTGGCAATCATCAAGCAATAATGTGCATAAAATCAGCAAGATAAGCACAAATTAAACAGCAAGAAAGAAATTGTCCACTTACGTGAAGATTAAGTGCCAAAAATGGTGGAGGGAAATGCTCCAATGTTGAAAATTTCTTCAATAAACACTTTGAATCTTTCAAACTTTGCAAATTCAAATGGGAGAAGGCAGCAAATCAGGCATTTTAGAGGGAAGATGCCAAAATGTGCCCTATTCTTGCTCAAAAACCCAACGTTTTTGATATGCACATGCTATGGGACATTTTTTGGCAGAAACATTTTTCTCAAGATGTGAGATCAAAACGTTTTGACTTCCAAAAGCCAAAACGTTTACCAATATGCAATGCAAACACCAAAAAAGACTAAAATGATTCCTCTTGGAGCAAAAACGTGATCTATAGATGATGCATTTAGAAAAAAATTCCAAAAACATGCCCTTTGAGAGAGTTTGGAAACCCATGGCTAAGCAAAAACGACCCTAATAGAGAAGATTTCATGAAAAACCATGAAATAAATCTCCCAAAATCTTCAAAATCGGGTTCATGGAGGCTCTTTGCATGTGTTCTTCCAAAAACGGGTTACTTGAGAGCAAATACATGAACTTTAGTGCAAATCAAACCTTTTAGGAGGCAATGCATGTTTTAAAATATGCATAAGATACAAATCACACCTTTTGGGATTGATTGCATGTTTTAAAAACTCCCCATAATGCAAAGCGCACCTTTTGGGAGGCATGGCATGTTTTAAAATATGCATTTGATGAAAATCACACCTTTTAGAATGGACTGCATTTTTTGAGTAAAAGCTCATGTTTTGGATACAATAGCACATTTAAGTCATAAATCTCACCTTTAGATGCAGTGGCACCAAAAAGGTCCACTTTTGATGACCTCATGTTTCTAAGTTGAACTTTATATGCAATGACATGTAACATGTCCACTTTTGATGGATTTTACATGTAATGGCATATAAAATTTTCACTTTTGACAACTTAAAGTGATTAAATAAGCATATGTCAATTTAATTTCATTAAAATGTTACTTAAATGAGACATAAACCATATTTACATATCATATTAAAAATATGCCATATAAATATCATTCAAAAAGTAACATTTAAATGAGTATTTGATTTAAATGTCAAAAATTAAACAGAACTATATAATTAATATAGTCACTTTAAATGAAATCAAAAAGTAACTCAACTTAAAATTATAACATAAAGTGCACTATAGTTACTTTAAGTGAATATTAAATGATAAAGTAACTTAAAAACATAACATAAAGTGAATTCAAATTATATTTTTCAAAAAGTGAATGTCAAATTAAAAATATAACATGATATTTTTTATTCGTGGTGTTGCATCAAAAAGGTCCACTTTTTGAAATTTGAGCACTAAAACGATCATATCTCTTGACTGACAACTTCGATTACGCTCTAGCTTAGATCATATCAAAGGGGAAAACAAAATCCATGACGTGAGCAAGATCAAAGCACTAAAAACCAACAAACACAAACTCAAAAGAAAAGAAAAGCACGATGAAGGTCTCAAAAATCAAGCATAGGCTCAACAAAAAGAAAAATGAAAAGGATTTAATGAAAGTCTTCAATAAAACGATTTGATATACGAATTGAAGTCGATTGATCGATCAACATTAAACAATTGAATATCAAATTCAACTTAAAGAGATGTGAAAACAACTCCTTCAACTCGGTCAAGTACATGACTTGACATTGCTCAGTCAACAAATACCTCTTCAACCCAGCTCTAGAGACAACAAATACCTTTTCTTGATCGTTCCTTAGGAAAACCGAAGCTCACAATTCTGTCAAACTGAAGACTATGTCGTTGCAAAGAAAATGCAAGCGTCTGCCCTTTCCATAGCTGGCCTTGTGACAACGTGCAAAAAGCAATAGAAATGATACAATGAGTTGTCACTATTCTCCGAACATTTTTGGAGAATGAATTAGAAAACAATACGTCATCTAAATGCATTAGAAAACGATACGGATACCTAAACTTTATTGATTTTTCAACCTTTTTTATGTTGACTAGTCAACTTTTTTTTTGCCACAAAAAATCGCGAGAACTTGCATTATTTTCGGAAAATCACACTGCACTTTTTTGAAAAATCTCATTGCTGATATTTGCAGCGATAAAACTGTGGTTCAAAGTGTTTCATGATATATCGCAATATTTTCAAAAATCCACAGTGTTTTTAAACTATGGGTATGCCTATGAAGCTCCAAATGAGCCTAGTAAGGTGACATGCGTTAAATGTGAAAAAAGTGATTTTTGGAGGCATAAAACGCCTCAAATACCACCTTGCAAGATTAAGGAAACATGATTCAAATCCTCATGACAAAGAAACTGAAGAAATTAGAGGAAAAAAATTAATGCCCTACTTGGAGCTGGTGAAGAGAAAACATTGAGTAGCAAGAGGGGAAGATTATCTATGAAGGCAGCCATAGCTGAAACTAAAGTTGCTCTTGTTCCTGTTGAAGAAGAAGCATCACTTGAGAACATAGTAGGCTCTCTTGGTGGCCCCAGGATCCGCAAACAGACTACCTCCTTACCACTTCCACTTTCTCTCCCTCTGTTAGAGTCCCTAGTTCTTCACCACCATCAACATCAAGGATAGGCAGTTATTTTGAGCCCAAGAACATAGCTGGAGCAGAACTATCATTAGAGGCTACTAAATGGAACAAGGACATGCATGAGAAAACTGTTATTGCATGCATAGATTTATATTTTTTTCAACAATATCCCAGTGAGTGTGGTTGAGAGTCCTTGTTGGCTTAATTTGGTGTTTGCAATGACAGTTTTGGCAAAAGGGTACAACACCTCTTCTCACAAGGATTTGAGTAGAAGGTTAGTAAATAATTGAAATCCACTTGAGTTCATTTTTACATTTCAATTTTTATTTCCTATTTGTTCAATCAAAATTGTATACTAAGATTTGATTTTGTAGGTTGCTTGCTATTGTTGTTAATAGGGAAAGAGCAGTGGTGGAAGAACAAAAAAAAGTGGAAGAAATATGGCTACACCATTCTATTTGATGGGTAGACAAATGGGAAGAATAGAACCATTATTAAGTTTTTGGTTTCTTGCAAAGATGATATATTATTCTGGAAATCTATTCATGCCTCCAATAAGGTAAAAAATGCATAGACATTGGCATTAATGTTGGAGAATGTTGTCATGGAGATGGGAGTAGCGAATGGGGTACAAATTATCACATATAGTGAGGCAGCATATGCAGTAGCAGGTAATTTTGATTTTTTCTATTGCATATGAATAATGAAACTAATTATATGGTATTTATTTAATTTAGCATTGATGTGAGATGGAAAGTTGTAAACTAATTATTGAATTTTTACTAATATGCCTGGTAAAATCCTCCAAGAGAGGAACCCCACTCATTTTTGGTCTCTTTGTGTAGCAAATGTCCTTGGCCTTCTTTTGGAGGACATAGGAAAACTTGATTTGGTGACTCTAGTTGTGGAAGATGCAAAACGAATCACGAAGTATATTCTATAATCACCCTTGGGTTCTTAATTTGATGAGATTCTTAACTAAAGAGGAAGATTTGACGAGACTCGTTGTCACAAGGCTTGTAATGGTTTTCTTGATGTTGCAAAGTATTATCAAAACAACATTGCCTTTGAAACAAATGTTTGAGAGTCCAAAATAGCTTGAGTCGCCTAACTCAAAGAAGTCTGAAGGAGAGGTTGTGGCATGCATAGTTGTAGACAAAAAAAATTTGGATAAGGTTACTGAGATTGTGAAGGTAACTACAAAACATTAATTTTTCTATTATTCTTGACTAAATTCTCATTATTATTTTGTAACTTACTATGTTAGTAACTTTCTTAATTAATTTTTTTTGTAAACTAATTTGTATTTTTCAAATTTCAATTGTAGATGTATGAGCCCCTGGTTAAAGCTTTACACAATTTATGTGGAACAAACCCCAATGTGATGTCTTTATGAGGCCATAGATAGAGCCAAAGAGCCTCTTAGAAATTACTACAAGGTGGACAGACTCGAATTTATTCCCATTTGGGAAATAATTGATCGAAAGTGGAACAATATGCTCCACTAACTTATTCATGCAGCAAGCTACTTCCTTAACCCTTATTTCAAGTACAATGATTCTTCTTCAAATTTTACTAAGACTTCATTTTACTTTGTTTTTTTAGGTTGTGTACTAAGAGTTGATTTCACTTTCTATTTGTTTTACACATGATGATTCCTTTTCAGATCCTAATGGAGAGGTCATGGAGAGCTCCTCTCTGTATGCATTGAGAGGATGATATATGATGTTGTGTAAGAGACCTTGTTGTGACCGAACAACAAATCTTTGTGGAATCAATGGGTAATTTGTTCTCTTCTGAGCTAGCAAAGAGAACAAGAGGCCCTCAATCCACAGGTAGATCGTAAAAGTTTAAAACACTTGCAATTTTTCCATTTGATAAGTTATGTTTTCTCTTTTTTCATTGCTTTATAACTTATTAATACTTTATTTTGTTGGCGCTAAGCATCAAAGTTGGGGTGGCAATACCCCCAATCTAAAGCAATTTGCTCTCAAAATCTTGTTGCCATGTAGCTCATCACATTGTAAGTGCCATAGTTCAAAATCTCATTCTCTACCACTTATCGGCAAGGCAAAAAATGAAGTTCTCAGCAAATATCAAAGATAAATCAGCAGCTTCTCAGGAAATATTGGGAATTTTTAAAATGACTTAAAATTTAATTAGAAATACATTTAATTCAATAAGAATATGCATCCAATGAGTTAGTAAATGAGTAAACAAACCAAACAAGCAGCTCTAGATATATATAAATGCAATATGTAACAAAATTGCATCCTCGTGTGGAATGTCGATGGTTGGCAGCCATATTCAAAGACTCTTAACTCTCAAGCAAACTAGAAATAGAAAATTGTCTTTGTAAAAAGATAATCAAATACAAATATCAAGTAAAATACGAAACTAATCTACATCTTTCTCTTCCCCTTCCCCATCCTACTAAAAAGAAAAGGAATTTGGAAAACTTACTTGTGAATCCGGATTTGCTTCCAAAATCTCTTCAAATTCACTTCAAATCTGCTTGTGATCGATCTACGAGTCTGCCCAAAACTATTTCTCTCTGCCAAAATCCTTCTCCTCTCCTCAAAATTGCAAAATAAACAATAAATGGGCAAATCGTTGGGGGCCCCTATTTTACTGGTGCCACCCGAGAGTAGTTAAATTATCGCGAGACTTGTGATTTATCACAGAGAAGTGGCCAGCTTATCAACAAGAATTTAAGGTCTTCTCAAGTTGAATTTCTCGCTAGAAAACCTTAAGTTTTCTCGGTTTACAAAAGTTCTCGTGAGAAGTAGAGATATCTACCACTTCTCAGAGAGATTGTAATCTATGGTACGTATTGTATGTTGTGCCTTTTTTATGCAATATAATCTTAAGTTGTGCATAAAAAAGGCACAACATATAGTACATGGTTTACTTGATTTGGACAATATAGATCCTTATTTTGATTAATCAACACAAGATTTGGGTCCATTTGTTTTCAAAGGTTGGCATTGCTGATTTGGAGAGGCAGGCAATGGAGGAGGGGGCTGGATTGAATTTCACACCGGATAACATTGAGGAGAACGATGAGGAGTTAGATGTGGAGTCATTACTAGAAAGGCAGGAGGAGATACATCCAAGATAGAGAGCGAGTCAACAGGGACACCAAGTGAGGAGGCACAGCCATAACAATCACGCCTTGTGCAAGGTTCCTCTTAACAGTCACATTCACATTAGACTTAACAGTCACGCCTTGTGCAAGGTTCCTCTTCTAGGACTAGACCCTCTCCCTTTTATGCTAGTATAGTTGGGAAGAGGAAGATGTAATTGTAATGATGTATTTGTAATGTCCCCATCATTAAGATTTGACAGTGGTAGTAATAATTGTAAGATCATAATATATCTAACTAAATATTTCAAGCTTTGTTTGCATGCATACATATATCATTTAATATAACATTCATAATGAAAGTTCTCCACCAAGCATAACTTGGATGATAGGATCATATTATGAAATTCAGAATGAATGCCCCCCACCAAGAAGATCTTGGATCATATTATGACATTCGAAATGAGCGTCCTCCACCAAGAAGATCTTGGATCATATTATGACATTTGAAACAAATGCCCTCCACCAAGAAGATCTTGGATCATATTATGACATTCAAAACGAATGTCCTCCACCAAGAAGATCTTGGATCATATTATGGCATTCATAGCGAATGTCCCCCACCAAACATAGCATGGATTGTAGATATTATATTCATCCAATCTTTTATTACTTTAATTATTGATTTCATCATATATAGACATATATATATATATATATATATATATATGCTCATTAAAATGACTATTTATTACTTTAGCATTTGCATCTTATAAATAGATAATTATCTATTAAATGATGTAAGCAATGAACATACCTTTTTATGAGTCAAACGATTCTTTATACTGACCCCACAACCTTGTTATATGCTTGCATTACGGGACCCTTCTTATCCGCTTACCAACTGTCGGCATAGCTCCTCTTACTATATGATATGGGATCACACTAAGTGAATCATCGGTGATGTTAACCACACCTTCTTCCACGTAACCTGATATATTGGATTTAAGTGATAATGTATTTGCTTCTATTTTTGAATGTCCTTCCCTTAGGTTCTCGACTTATGTGTCGACCTCTTCAAATGGTGTCTTGATTTCCTATCAAGTCTCTATGTGTCCTTTGTATCTGGTACTATCAAATGGTGCCTGCTAAGATATGTTTTTCCTTCCTTTATTTATACCTGTGGTGCTTTTAATAAACTTGGTCCTCGTCTCCCATTTTTCTTCCCCAATGACCTTTGTTTGATTTATGTTTCATTGGTGGTCAAGGGGAGGCCGTGATCCTTTGACCCATAACTATTATCATTTATTACTGAATAGGTTGACTTTTATATTATTATATATGATTAATTTTTTCTATTATAATAAATTCAACTATTATTAGTATGTTTCTATTATTAAGTATTGATGATAAATCAATATGATAAATTGACTAATTTTATGGATACTTATTGGTCAATGTAAATGGTCAACATTAAAATGATTAATGAGGTACAATGGCTTATTAAGAATGAATCAAAAACATATATTTTTATAAGATTTATGTGATTATGGGGTTATGACAGTATTTATTTCTAGTTTGACAAAAACTATTTACTATTTGCAATCAGCATTCTGCATGAGAATGTGATTTTGTACTCCCCTTGCATAGATTTAAAGTTTGCTTGGTTTTTTTGTAATCTCTTTAATTAACCCATTGGATGCATATTCTCACCAAATTTTGTAAAGAAAATATATTTTTAATTACATTTAAGCTGTTTTTTAGGTTCTTGAGTTTTTCCCTGAGATGTTTTTGAAAACTGGCTGAATTTTCATTGAATTATTTCTTTTGGGCTTGGTGAGGCTTTGCCGAGTGAGATTATTCCATCTATGCCTAGAACTATGGAAGTAGTTAAGATATAGGAGTGTGAGTCCTAAAAGTGAGACATGGACAAGAAGATGGTATCCTTGTAGAAGAAGAGGGCTTGGGAGTTGGTTCCATTTCTTCAAGTAAAGAAACGAGTGAGATTATTCCATCTATGCCTAGAACTATGGAAGTAGTTAAGATATAGGAGTGTGAGTCCTAAAAGTGAGACATGGACAAGAAGATGGTATCCTTGTAGAAGACAAGGGCTTGGGAGTTGGTTCCATTTCTTCAAGTAAAGAAACCAAGGTAATTAATCTTCAAGATAAATATTGATTTTGATGGTAAAATTGGACTATAGAAGGTGCGATTAATGATAGAGAGTTATTAACAAATTCGAGGAATAAGTTTTAGTGAGATGTTCTCTTTAGATGCAAAGTTAACTTCCTTTAACAAAATTCTTATTTGTTGCTGTTGTCTGAATTCTAAGAGAACCTTTTTGCATGGGGAACTGAAGAAAGAAAAGTGCATGATACAGTGTGAGCGAAGTGCTATGAAAGGAAAGCAAAGCTTAGCTTTTAGTATAAGAAAATTCTATCGATGAATTAAAGAAGTTTCCTAGAATTTCTTATTAGAAATTTCTTAACATTTGCAATGAAGTTATGGTTTCCCAGAAAAAAGTTTGATTATTGTGTTTTATCTAAGCAAGCTTATAATATTTGCTTTCCTATTATTGACACGTGATGACATGTTAACCAATAATTATAACGAAATTCTGACGGTGAGTAAATCTTAGCTTTCATTTGACTTTGAAGAAAATGGATCTTGGGGCTGCTAAGTTTATATTGGTTATGCTGATTAGGAAATAAAACATTAACAACACATGTCAGTTCAGTTAGTAAAGATATTATAGCTCTTGTGCAGTGTCTCAACAAGCAAGATTGTCAGCCATATCAACTACTGAAGATGAGTGCATGATAACTTCAGATGATTGTGAAGAAGCCATGTGGGATTGTGATTAGATGCTAGCCTAATATATAATGTAGTGATGATAAAGAACGAGAATCAGAATTCAGTTCGTTTGGCCAAGAACCCTACATTACATGGATGGACAAAATACATTAATGTAGTTTGAGACATGGTGGAGGATAAGAGGGTTTTGGTTGAGTAGGTGGACATTTCAATGAATGTTGTGTTTTCATCAATGAAATTGGTGAGCACAAAAAAGCATCTATTGGTGCAAACTAGTTCTGGCCACTTCTACCCCTAGGTATGGAGTAAAATTTATATTTTTGATCCCTCATTCAATGTATAGAGCAAATGGAAGGTTACTAGGAATATGTCATACACTTTGAATGCTTTACATTAACAACAATATTGAGGTCTATACAACCTTGCCTTTTTGTTTTTTGTCTTCTTGAAGATAGTTCAATTGAAACCAATGCAAATAGATATTGCAAACATAATAATACAATAGCAATGAAATAACAAAAATAACTCCTAGAAAATACTATTCAGAAATACCCATAAACAAGAGTTTCAATTTTTGTCTTCTTGAAGATGGTTCAATTGAAACCAATGCAAATCAATATTGCAGAGATAATAATACAATAGCAATGAAATAAAAAAAATAACTCTTAGAAAATATACTATTCAGAATTACCCATAACTTGCAGCCCCTACCTGACAAATTTTGGGGAAATCGGCAGGCGTTGATTGCAAGTTTTTCTCGGAATTACTCATCAGGCAGAAAAACTCGGCGAGTTTTTAAAACTAGTCGAGTTTTAAGCAACTCTTCCATCTATGATTCTAGGGTCATCAACAATAGTAGACAAAGCAAGAATACAATGAAATGTGATTGGTTACACCTTCCAAGTGCTCTCTACATTGCTAAGTGGAATGTTTGTCTAGTGTCGTATGAGATTATTCTTATTTTGAACTTTCATCTACATTTGTCCCATCTAGCTACCTCCCAAGCTCTAGTTCAGCCTTTGGTGCGGTCTTCTTGATCTCTGGCACTATTTTGCACCTTCTCTTTCAATTCTCTACATTGCTCAAAAATAGAAGTCCCAAACTCTCTAATGTTGACATTCTGACTTTTACTTCTTCAAGACATTTCTCAATAGGAGCAGCTCTGACATCTCTATAAGAAACGATTCCAACTATAAACTACCTTCTATGTCTCAAGATTGCATAGAATGTATCCATTACCGTTGACAAGGGGACTGTCCATACAGGCATATAAAATATAGTGTGTACACTTTCTTACTAATTTACAAGGAAAAAGTTATCAAAACATGTATAAGGCTCCAGCCAGCAGATTTATAGAGCAACTGTTGAACTAGAAGAGAATTCAAAAATGATACAACTGTAAAGGCAATGCTCGAGATGATAGGAAAGAAATGCTAATGGTAAATAACATTAAAGAAAGACTTACTGGAACAATTAGCTTTTGACTACCACGGTGAAGCTCAAACTTCCAAAAGATTCCCTGCGAAATTGAATATTTAGTTTGATAACACATTAGTATACATAGCACAAGCAATGAGCAAATCTTTTCTATGTCTAGAGAATCACTAGTGGCCTAAAATAATCAGATTATCCAATTACCATATGACAATAATATCTGCTAGATGGCAACAGATTATTCCATGCTTCGTGCAATTGAAATCAAAACTGCAAAGCATAGTACTAAAAAGAATTTCAAAGCCCTGGTGAAAAACAAATGAAGAACACCAAATGTTTGTGGCCAGAAAGAAAACTAATCTTGAATTATTGTAGCCAACCATATATATATATATATTAACCCCAATAGACAGTAACAATGAGGAGTATATATTTGAAGCAACTATCTTTAAAATCCAGGACTTGTGTTCTTTGTCAAATATTTGTATTTCCCTTGCTCCTTTTCTAAATTGCCAAACACTTAAGGATCCTGCCCCTTTGTTCATTTTTTTGTATGCCACGCTAGTATAAAAGCATTATTAGCAGATATGAATATCAAAGGATGCACTATTGACAGTTCTAACATACAAATTCAAGTTTAGAACCCCTACGAAAAAAAATTCACCATACAGAACAGTGAAAATTGATGAAAATGGACTTAGATAATCCTATCCTAGCTAATATTTTTAATTCTTGTCCGCAAACCTCCCAAACTAACTTTCATGCCTGCCATAACCTGCAAAAGTTTTTTATTGCTTCCTTATGAATCAGCATCATGACCTTAGTGCTGCCATAAACAGCAGGTTTTTGGAGTGCAGCATTTTTTAGGAAGTAACTGCAGCATAATTAATATATTTTGGGAGAGTTTGTTTGCAGTGACCACCTTACAAGTCATCATTTTTCTAATTGGCTTTGCATAATCATAATATTGAGTACGTTTGTGTGATTTTGGGGTCTTCTAACATCGCTGGTAATACTTAAAATTATGATTTTTCTGTCATATTAAATATTGTTGTTCAGCACTTAATTTCTAAATTATTATCTGTTGCTTAGTCGTTAATCAGTCTGCTACTGCTATTATATCCTATTACAATATTCTCATCAATTATTGTCGAATCCCTACAGTTAAATGTTATCATTAATTACCACATCTGGAGTATAAAGGGTTAATAATTATTTCTGCAATTCCATTCTTCCAATCAGCTTTAGCTAAAACTTTTAGACTTTTAATATTAATGTCAGTTATTGATAGATCAAATAAAAGCACAAATTACATATTGCTAGCTTGCAATTTTAGCTCCTTTGACGTTATAGATAACTACAGTTTGATTGCACTTAGGTTCACCAATTTTTTCCAGTCATTACCATAATGTAAAATCACAGACATAAATAAAAATTGTAGAAATATTCTGGAGGAATTTTAGTGTCATTTTGATAGATGTATGCTTGTAAAATTAGTTATTGCTGATCATTACAAATAGGATTTCATTTTATAGTCTACCATTTATTTTAGTTTCTTATAATCGTGAAATACAAAAAAGAAAATAGCATATTTCCTAAAATTTCTAAGAAGGGACATCAGTTTATGAAAGATTGCATATTGCACTTATTGCAACTATCATGTTTCTAAAAATAATTGTCAGCATAGTATCCTTATGATCCCCAGATAGCCGAGAAACCTTCGGTACAGAAGTTCAGCCCTGAAATGAAAACATAATATGTGACATGCTGAAAACGTTCTGTACATTGGTGGAAGATCACAGCAGCATCTCCATAACGTTTTTATAATTTGATACTGCAGAAAAGAGTTTCCCTCCCTTCTACATCCCTCAGGGAATGCTGTAGTTTTGTAGTATAAGCATATCAAAAGAAAAACACTAATCCTGACATTCTATCACATTATTGACAGATGTATTTCCCCTATCATAGTTTTAGTGTCAGCACAACTTTATGTGTATATGGAGAACAACCTTATATACATAACTAAGAAGTTTCATGATTGAAACTTTCATCCAAGCATAAAAAACAAATAAGGGCTTTAGGGTACTTAATATGTAAATAGAAATAGAACACAGACAATTAAATGGAAATGAGAGGAACAATTTGATTTCATTCAAGAATGAAGGAAGTGGATCCCTCTTACTTTGTATGGAAAACACTTTAAAAAAAATATTTTACATTCAGTTCAGTATACAAAATCCTTTTGATGTAACAATAAGCATCTTTTTCCAAACCTATACTAAACAGGCATGTAACAATCCTAGATTATGTCTGAGCCTCTTTATGACAAGAAAAATACAGCAAAAAAATCACTTGCGTAGAACCTAAAGTTGCTGAATTGGGTACAAAATTGGTAATGAGTACATGGGTATCAAATGGCCCAAAGGCATAATTTTTTATTTTTTATTTTATTTTTTTGTGTAGGGGAGGGCGGGGGTCTGCATGCGTATGAGCATGCATGCACACAAATGAAGCTAAATAAAACAATTAAGTATATACATATGATAAACAAAAACATTACAAATTTCAAATTTTTAAACATAACTTTGTAATCAAAATTCAGATTTCAATATCAAAAAGATCAAACTAGAATCTCATAATTGACGAGTTCAGAATTCACTAATCAACAATGTTAATCTTATGAAAACGAAAAATGATCAAACTAGAATAACTAAACATTTCAATATCTAAAAACACAAACTGCACCCACAAGAGATTCATTTGATAATCCAATTCGAGGATCTTTCGTACCCAGAATCACCTGAAAAATCCTATGATGCAGCGATTTAGAATTGAACAACAATGTCTTCCACGGAAAATATGATCTATTGCAGAAAAAGTGAAAACTTCTTGCACAACAATAAGAAACTTTGTGCAACCTGACTTCCATGTTAGTGGAGTCTACAGCTTGCACAATTAATACTGGACCGGTGCCATGCAGTTGGTTCTTTCGGAATTTCATAACAAAAAAGCCAATCATGTTCTACCTTCATTGTTATGATTTATTTATTACAATTGTAGCTGGGACAGTAAAATGTCATCCTTTACCTGAAACCATCAATATTAATTTTCAGTATTAATAATAATTGTAAGCAAGTAAAATGGCTAGCAAAAAATACATTGCCATAGTTTCCACAATTATATAAACACTGAATTTATTCATTTGGCCATAGTTATCCAATAAAAATACTTTCTATTTAAACTATTTTGAGTTTGGTAATCTGAAGTTAAAGGAAATTTGCAATATTGACAACATTTGGGGACATATTCAGTGGTGATAGCATTGCTGTCCAAGTGTTTGACAATGTCAAACAATTACTTTGCATAGAATTTGGTGTCCTAGAGTTATAGCTAGTTGGGGTTATTACAATGGTATCAAAGTGGTTTCCTGCCTGCCTACAGGAATTGGGCTCAGTTGTTATTTTGATCAGCGCTTACTTCGAAGATTGTTAGACTGATCTTGTGATTCAAATTTCAGCATTATGGATGGTGACAGGAGGTTTGGTATTCATTATAATTTATACCCGCAGAGGGCGTACTTCTCCGCCTAGGTATGGAGAATCAAGGTATTGTGAAACAGCTGGATGTGCTAGTAACTGAGTTGAATCAAAATCACAAACAGATGACCTCACTGATTTTGAATCCGAGATTTGAGCAGAGCATAATATCACTTTTTCGAACAGTTGCAACTACAGATGCGCGGGACATTTCTCATGGGACATCACAGGAGGATTGTGATGAGAATTCATGTTAGGTTAAATCAAATGATATAGTTGTTGACATGAGCCCCCAAGATTGTGTCTTTGATGGCAATGCAGTGATAGTAGAGGAAGAAGCATGCGAGGATACTGTCATATCAGCAGCAACTTCTGCACATGTTGAGCCATCCATTGAGGAGTTTAGTGATATGCATGCGGTTATTGAGGTGTGTTCTAATGACAGTACACATGTTATTGATGATGAGGTGAGTGATGTAGAGACAGACTTATTTTATGCTACCGACCAACACAGCCTTGAGGTTCAATTCGTGGACAATCCTATTTTTGACATGGATGCAACACTATCTTATGACAATCCGTTGTTTGAGGTTGATATTGATCGCTCACCTGATATTGAAATTAGCGTACTGCAACTACGTATAATTTGTTAGTTTTTAGTGATCTTCGATAGACAAAACTATTACAGTAGATAAGAATAATAATAGATATTCTTACTTGAATAAATGCAGATCAGAATTGTTCTTCAAATGGTGAATGTTCTTGACTTGCTAAGATGCAGAATATCTTCCAATGAATATTGCTGATAACACGTACTGTAGAAGGAATATGCTGATTGTCTTTCAATGAAGATAAAAGAGGAGAATGCTGAGAATTTATCCTACAAAATTAATCTGCAGATCGCTAGGACTGTAATGCCTTGTATTGATTATCTTTCCCATCGATCTGCACTTATATTTATAAGTGTGAAAGGTCATGCCCCTCGTAGAGTCATGACATGCCTCTGAAGAGGCATGACTAACCAACAGTTTAGTTAAGACAAACATAGCAATACAAGGAATTATGTGATTGGCGGTAAACACAAGACCCCCAATAATACACGTTATTATGTTTGTCGATAACATAGACATTTCAATGTCTGCTGATGATATTCATATTACAATGTCTGCCGATAATGATAATCATCCAAACATATGTTATGACAATTATACAAACATATATACATACTATATATATATATATATATATATATACATCTAATGAACACAATTCACATAACATAGTTTTATCATTACTTGTATTGATGCTATACATCAACACTCCCTCTTAGCAAGGGAGAAGTAATACACATTTAGAATAGAATATCTAAATACAATATCTAATTTTAACACTCTAAAATAGTGACTAGTCAAATAATTAAAATCACCATGCTATGAACACTATCATAACATATATTATGATCTCGAATTGTCTGAAACAATATCTAGAGTAATCATAATGGATTCATTATCAGTGATCTCTAATTGTCTGAAACAATATCTAGAGATGTCCACAGGCCTATCATTTCCAAGATCATCACCTTACAAACGATTACCTTCTAAATATATATGTCCATGAAAGATCGTCACCTTTCATTACATATCTGATGCAACTAACCAATAACAGAAGCATAAACTCACATGAATTGAAAACTTAAATTAAATATTCAATACAATTTAATCATACCAAGTTTTCTTCTGAAGTAATCCAACTTTACTTTAGCAAGAGGCTTAGTAAAGATATCTGTTGTTTGCTCATTAGTATTGATGTACTCCAGTTGAATGACTGCTCGATCCACCATATCTCTAATGTAGTGGCAAGGAATTTCAATATACTTGTAACCATAGTTGGAAAACTCGCCAAGCCCCCCAAAAGTTTAATCGGGAAAAACTCGGCGATTTTAAAAAAAAAACTCGGGAAAAACTCAGGAACCTAAAAAACCGTTGAAATTTAATTAAAAATACATTTATTTTGCAAAATTTAATGAGAAGATGCATCTAATAAGTTAATTAAAGACAATACAAAAGAAAGAAAGAAAGTTTAGATATATATAAATGCATAATGCGTACAAAATTGCATTCTGATGCAGAATGCTCATGGTAGGAAGCAAAATAGTAAATTACTAAATAGTTTCAATCTGTCAAACTAGAAGTAAATACTAAAAGTCTAAATACATCAATACAATGTCAATCACATCTTCCTCTTTCCACTTGCACTAGCAAGAAAGTGAGGGGGTCTAGTCCTAGAAGAAGTGCTCCGCACTGGGATAGGGCGTAAGCTGCGTGACTGTGAACTTTGTGGCTGTGCCCCCTCGCTCGACGTCCCTACTGACTAGCTCGGCGTCCTAGAAGAGGATGCATCTCCTCCTAATGGTAATGCCTGATCCTCGCCTGAATCATCATCATCCTCGTCCTCATCCTCAATGTCAACCATAGTGAACTAAAAATCAGTGTTAGCCTCCCCCTCCATGGCCTGCCTCTCCAAATCAGCGATCTCATCTGGTGTAAACAATAGACTTGGCTCCTGTGCTGTCCAATCAAAATAAGGATCTATCTCATCTAGATCAAGTGGACCAGGTAGTTCTAAGAGCTGTGCCTTTTTTATGCGCAACTTAAGATTATAGTGCACATAAACAAGGTCATTAAGCCGTTTTTGAGTCATTCTGTTTCTTTTCTTTGTATGGATGGACTCAAATAAGCTCCAATTGTGCTCACAATGGGATGAGCTACAAGGTTGGGATAGAACTCTGAGAGCAAATTTCCTTAAATTGGGGGTATTGCCACCCCAACTTGCCCACCAAGCATCTGCAAAACAAAATTAAAAAAGTTATAAAGCAATTAAAAAAAAATCAGAAGCACAACTTATCAATTAGCAAAAGTTTTAAAGTTTGACGCTTTACCTGGTGCTTGAGTAGATCTTGCTCTCTTTGCTAGCATAGAAGAGAACAAAGGACCCCTTGATTCCACATAGATTTGTTGTTCGGTCACAATAAGGTCTCTCTACTCTTCACTTGATATCATTCTCTCAATGCATTTAGAGAGACTTTCCATGACCTCTCCATTAGGATCTGAGTAGGAATCATCAGCCCTAAAACAAATAGAAAATGATATCAAGTCTTACTACACAACGTTAAAAGGTAAAGTAAAATAAAAACTTATTAAAATCCCAACTTCAAGGACAATCAATTATCATAGTACCTGAATTTGGGATTGAGGAAGTAGCCTGCTGCATGAATAGGTTGGTGGAGCATATTGTTCCACCTCCTATCAATTATTTCCCAAATGCGGTCAAATCTGAAATTGTCCCCGTGATAGTAACTTCTAACAGCCTCTTTCACCCTATCCATGGCCTCATAAAGACCTCCCATTGGGGATTGTTGCCCATCACATGTGCGCAAGACTAGAACCAAGGGCAAAGACATCTACATTTGAAATTTGAAAAATACAAATTAGTTAATAACATAGTAAGTTATGAATTGATAATGAAACTTGAATAAACTAAAAATATAATGAAGTTACCTCCACAATCTCCTTAGCCTTTGCAAAAAAGCTATCATCAAAGATTATTCGTGCCACAGCCTCTCCTTCGGGCTTCTTTGAGTAAGATGAAGCAACCCAATCAGCACACACAAACATTTGCTTCAAAGCCAATATGTGGTCAAGAATACTTTGCAACATCAAGAAGACCGTTGCAAACCTTGTCATAGCAGGTCTCATCAAATCTTTGCCTTTAGTGGCTTTTCTCATCAAACTGAGAACCCATGGGTGATTATAGATATATTTTGTGACTCGCCTAGCATCTTCCACAACTGGACTCACCCAATCAAGTTTTCCTATGTCCTCCAAAAGAATGTCAAGGACATGTGCTGCACAAGGTGACCAAAAAAGTGTGGGATGCCTCTCTTGAAGGATTCTACCTAAAAGATTAGCAAAAAATCAATAATCAGTAACAAACTTTCCATATTTAGTATTTACAAATTACATCAAATCTAAATTGAATAATACCATAGCATTACATTCATGATTCATATTAATTCAAATATAAAAAATTAAATCTACTTGCTGCCACATATGCTGTTGCATTATCTGTGATTATTTGCACCACATTCTCTATTCCCACCTCCATGACAACATTCTCCAACATTAAAGCCAATGTGGCTACATTTTTCACTTTGTTGGAGGCATCGACAGATTTCCAAAACACCACATCATCTTTGCAAGCAATCAAGAAGTTAATAATAGTTCTACTTCTTCCATTTGTCCACCCATCAGTAAAATGGTGCAGCCATACTTCTTACACTCTTTCTTTTGGTCTTCTATCAACAATGTTGCCCTACCAACCGCTTTGTCAAGCAACCTACAAAATTTAGGTGTAATATTAAATAAAGTGTAAGTGTTAGTAAAAAATTAGGAAATAAGTTATAACAATTAAGATGTAAAATATAACAATGAATTAAAGTGAATCACAATTATTTACAACTACTAAATAGTAAAATACTAACCTTCCACTCATATCCTTGCGATTAAGCGGCTTGTACCCTTTGCCTAATATTGTCATTGCATCCACCATATTGACCCAATAGAGACTATCAGCAACATTCATTGAGATATTGTTGAAAAATCAAAAATCAGCTGCTGCAATATCAATTTGCTCATGCACCTCCTTAAACCATGCAGTGCCCTCTAATGATGGCTGTGCTCCAAGTGTGTTCTTGGGCACAAAATAACCACCTATCCCTGATGGGGATCCGGATGGTGATGATGAAGAAGTAGGAGATGTAGAAGAAGTGGAACCGGTAAAAGAGAAATTTTGTTTGCGGATCTGTGGGCCACGAAGAGATCCTGGTATGTTCTCAAGTGCTTCTTCTTCCTCATGCATATCAAAAGGAGCTCCTTCAGATTCAGCTATGGCTGTCCTCATAGTTAATTTTGCCCTCTCCCTATTCAATTTTTTCTCTTCAGCAGTTGCAAGTAGGGCATTGATGAATCTTTTTTCTTCATCAATTACCTTGAGACAAGGATTTGAGTCATGTTTCTTTATGCCTGCAAGGTGATAATTGAGGCGGTTTATGCCTCCAGAAATAATTCTCTCACAGGGAATGCATATCACCTTCCCAATATCATTTGGACTTGGAGCTTCATAGGCATACCGTCATGCTTTATCTCTTGCATTTTTAGGCCGAGTGCCTATATATCCAGATGGGCATGGTGTTTGTGGCCACTCTTCTTGCGGGTTTGTCATTTTTTTAATGGTTGACCGCTGCCCTACACACAAATATATAGAAAAATGAATAAACAAAGTTAGAACTTAGAAGCTAGGGTTTCAAATGATTCAAACTTCAAACTTCAACCATATCCTTAGCAAACAACAAACTTCAACCATATCCTTAGAAGCTAGGGTTTAAAATGATTCAAAATGATTTTAAATGATTTGAAAACATTCACAAACAACAACAAAAACAAAATAACATTTGTTATAAAACTATAAAAAGTTTTCAAACTATGATAAGATGAACATACCTGGAAAGAAATTTGTCTTCTAAAATCAGTTAGAATCCTCTACAATCCACTCAAATCCGCCTTGAATCACTTGCAATCAGCCAAGAATGCCTCCAAACCTTCTTCTCTTCACTCCTCAAGGCTCTAAACAATGCAAATACAACAAAGAATGAGAAAAAACACACTCACTGCCGCTTTAATCCGTCACAGGCCGCATTCACCAGTAAATCGCGAGTTTTTCATAAAAACTCGCTGAGTTTTTGCCGATCATGTTTTTACCAGACTGCCAAGTTTTTAAATCAGCGAGTTAATTGGTGAAAAACTTGCCGAGCTAGGAAACTCGGCAAGTTTTTAAAACTCACCAAGTACTCGGCGAGTTTTCCATCTATGCTTGTAACGATTGTGGAAAACTAAGTTAGCTGAAAGCTTGATGCAACTTTGGTTATCACAATGAATCACAGTGGGCTTTAAAGGTCTTTTAAACAAATCTGCTAACAACTTCTGTAGCCATACCACTTCTCTAGCACCCAAGGAAGAGGCAATGTATTCTGCTTTCGTAGAACTTAAGGCAACTGAAGACTATTTTTTGCTGAACCAAGAAACCATTCCAGATCCTAAATTGAAGCAACATCCAGAAGTACTCTTACATTCAATAGGACTGCCTGCCCAATCGGAATCAGAATATCCATGAAGGTTGATGTTGACTTGATTATATTTGATTCCCATGCCAATAGTACCTTTTAGGTATCTCAAAATATATTTAGCTGCATGTAGATGTATCTTCTTTGATGCACACATGAACTAACTCAAGGTGTTGGTTGCATAACATATGTCAGGACAAGTATTCATCAAATACATTAAAGATCCAATGATCTACCTGTAGTAAGTAGAATCTGTAGGTTCTGATTTGATCATATCATCCTTCAACTTGTGTAGATTGACTTCCATAGGAGTAAAAGTTGGTTTACATTCCATCATTCCAAATTTTGTTAGAATATCGACTATATATTTTCCTTGATTCAAAAAAATGTAGTTACCCTTTTGCCAGACTTCCAATCCAACAAAGTAGTGTAGAAGACCTAAATCTTTTATTTCAAAATCTGCTGTGAGTTCTTGTTTGCATTTCTTTATGAGATGTTCTTCACCTGTTATTAACAAATCATCAACATATAATACAAGAATAACCATATCATCACCATCTATTTTGAAGTATAAGTTAGGATCAGCTTTGTTTTTTGAATATCCTAACTTCATTAGATAGTTGTCTATCATTTCATACCACGCTCTAGGAGCTTGCTCGACATCATATAGTGCTTTCTTTAATTTACAAACATGAGTTTTGTTGTCATGAGTATTGAATCCTTCTGGTTGTTCGATATAAATTTCTTTAATTTTGTCATTTAGGAATGTTGTTTTGACATCCATTTGATGAACCTTCCATCCTTTGGATGCTGCGATAGCCAAGATGGTTCTAATAGAAGTATATCTAGCAACTGGTGCAAAAGTTTCTTCATAATCGATGTCTTCTTTCTGTGAGAAACCCCATGATACAAATCTAGCTTTGTACTTTTCAATGCTACCATTAGATGCATGCTTAATTTTAAACAACCATTTAGAAGAAACAATAGATTTGTTTTTAGGCCTCAATACAACATCCCATACATCATTTTTTAGTATGGAATTATATTCTTCAATCATTGCTTCTTTCCAAAATTGACTTAACAGTGTTTCTTTAACATTTGAAAGTTCTATTTTTATAAGTTCGGTTAATAATGCAACATAACATGACTGATTTCTCATTCTTTTACTTTCTCAAATCACTTCATTAGGTTCAACCTAATTTTCTTCTATCATTTTCCTAGCTCAAAGTGGCCTCTTTTTATTGTTGACATTTTCATAATCTTCATGATTAAATGTAGTGGTAGAGGATGGTTCAATATCATTCTCCCTCTCAATTTCTGCTTGGTGATTTTTATCTACTTCAAGAATAGATTTAGTAATAGATTCATCACTATTACTAGAAATATTAAAGGCGATATCTTCTTCAACTTTCACATCTCTACTAATCTCAATTGTTCTTAGACCTTGAATAAAAACCCTGTAGCCTTTGGTAGTATCACTATATCCAATGAGTATCCCCTTCTTTCTGAATGGTTCTCGTTTTGTTCTTTTCTCTTTAAGAATGTGAATATAAATAGGACATCCAAATATTCTTAGGTGGCATAGATCTGGTTTAAGACCTGTAAATACTTCTTTAGGAGTGGTGTTCTCTAATACTAAGTGTGGACATTTGTTTTGAATGTAGACTGCAGTGTTAAATGCTTCAGCCCAAAAGGAAGTATGAAGATTTTGATTGTGCATAATTGCTTTAGCTGATTCAACAATTGATCTATTTTTATATTTTGCAACTCCATTCTATTGAGGATTATATGGTATAGAAAACTGCCTCTTAATCCCAACAGCAATGCAAAAGTTTTTAAAAATCTCGGAGATATATTCACCTCCATTGTCTAACCTTAGTATTTTTATTTTCTGTCCTGACTGGTTTTCAACTAGGGCTTTGAATTCTTTGAATTTTGATAATACTTCAGCTGATTCTTTTTGTTTTAGAAAGTAGATCCAAGTTCTTATACAGTACTAGATTATCTTTCCCATCAATCTGCACTTATATTTGTAAGTGTGAAAGGTCATGCCTCCCGTAGAGTCATGACTCTATGTGGCCTTTGGCCATGTAGGGTCATGCCTCTACGGAGGCATAACTAACCAATAGTTTAGTTAAGACAAAAATAGCAATACAAAGAATTATGTGACCGGTGATAAACACAAGACCCCCGATAATAGACTTTATTATGTCTATCAATAACATAGACATTTCAATGTCTGCCGATGATATTCATATTACAATGTCTGTTGGTAATGATAATCATCCAAGCATATGTAATGACAATTATACAAACATACATATACATATATATATCTATAAGCATACGTCTAATGAACAGAATTCACATAACATAGTTTTATCATTACTTCTACTAATGCTATACATCAACATAAGTTTCATCTAAAATAAGAAGGTAAGTAAATTGGATGGTGAACGACAACAAAGCTGTTTGAAAGCACTAATATAACCATGAGGAACAAGGGAAACGGAATACACTAAGCACATTGCAAGAGCATGGCCCCTTACAAAATGACTCATAAAGGAAATAGCATCCGCACATCATAGAGGCATGTAGTGGTTATGTCCAATAAAAGTGAAAAGAATTTAATAATTGTAGGAGAAAATAGTGGTCAATCCCCTCAGTCCAGTTGTGAACAGTAGCGTGCACCACAGAGGATTCCTGAATATTCTAAGTCACCAAGAAGCGGGAGTTAATAGCTATAGCAAATACAAGAGTGATGATACTAGGAAACCAAGGCATAGCAGGGATGGGTCACCCAAACTAGGTTCGAACTGAGCAACCTAGAAAGCGGTCGACTATTGGACGCATGGTTATCTAAGTCAACAAATCCCACCAAGCGTTCATGTGTTTTGGGAGGCAAGAATAAACTGTTGTACTTGTTATTGGAGATTTGTGTTTCATGCATCTTCAGATTGTGTGAAGAATCCAAACTTAGTATCTTATTGTTCTAAGTATCTTGAATCTACACTGTCATGTGATCTTTTTACCGATTAATAAGAAGCTAGTTGTAAAAGAGAAAAAAATCGCCTGGGAAAAACACATTTCCTAAATAAGGGTGGTTTCTATAGTGGTATCAAAGCTTTGATAAGCTCTTGGGAAATCCATTGATTATGCATCCACTACAACACTACATTCGCAAGAATAAGTCAAACAGGGATTTGGACCAGCAGCCTGAGGTTTGGCAATTGACCTGTCAGATAAAAATAATGGATAGAGACGCAAATGCGGGAGGGATTAAGAATACTTTGGGTGAATTAGCCAACCCCAGTGAGATATGATGAATCTGATGATTCAATCACAACAACAAATGACTCAAATGCTCACACAGCTAGTACAACAATGTGCAGATGATGTTAACCACGACAACACCACAAACCCAAAAATAATGGAAATGGGGGACAATGTTCTACTTCAAACGTGCAACGGAATAATGGCACAACAATTCATTCCCGGCCACTAATACCAACCTTCAAACAAGTTAACAACACACCAGCAACGAATGAACCAACAGACCAAGAATTCCATAGGCAAGTATGGGCTGATTGGCAGGCATTGGAAGCTGATTTTCAGGATGAAATGTCATTTCCAGATTACATTGCCTTCAGAGAGAGGAACAGGCCATGAAGGGGTAAAGGTGGTAGGTACCAAAATCAAGATTTGCAGTGAGGAGTGGGTAAAGTGTCCATACCATACTTTGATGGGTTAGGAAAAATGACAATGAGATCATGGGTTTAGAACTTATATACCTTTTTTGAGCTTAAATCTATAGCTAAAGATGAAGCAATCAAATATGCTACCTTGCAATTTGGAGGGGAGTGCTCACGATTAGTGGTATCATGGTTTGATTACCTTGGGCCATGATCAAATTGTAACCTATGCTGAGTTTACTAAGAGGATGATTGATCGTTTTGATAAGAAAGATCATGAGCTGGACTTCAAAAAGTTGGCAGAACTAAAACAATGGAGAACCGTGGAGAATTACATTTCAGATTTCTAAAAGATTTCCGTTTCAGTGATTGATATTTAAGAGAGGAGGGTAGTTCTTTGCATATAGGGATTAATGGAGCCATTAAGGGGTCGGATTAAGGCTTTAAAACCAACTAATTTGGAAGATGTCATTAAAAAGGCAAGGGAAATAGAAACGTATACTTCAAGGAGCAAGTATTTCCCAAGGAATCTCCATCACAAGAGGGAAAAATACAAAAAACACTCACACAAGGATGTTGATCAGTCCAAGAAAACACAAATCAGATTGGATGATGAACAATTAAATGAGCTAAAAAAGAAAAATTATGTTCCCAATGTTGGAAACCTTGGGGCCCAACTCATAAGTGTCAATTGAAGGCAAAGGTGAAACAACTAGAGTATTTTACAGCCCCTAAATCAAGTTCAAAAAATTCAGAACAGCAGTCTGAATCAAGCTTTGGTGAAGAAGATTCCATAAGCTATCAAACTTATGCATTCAGCCGGGAGAGAATGAATTGAAGGATACTTCTACGTGGTTAGCATTGGAGACATGGATGTGGTGCTTGGCATCCCATGGTTTGATCACTTGGTGAATTTAGAATGAACTTGCAAACCATGGAAATGAAATTTGAAGTTGAAGGGAAGAAGCTTCTTCTTAGGGGTATGACAAGCAGTAGTCCTAAGATTGTGTCCTTTAAAAGAATGGAAAGTTTAATGAGACATGATCAAGTGGAGTGGGCAGCAGAGTATGTTTTTTCACCAAACGAATTAGGACAGTAGGATGAGTTTTCAGCCTGAGATTAAGGTGCTATTGGATAAGTACAGCAAGGTTTTTAGTGACATCCCACATGGTATCTTACTGGATAAAGGCATTGAACTTATAATAGAGTTAGAGGAAGGTGCCAAACCAGTCATAACCACACCTTATAGGCACTCAAAAAGACATAAAGATGAGATAGAGAAGGCAATGAAAGAGCTGTTGGAAATCGGTCATATTAAGCACAGTAAAACTCCCTTTGCTTCATCCATAGTCTTAGTAAAAAAGAAAGATGGAACTATACGCATGTGTATTGATTACAGAGCCTTAAATAAAAGAACAATCAAGAATCGTTACCCCATTCCACGCATTGAGGAGTTGATTGATGAGTTGCATGGAGCTTGTTTCTTTTCCAAGATAGATTAGAGATCTAAGTGTTGGTTCCCAAAACCATAGATTGGAAATCCAAGAGCTTGTCACTTTAGGCTCCGCTACACCCAGATGGGTAGACCTTCACCTACAATGTTGACTGCCTAGTTCAAGACTTTTCTATAGTGAATTTAAGCTTTGGCGAGTTCCTCGGTTGGCAAAGTCCTTGGACTCGATCAAAATGAAGTTGAATGTTGAATGTTTGAACTAAATGAATATTTTGTGAAATATTTATCAATAATGGATTTGATGCTTGTAAGAAGGAAGATTAAGATTTTCTGACTTCAATAATAAAAAGGACCACTGCTTTAGCTTATTTGGGCAACAGAGTCAACTACAATGAAGATTATAATGTACGACTTTATAATATTCTATGCACATAAACTATAAACAGTTTAATAGTCAAGACCCAACGAATCAAATATATATATACCCAATTTTAAACTAGTCCAGACTGTACTTTAACTCCTGATATAGGGAGACAAATTGGAAACGGATTCAAAAACAATTGAATATTTCACAATATCTACAATAATCAAGTTTAAAATGCCATAGATGACCTTGTCCACTTATCTAACATAAATTGTTTACAGAAATAAAAGATGATTGTAAAGGACGAATCTACAACAGTTTAGATCTCCATGCCTTTAATAAAAATATACGAAGGATCTTTTATTTTATTATTAAAATAAAATATTTAAATTCATATTACAAAGCCCTCCTTATCCCTCTATACAAATACATGTAAAATACTTTTTCTTATCTTCAGATGTGTATCTTGTTGTTTTTCTTTTTTTTTTGTACAATAATCTTTCACTACTTATATCTTATTGTTTTCAAGATGTGACTTTTCAAGTTAAGTCATGACTTTTCATAAATAAATTACATTACCACCAACAATAATTATCATATAATTTATTTTAAATTATTCCCTTAATACTTGCACTCCCTTTAATCACAAAACAATTGTAGGTTATAACATTTCGAATTGCCTAGGTACCTTTATTCATGTAAATTCAAGTATATTTTTTACTGCATCACTATTTGAATTGGTTACCTAAATCCAATGGTTGCTTTTGAAGCTGAGACACTTCATATCTCTAAACCATAGTGATTTTGGGAAAAACATTTGTTGAACGCAATTCATTATGAACAGAACAGATATTCGAACTTGGCCTTTTGCTACTAGAAATAAACACCTTTCTTCATTTCAACGAGATAGGGATTATCGCTACTCTTACCTTTTCTACTATGGTTGAACTTCTGATGGCTTGAGCCTTTAATTGCAGATGACATATGTCAAATGTGGAAAAATTTTATGGCCTTCCTGACTACTCCTTTGAATGGAATTGAATCATTGTTGCCCCAAGGTGTCGTTCACTGCTTCTAGCTTGTCTCCATTGTAAGAAAATCTTTGGCAATATGAAAAGAGAAACTTCGAACTAGACGTCAAAGCCATCAAAAAAATAGGTTCTTTTCTATTGTTTGATTAGAAAATTTGGATTGCCAATAACATCCACCAAGGTATTGTGCTGTTCTGCAACGAGGATATAATACACATCATTTATCTTCATGGATTTGGCATTTCCTATGCTAAAGTATCTTAGTTTGACCACCTCATTATCTTTGATGAAGTGAAGGCCTTTCATAACACATTGTCAAAATATTCAACTCTATCTTCTTCTTTGATATCATCATTAGATGACTGCATATTGTTGATTGAGGGGTTTGTAGAGACATGTTGTAGAACATGGAAGCCCTTCTTAATCTCCAAATTCATATAACAACAGGCACTAAAGTCTCCTTACGCCACAAATACCAGACATGGTTTGCGTTTCTATATAAGCATTCATTTGAAACAAAATACAAATTCATCCTGTCATAAAAGCTTGGAACAAGTTGTGCGTCCACTTCATGTTATTTTAACCTCAGATTCCTTCTTTGACAGATTAAGTAGTGGAGGATTGTGCATCATAATCATATAGAGATCTTCACTATTTAATATAGCATTGTACTTGCTTCAATCAAGTGTATGGAAGGTTGGGAGCTCTAGTTAGTGATATTAGTTTTTCTTCATGTTGGCATATAAAAAATTCTACTCCCAATTTCTATACTGCTGTTAGAACAATTTTGCATAACACATACTTAAAAGTCACAAAATTCTTCATCTTTGTACTTCTGTAGTTTATTTCCATAAAGAAGTAAATGACAACAGTTCTATTTTTTGTGTTTACTTTATCAGTTGTATGAGCACTTGGATATCCATTTCAAATATGTAGTTTTCTACCAACATGATTTGACCCACCAAAATTTGAGCATGCAAACTTGTTGGGTATCATCATTCTCCTAAGAAGATCAACTTCTAGAGGGTATAGTTCCTTCACCAGCTCTCAAACCATTGTATTGTCCTTCTTGTCATTAATGGATTGTTGTTGTTTGTCTATTCTGTAATGTCCCCAGTCCATGCCTTGCAAATGGCCGTACGGAAATATTGATCCTAGGAGGACGACTTACAACGATGAATGTTGTGGATTTGGAGGCCGTACACTATGTCGAGACCAGATGCAATTCGTACTTCAGTTTGAATGGCCTACGAACTGAACAGGAACACCGTACAGGTGGAAGGCTAACCGTACAGGTGTTTGAAGATGCTGTACGGTGGACTAAGAAGCCATACGAAATATACAGAAAGTTGTACGGTAATTGAAGGTCGTACGGAATATGGATAACGTATGGGAAGGTTAGAATACCGTACGGAATGTCAAGAGAATGGCCATACAACTACTTGGACAGGCTGTGTACGAGAGATATGAAGACCGTACAAGGAGATAAATGGAGAATTCAGAGCCATACATGAAAGTGCAAGACCGTACGGATGGATGGAAACACAGAGAGAGGGATGGGTGCGGTGCGAAATCACACAGTTGGAACACAAAGTTGCTCGAATATAGAATTTTATTAAATCAATGGCAAACACTATAGATTTGGGACACCAAATAATACCCAAACAAGTATGGAAGAACATTCACCAAATTGATAAGTATTTGCAAATAATGAGGGCACTTCAATTTGCCAGATAACAACCAAGTTGAACACCAACGGAATAGGGTGAGGGTTGAATCTCACCGAAACCGCACAAGCCAAATAGGGAAGATCTTTCACTTTCGAAATGGCGAACAGAGAATCCCCAACACGAATTCGCATACAGAGAAAATATAATCCAAAGCATACCTACAAACTACCTATGAGCCGTGCTTAAATACCTGTTGGGAAAAGCTTTCCAAGGGTGTACAAAGTTAGCCGACGGTGACACAAACTACGAAAACATAATAAAAATGGGTCCGAGATAAAATAAATCAATCGGCCCATTACAAAGATTAAATCATTATTTATTTTATAATGGGGACATTACAGTCCTCCCGTCCCAAAATTTGCTTGTCCTCAAGCAAGTGCAATGTCAGGTGCTAGTGGATGTGCTCGCCTTCTCACATTGCGTCATCCAATGGTAGGTGTCACCAGCATACCAAGTATTCCTTCACAGTGCGGTTCTGTAGGACCTTTTCACACACTTTGAGAATCTCAGCAAGTTCCAGAATAAGCTTCCCTTCCTCGTTGAGTAGCAGAAGGTCGGTAATGACAGTGACGTTTTGCCCTATAGCCTTCTTCAAACAGGAAACATGGAAGACATTGTGAATGCAGCTACCCTCCGGAAGTTCCAGTTCATACACTACCTCACCGATGTGGCGGATTACACAATAGGGACCATAAAAGCGTGGCTTCGATTTCTCCTTACCTACTCCTTTTAATGAAGACTATCAGTATGGCTGAAGCTGGAGATAAACCAGATCCCCTACTTCAAAACTCCTCTCTATCCGATGTCTGTTGGCGTACACCTTCTGTTGATTTTGTGCCTGCTGCAGGTTCTCTTTCAAGCCCCTTAGTATGTCATTCCCCTCCCAAAGCCAATCCTTCACCCTTGGAGCACGACTATCACCCAGAACTGTGTCGATGAAGGAGAGGGGTTCGTGCCTGTACAGAGCTTTGAATGGTGCCATCTCAATAGACATGTGATATGTCGTATTGTAGCAATACTCCCCGAGATGGATCCATTTGACCCACGCACATTGTTGTGCCGAGACATAGGTCCGAAGGTAGCCTTCGAGTCATTTGTTCACAATCTCAATTTGGTAATCTGTCTGCAGGTGGTAATTCATGCTCGATGATAACTCTGTCCCTGCCATCCGAAACAATTCTGTCTAGAAAATACTAACGAATCGTCCATCCCAATCACTGACAATGTTTCGGGGTAACCCGTGCAAGTGAAAGACTTCTGTGAAAAACAAATCGGCGACTTGTGCAGCCTGAAGATTTGAGGGGATGGCAAAGAAGTGTGTATACTTTGTCAATCTGTCAACCACCACATAAATACAGTCCTTTCCATGCACCTTGGGAAGGCCTGTTATAAAGTCCATTGATATACATTCCCACTTATGTTCGCAGATTGGCAAAGGCTGTAACAGTCCAGCAGGAAGAGAGTGTTCGGACTTGTTCTATTGGCAAACCGTACATTCTCTCACATGCTGCAACACGTCCCCTTTCAGTCCCTTCCATGAAAATCTCTCCCGAATACTTCTATAAGTTTTAAGAAAGTCGGGAGTCCAACCAGAGGGGAGTTGTGCACTTCCTTTAGGATCTTCGACTTCAATTTAGATTCTGGCACTAGGTATATCCAATCGTTATAATAGATGATATCATCCACTACCCTGTACCGATCATCGTGGCTGTGACCATCCATTATCTCACAGAAAAATGTATTCTTGGAATATTCTACCAACAGTTGTGCCTTCTAGTTAGCTAAGATCTGGTCTAGCGAGCAAAGGGTGGGTTTTCTGGACAAGGCACCTACAAGAACATTGTTTTTCCCTTTTACATATTCAATGTCGAAATCAAAAGACTGAACTTTGCTCACCCATTTTTGTTGCCATTCGTTCAAGTCCCGTGGCTCCAAGAAATATCTCAGACTATTGTAATCCATATGAATGACAAATTTGGCACCTACCAGATATTATCAGAACTTAATTAGTGCATGTACAATGGCCAACATTTCTTTGTCGTAAATGGAATACAGGCGTTTTGCTGGTGTGAGCTTCCTATTCTCATAGGCGATGGGGTGTCTATCCTGCATCAGAACTGCTCCAATGCCTTCCCCAGACACGTCGCATTCCAAAATGAACGGTCGGGTGAAGTCAGGCAGTGCAAGAACCAGGCAAGTGCTCATGGGCTCTTTTAGCTTATCAAAGGTGAGTTGTGCTTCTTCGTTCCACTAGAAAGCCCATTTCTTCATCAGATCTGTTAAAGGTGCGCTGAGCTGAGAAAATCCTTTGACAAATCTCCTGTAGTAACTGCACAATCCGAAGAACCCTCGCAAATCTGTGAGTGATTTTGGGGGAGGCCAATCGAGGATAGCCTGAATCTTCTCCTGATGCACTTGAACCTCGTATTTACTAACAACGTGCCCCAAGTACATCTCTGTCATACCAAACTCACATTTGGACTGCTTAGCGAACAAGGACTGTTCCTCCATGATACTCAAAACTTCATTCAGATGCTTTAGGTGCTCCTCCCATGTCCTGCTATAAATAAGATCATCAAAGAATACCAATAGATACTTACACAACTGTTTGTTGAAGATGCAGTTCATGCATGATTGAAATGTAGCGGGTGCATTGGTCAATCCGAACGGCATGACCAAGAACTCATAGTGTCTGTAGTGGCAGTGAAAAGCCGTTTTCTCCACATCTTCCCTCATTCGGATCTGATGGTATCCGAAATGGAGATCTATTTTTGAAAAATAGACTGCACCATGTAGTTCATCCAACAGCTCATCTATCTGTGGGGTGAGATACCTGTTCTTTATTGTTCTTTTGTTCAGTGCGCGATAGTCCACACACATGTGCATCGTTTCGTCCTTCTTTTCAACCAGCACCACGGATGACACGAACGGGCTAGAACTGGAACGGATCCATCCTTTCTCAAGCAATTCCTGAATTGTTCATTCGATCTCATCCTTGAATTTCTTGGGATGGTGGTATGGTGTGGTTATGACTAGTTTCACCCCTGATTCCAACTCGATCATGTGTTCAAACCCCCGATGAGGTGGTGTGCCAGGAGGAATATCCATGAAAAAAATTTCATGCCTATTCAAAATATTGTGTAGCTCATCATCCTATGCAGGTGTTCGGTGCCCCTTAATAGGTTTCGCTGAGATAAAACAATGCGCAGCCCACACAACGTCATCATGTCACAAGATTGCCTCCATCCGATGCACAGAAACTTCCTTCGGCCCTTCATTTTCCATCCCTCAAAGCACAACCTTCTTTCCATCAACAACAAAAGTGAAGTCCATCCGTTTGAAACTCTGAATGTATTCATCAAGAGTCTCCATCCACTGTATGCCAAGAATGAATTCCATGTCAGCGAGATCCACTATGAAAATGTCCTCCATCACCATGTGATTCACCATTGTGATGCTTAGCTAAGAAACAAGGTGCGTGCAGGGCAGGAAAGTCCCTCCGACAACCTTGACCTAAAAGCCTACGTGTGCTTCTGTAGGGAGACTTCTTCTCTTTACCAAGGATGAGTTTATAAAATTCAAAGTAGCTCCGCTATCCAACATCACCATAACCTTTTGTCCTTGAAGGGTACCCTGCACACAGAAAACTGTGCACCTCAGACTGCCAGCCAATGCAATGGATCATCCGCGCTATACCAAGGCCGCAATTCTCTCCGTATGGTTTAAACTGGCCATGTTGGTGTCAGTGTTAGGTTGGTCATCTTCAACCGGCATTTCTTCTTGTTCGTGTTCGTCCTCATCATCAGACACCAACTTGATGTAATGGATCTTTCCCTTCCCGAGGCATCAGTGGCCAGGCTCCCAAGGGCCCTAGCAATTGAAACACAATTTCTTCCTTCAAAGTTCCTGTCGGGTAGCTTCATCCAATAACGGCCTCTAGGGCGAAGGTTTGTCCTTCAGAAACATCGGCGGTTTCGAATGTGAGTGACTTCGAGAGGATGAGGTTGATGCCGACGACGATGCCATACTTCGTGCCTTACTGATTGCTTCTGATAGGGTAGACGGATTGAATCCCTTCAGCGGTTCTGCCAGTCCGTCCATAAAGAGCACGACCCGCCTTCTTTCGGAGATGTCCGTGACCAACACAAAAAGTCTTTGGAATTTCGCAATGAACTGATCTACTGATCCAGTTTGCCATAGTTGCACCAGCTCTTCGAAATTGAGCTTAGGGTCTTTCCCATCAAATCGTTCTATTAATCTCTCCATAAATTCTGCATAGGTCTTTATTTGATCATGCCCTAATATGATGGTGTCGTGGTGCCACCATTCGTGCGCAACTCCCTCCAAATGCAATGTGGCAAATTTGATTGCTTCTTCTTTTGGCATAGGATTCCGCTGGAAGTATGTATCGGCTTTCATTTCCCACGCTTGTGCTGAAATGGAACCCAATCCGTCAAATGGAGACAGATTCACCTTACTCAATTTTCTCCTGAGATCATCGTTAAAGTATCCTCCTCTATTTCTGCCTCCCAAGTATCTCATTCTCAAATCTGCATAATCTTTGTAGGAAATGTCTTCTTCAAGGTTTGCATTTCTCCAGTCCACTTTTATCTCTTTGAAAGTTGGTAGTCTCTCTCCGTGATGTGCTTCCGTCCGTGGTGGGCAGGTTAGCATGGAAGGTCGACAACATGCTGGTTGAGGGTGCAGTTTACCCGATACTGAGTCCACACTGTGTCAATTTTGTTCTCCAGATATTTTGTTCTCCGCCAACTTCTTGAGGGTTTTCTCCATGAGTCGTGTATCCGTGATCTGTGCCTGATTTTGCGCAAGTTCCCTCAGAAGTGCCACAAGTTCGGCGCTGGTCGGTTCCCGTTTGTGAGGCATTTGATCAACGGAATGTGTCCTTCTCTTCCGGCTATAAACTCTCATTCACTGTCCACACGCTGGCAAGATCGAAGAGCTCTGATACCACTATAATGTCCCCAATTCACACCCTACAAATGGCCGTACAAAAATATTGATCCTAGGAGGACGACTTACTGCGATGAATGTTATGGATTTGGAGTCCATACGCTATGTCGAGACCAGATGCAATCCATACTTCAATTCGAATGGCCTATGAACTGAACAGGAACACCGTATGGGTGGAAGGCTAACCGTACGGGTGTTTGAAGATGTCGTACGATGGACTAAGAAGCCGTACGGAATATACAGAAGGTTGTACGGTTATTAAGGCCGTACGGAATATGGATAATGTACGGGAAGGTTAGAATACCGTACAGAGTGTCAGGAGGATGGCTGTACGATTACTTGGGCAGGTTGTACTGGAGATATGACGATCGTACGGGGAGATAAATGGAGAATTCAAAGCCGTACATGAAAGTGCAAGACCATACGGATGGATGGAAACACGAAGGGAGGGATGGGTGCAACGCAAAATCACACAGTTGGAACACAAAGTTGCTCGAATACAGAATTTAATTAAATCAATGGCAAACACTGTAGATTTGGGACACCAAATAATACCCGAACAAGTATGGACGAACATTCACCAGATTGATAAGTATTTGCAAATAATGAGGGCACTTCATTTTGCTAGATAACAACCGAGTTGAACACTGACAGAATAGGGTGAGGATTGAATCTCACTGAAACCGCATGAGCCAAATAGGGAAGATCTTTCACTTCCGAAATGGCGAATAGAGAATCCCCAATAGGAATTCACATATAGAGAAAATCTAATCCAAAGCATGCCTACAAACTACCTACGAGCCGTGCTTAAATACCCGTCGGAAAAAGCTTTCCAAGGGTGTACAAAGTTAGCCGACGTCAACACAAACTACAAAAACATAATAAAAATGGGTCCAAGATAAAATAAATCAATCGGCCCATTACAAAGATTAAATCATTATTTATTTTATAACGGGGAGATTACATATTCATTAGTTCTTTAATTCTTTGTGAACCACCTACAACTACCCTACTCATGAACTTTAATGCTTTAAAGCATATTGCTTAAATATAAGTAGTGGGTAAGAACTAAATGTTCTCCCTTTAGCATAATATTTGGAACTCTAAACTATGCCAAAATTTAGAGTTCTAGCACCGGGTACCACCAAATCAGGGTAAGGGAAGAGGACGTGGAGAAGACAGCATTTAGGTGTCATTATGGGTACTACGAGTTTCTAGTCATGCCTTTTGGGCTAACTAATGCACCAGCCATCTTCCAATCTTGTATGAACCAGATTTTTATCAAGCAGCTCTGTAAGTTTGTTTTGATCTTTTTTTTATGACATTGTAATATATACCAAGACATGGGATGAGCACTTGAAACATTTAGAGGAGGTGCTTAGTATTTCAGAGAAGGAATCTTTGTTTGCTAAGGAGTCTATATGTGAATTTGGTTTATCGCAATTGTTGTACCTTGGTCAAATTATCAGCTCTAAAGGAGTTAGTGTTGACCTGGAAAAAAATCAAGGCAATCACGAATTGGCCCCCTCCTATGAATTTGTCACAACTAAAAGGTTTTTTTGGGTTGTATGGATTTTACAGGAGATTTGTTAAAGATTTTTCCCACGTGGCTGCTCCATTGGTAGATTTAACAAAAAGGTAGCATTGCCATGGTCAAATGAAGCACAAAAATGTTTTGAGCAGTTTAAGGAACTTGTGAGTTCATGCCCGGTGTTAGCAAAACTTGATTTTACTAGGCCTTTTGAGTTGGAATGTGATGCATCAGGTGAATGGATAGGTGTTGTTCTAACACAAAATAAACACCCCATTGCCTTTGAAAGTAGAAAGTTGATAGGTGCTGAAAAGAGCTATTCAATTCATGACAAAGAGATGTTGGTGATAGTGAACGCTCTTGCCAAGTTCAGACAATATATAGTGGGGCGTAAATTCACTATCAAAACATATCACAATAATAAAAATTGCTTCCTAAACACGCAGCACTTAAGTGAAAGACAACAAAAATGGGTGAGTAAATTACAAGCCTATGACTTTGACATTGTCTATGTGAAGGGAAGAAGAAACATAGTGGTTGATGCCTTATCAAGACCACATTGATGCTCCATAGTAGAGATAACAGTGGACTGGAAGAAGAATATTACAGCTGAATATGTTAAAGATGATTGGACCTCAAATTTACTTTAAGGCAAAATTCATGATGAGAGGTATAAGGTGCAAAATGAGTTGATACTCCATAAGGATAGGATTTTCTTATTGCCAAACTCCAAGTTCAAATTGGAGGTATTGAAGTCTTTTCATAATGCACCTATGGCTGGTCATACGGGTTTCTTTAAAATGTACAAACAAATTAGAGAAAGATTAAGCTGGAAAGGATTAAAATTGAAATTCAGAGGTTTGTGCAAGAGTGCCCATCATGCCAACAAAACAAACATGAAAATACTTACCCAGCTGGTCTATTATAGCCCTTGCTCATTCCAAACCAAAAGTGGGTAAGTATTTCAATGGATTTTATAACTGGCTTACCAGATGTTCAAGGTAAAAATTGCATCTATGTTGTAGTTGATATATTGACTAAATTTGCACATTTTCTTGCTATATCAGCCACCTTTTCGGCAGTACAAGTAACAGATCTTTTCTTCAAAGAAATTTTCCAACTTCATGGGCTGCCCAAGAGCAGAGTAAGTGATAGGGATAGCAAATTCATGAGTTTGTTTTGGCAAGAATTATTCAGGTTATGTGGAACCAAACTCACTCCCAGCACTAGTTATCATCTACAAATAGATGATCAAACTGAAATTGTTAACAAGTGGTTGGAAGGGTACTTAAGAAACTTTGTTTCAGGACATCAAAAGGCATGGATTAAGTGGTTGCACATGAGAGAGTATTCCTATAACTCAACCTATCACATGTCCATCTAGATGTCACCTTACATGGCACTTTATGGTTATGAACCACCCAATGTTTTGGATCTAGTTTTGACGGATAGAAAAGTACCCAAAGCTTCAAATTTATTACAGCAGAGCAAGGACAGTGTGAAAGCATAGGAGGAAAATCCAACAAGCTCAAAATCAACAGAGACAATATGCAGACCAGCACATGATTGAGAGGCATTTCAAAGTTGAGGACTTAGTGTATCTGAGGCTACGGCCTCACCAACAATCCTCTCTCAAGAAAAGTGGAGCTGAAAATTGTAACCAAGATTTTATGGACCATACAGATTGCTCCGGCAGATCAAAGAAGTAGCGTAGGAGCAAGAATAACCTACAAACAAAAAGGTGCACAATGTCTTTCATGTGTTCAGGCTCAAAAGAGCTTTGGGACATAAGGTGGTTCCTTCAGCAGTTTTGCCACCATTGGAGGAAGAAGGAAGGTTGGTGTTACTTCCTGCAATGATCATTGAGACAACGGATAGAAACCTTTGGAAGCGAATGATTAAGGAATACTTAGTAAAATTGAAAGACTTGCCGGTGGAAGACGCAAATTGGGAAATGAATAGATTTGGTCTCACCCAACCTTGAAATTGCTTGAGGACAAACAATTCTTGGTGAGGGAGGATTGTATTGTCCCCCTCTAGTTTGAGTAAATCAGGAAGAATTTATTAAATGCTATTTTAGTCCTTTTTTCTTGCATTTAATAAATTAGAAATAAACACACATGCAAACACACAAACACACACACATACACATATATATATTTGTGATTTTACTCAAAGTAAATGCCAAAGTCACAAAACATATATATATATATATAATGTCCTCGATTTAACAGGTTTCTAAAGTATGGTTTTGTCAACTCATCATTGCGACCCTCATGACTTGACGTTTGGATGTGGGGGTCTTTTTCAAGATATTGCTATTTTTGGACTTACTATTTTTAGTAAGTCAGTCTCAAACGGTTACTATTTTGGGTGTGCAATTCAGGCAAGGTTATTGTTTGGTTTTGTTATTTAATCTCTCGGTGAAATATTATTGAAGTCATTTATTTGGAGGATTGTGGTTTAATGGTTATTTATGATAAACTTTATTATCATTGTGTTTTATAATATAAAATGTTATGAACTTATATTATAAAAGTTTTTTTTAAGTGAAAGGTGTGAGCGTGAAGCTAAGTGGCTCATATTTGTATTATAAACATGGCTTTTTGGAGAATGGGAGATCATCTTGAATTATATATTTTCTTTCTCATATCATCTGGCTAGGGTTTGAAGAATTTCTGAGTTTTTATTGACATTTGTGTTGAGGTAAACATCTATCAAAATCTCCTATTGTGATTATTGTGGTTAAGGAGATAGTTGTTTGAAGGGAGACTGTTTGTGAATATTGTTGGCTACGTTTGTGACTTTGGATACGCATGTGGCTTTGAGTTCAGCTGGGAACCGCATAACTTTGGCAAATTGGGATGGGCATTGGTGGCGGCTAGCAGAGCATTAATACTCCATTTTGTGGTCACGTGTGCAACCCACGACTCCAGACTATTCATTAGACATTAGTCTTTCTGCTTGTCATTAACAGTTGGGGTCGAAATCAGTGAATACAGCATTAGACGTTGAGTTGAGGTGATGCATGGAAGTTGGATAATGATAAACTCTTGTATGTAGAAGCTGCATACTTAACGTCACTTCCCTCTGATAGGTCCTACGGTTATGATGCAGCAAATCAGGTTTTATTAATTAAAATGTTGGACATTTTGATTATGATATTTGTTAAAAAACTCTCGTCTCTCCATTATTAATAACACTCAAAGCCATTATGGAATTATTGCATAGTTATAGTGCCTTCCTTTGTATTTATTATATACTCTGAAAATATTCAAAAAAAAAAGAATATATTTTAGAAAATCAAAAGAGAAACAACAAAACATTGTTCACTGGCATACATAGTTATGTTGGAGCATACATAGGGTTTCGATACTATACCCGATAGTGAGACAAAGGGAACAATTAGCAAAGAGACAAGAATAAGAGGAACTGTTTCTTGTTCTAGCAATGTGGCTCTGGTGAGCCAAGATAGTAACTAAGCGTTTCTTAGGCAGAAGCGTTAATTGGGATGGCAACGTTCAATAAAGAAGGGATTTTTTTGGAAGATTGGAAGATTGTCAGCGCTGAGAGATGCTCTCGGAATGATCCAAGTAGTAACAGGCAATTTATTGGTCGGGCTACTATGTGTGCAAGGTCTCACTAATGGCATTTGCACTATCTTCAAATAGCATTGCCGCACACGATAGTATTTTCGAGAAATTTGATAGAAGGGTGTGAATGATGAGCAAGTAGCCTATTCTCATAAAAACTGGGTCCCCCCCCCCCACAACAAGTTCAGCAAGCACACAATGGTATAGAAATCAGCATATTGCAACTTCGTATAAGTTTCATCTGCAATCAGGACGCGAGTAAATTGGATGGCTAATGACAATAGAGTTGTTTGAAAGCACTAATATTACCATGAGGAACAAGGGAAACTTCATACACTAAGCACGTTGCAGAAGCATGGCCCCTTAGCGAATGACTCATAGGGAAATAGCATCCACACATCACAAAGGGATCACATGTAGTGACTTTTTTCCAGTAACAGTGAAAAGAATTTAATAATTGCAGGAGAAAGTCATGGTCAATCCCCTCAGTTCCACTGCGAACAGTAGCATGGATTAGGGAGGATTCTTGCATATTCTAAGTCACCAAGAAGCAAGAGTTAATTTCTATAGAAAGTACAAGAGTGACGATACTAGGAAACAAGGCATAACAACATTCAGGCGTCACTGCATAATAGATAAGGGTCACTAGAACTGGGTTCGAACTAAGCAACTTAGAAAAGGGTCGATTATTGAATGGGTTGTTATCTCAATCAACAAATCCCACCAAGTGTTCCTACATTTTGGAAGGCAAGAATAAACTATATGTACTTTTTATTGGAAATTTGTTTTTCATGCATCTTGAGATTTTGTGAAGAATCCAAACTTAGTATATTAGTATCTTGAATCTGCACTATCATGTGATCTTTTTACCAGTTAATAAGAAATTAGTTGTAAAAAAGAAAAACTTGGCCTGGGAAAAACTAGTTTGCTAAATAGGGGTGGGTTGCTATAGGTGTTGAACCAAGAGTTGCGAAGGTAGGCATAGGAGGAAAAGGACTTGTAACAAGTGTTGGTATGAAGGACATGCATCTAGGACTTGAAGAAGATTTGGAAAAGGAAACTATGTTCATAATTGACTCAATGAATGGCATCCCTAAAGAAGGATTATTGGATCGAGAAGCAAACAATATTAGGAGGAAATGCAAATTACCACTCCAAGTGACTGAAGCAAACATTTGTGTACAAATTTCAGAAAAAGACATTACTTAAGTAAATATTGAAGCTCTTCAAGTTGTTTTCAAAGTGTGTATAGAAACAATAATTATCTCTACAAAAAGATAATTCCATTTAGATCAATAATGTCTAGTTATGTTTCAACAATTAGCAATAATAGTAGCGTGTTCTTTGTTGGCATGTCGAGTGATCTGTCCACAAGTATAGCAATATTTGTAGCTTCAACAATGGATTTTGCTCAAGGTAGGTCTAATTTTAATAGTGTTACCCGAGTGTGTGCACCTGAGTCAAAAACCCCATGCACTAGGTGTGCGTATGTCCCTCGTGTGGGTATGTTGGACACTCGAGTACCCCCGCCGCCGTCGAAACACAGTCGTACTATAGCCACACTAGTTGGCACACCTGGGTGGCACGCGGGGACGCAGGTGTATCTGGGATGCGGGGGTGGAAGAGTGTGCGCGCGGTGTGTCCAAGGTGTGTGTGGGGTGCGAACTGTGTGTTGCATGAAAAGTCAAAAAGGAAAAAACTTTTTTGCTTTTGTTTTTTATTGTTTTTCTAAGCATGGGAACTTTTTTGATTCATATTTGAACAACGAATTTTGAATCTTTGATCTTTGTCATTTGATAAATTGATAGTCAATGGTTGACTTACATGGTACGCCGTACTATGTATGGTTTATATTTTTTATTGATCATTATCATTATTATGTTTAAAAGTTTTAGTATTTATAAGTTTACTAAGTTCAATGGTCATTGGTCATGGTTATGAAGTTTCAAGTTTCAAGTTTGAACTTATGGTTCGTGAATCGCATTTCAATTTTCTATATTCAACTATATTTGGTATGTTATATTAAAGTATCATTTCTTAATTAGCAATTTCAGTCATATATGTATTCTATGCAACCTCCCCCTTTGCACCCCTGCTGTCTCCAAATTGAGGCTCTTTTTTTTCCCGCACCCCAAACTTGTCCCGACATCCCCCCGTACGCCCGCATCGGTGTAACAATGAATTTTAATGCAATGATTGGAGTAAGTCAATTGCTGATCAATCAAAGAAGTACTTATCCCAATTATGCACAAGTAAAATCTGGTGGACAAACTAGGAACATTTTTCCTAAGACTCTTGGTCCAAACCCTATCTTGATGGTCAACTCTCCTATGCAAAGAAATGTAATTCACCTCACAAATGCTAAAAAATATCTATCATTAAGAAAATAGAGCATTTTACAAGTTTGGTATGGATTTCTTTGCACTCGTTATTAATACACAAATTATGAATTTAATCAAAGGAATACCTTGTCCATATCAAACTAGTTGTTCTTCCTTGTACATGTTATATAGTTCAGATACTTCCCTTAAGAGACCCATAAGATGAGAAAACGTAGTAAACTATGTGTAATATCCCCTATGAATATTTGCTACAGATTTAACCAAAAGTTCCATTGGAATTTAAACAAGCAGTTTGCATGAAAACTAATTTCCATTCATCCAATATCTTTGCAACAGATTACAATGTTTCATATAATAAGCAGATAAAATAGTGATCTGAAACTACATAAGAATATTGTTATCAAAATAGATAAACCATTCCAACCACCAGCAAAATTACAAAAGAGTTATCTTCCCAATCGTGGCCACAAAACTTACAAAAAGATTGGATGCACAGAGAACTTCCCCATCACAAACAGATGATGCACAAAAGGATTGAAAATACAGTCACCAGATATGTTCGGCAACTTCATAAAACACTGACCAAAGTAGCTAGTCTTCTTCAAGAGGGATTTCATTGGAAGACTGAGATGGACCAAATCCCAATCCCAGTACCCACAGAGTTATAATTAATAAAATGAATAAACTCAACATATCCAATGAGCTTTGCAACTCATCTTTTATAGTTTTCCCAAGAGGTTCGACCTTCTTCACCAAGCCATGTGCGATAAAACATTTCTTCATAAATAAGCCTCACAAAAAGACATAAAAAGGGTCCCCTTTTAAAACAAGCGCAAGTAGGCGAAAGGCTAATATTGACTTAAGTCATAAAGTAACAATATAATAAACTTAGTAACTAAAAACTAAAATATATTTCTCTTAAGACAATTAAACTTCACCCAATGTCCAAGAAAGACATCTTTCACTGCTGGAGAAATAGAGGCAGACCACTAATGAAAATAGTGAGTGTGTTCAAATACCAAACTGGCCCAATCTGGGATGCACTGAATCTTGATATAAATAGGAAGCGCTAAAAATGGCCATTGCTAGAAATAGAAAGTCTCAGACAAATTGTCTGATATTACTCCAGAAGGTTTCATTCATCTCCATTAATCCATCTGAACGAACTTGTGCATCAGAAAACCCTCAAAAGCCAACACCAAACACACTGCCAGAGAACTGTGAAAATGGGATTATTATACTCTGGTACTTGATCTTTTTAATGAGGGATAGTAACTAAAATATTTAAATGACCCTCAGATGCTAGAGTTTAGTAATCACAAGGCTACATGCAAGATGAGACTAATATGTGTTAGTCCAAAAAACCAAAGCGACAATTGCTCAAACATGCTCATCTAGTTCCCTTGTCTGATAAAGCCAGTATGCAATTAGATGAGACAGGTTGCTTGTAACATAAGTTAGCTTCACTTAGAGTAATCCATTACACTGCAGATCACTGGAGACAACTTTTACTCTTGTTTGACCACATGGAGACCATAATGCCATGGGAAATGCATTTCTTGTTCTGTTGCATGCATGAAATTCATACATTTGATATGAAGACTCTAGGTATATATCACATTCTGGTAATTTTAGGCCGGAAATCTGTTAAAGTTGCATTCTGACACATCCTTCAGCCAAATTACTCCACTCGCTACATGGATACATTGAGCAACCTATTTCTTACCTTTGTTACATGAAATAGGAAATAATAATGATATCAAAAATGGGAGTATAAGATACAAAAATTGAAAAGAGTAATCCACAAAAGCTAGAGCCATCTTCCACCATGATCCTAACTGCAAATACAACATTTACACCTCTCAATGTTGAATGCATTCAAAACTAGCAATGCCGATAAGTTAGAAGATTCATATGAATGTTACATAAGTCAACGAAGTCCCTTATGCACATTACAAGAGGAAACGACAATTAAGAATTTTACAATGAATATAAGTTGTAGCACAAACTTTGTTTTTTAGACCATAAGAAAGGAATCAGGTGCACTTGACAAACAGATGCAATCACAATTAAACAGTATACAGGAATTTACAGATAAAATTGGGGTCCTAGAATGATGGCTAAAGTTCAATGGCTGCTCATGCCATAAGATTGATTATACTTTCATTTCTTTTGCATACATTACAGAAACAAGTCAAAATAATCTGGATAGTTGAGGAAAAGAAGCTGAACAGAACAGATTGTGATATCATCTTTTAACTTGTAAGGTTAAAAAAAGTGGAAGATGATAATAATTAACAAACCGTAAAAAAAATTCACTTGACCAACAGTAAACTCAAGCTGTGTTATAGTTTATTACAACATTTGGTATGGAATGAAACTCTTTCACTGTTAAATTTAGTTACCATAGATTCTTTCATTTAAGCAATTTATACTTTATTCACAAGCAGTTTACATACAAGCTCTAGCAAAAAGCATTTGACAGGAATACACAACACATCATTCAAAAATGTTCAAAATTGATCTCACATTGCAAGGAAAGCATATTTGACCTCACATAGCAAGGAAAGCATATTTGAGAATTTCAATTGTGAAAGAACTTGGTATGCACCTCAAACCCTAGGGAACAGAGCATTCGTATGGTACTATAGTCTGATATTCGCCGGCCACCTCCAATCTCAAACTCCAGAGCATTGCTGCAATTACCAGTAACCTATCTCAGTTATAGCTATCAAATACTCTTCAATTATAGAGTATGAGAAAACAACAAATCCTCAAAACCATAATTTTGTAGATACAGGAATGACATGATCATATCAAAATTTGCAGTTGTTTCTATAGTTAAAGAAATCACTGAAAGTTAATAGGAGAGAAACTTGGATATGTTAAACTGTGAAAGAGCAAGGAATGTGCCCTCACTCAGTGCAAATGTGTAATGTCCCCTGTTAAGTCTATGCCTGTTTGACCATAATTATTCTATATTTAGTATACTTAAACAGAATCGATCAAGACATATTGATTAAATTATTGCTATTCAAGTAAGGAAAACTATAAATTTATCAATATATTAGAAACCTTACTGTTTATGATCCTTGATTTTCATGCTATCCTTATTATTTATTACAGTTTGAGGAGTTTTGGAATGTAACCAGGTTGCTTGTTTACCAATCACAATGGGTTTCCCTCAATGTTGACAAATCCAAGCCCTTATCCTATCTTGGGAGTCAAGACTATGCCTACAAGGCACTTAGGGCCACTGATCCCTACCCTATCTTGGGAATCAACCAATTAGCTGGATTTAGACAAGCCTCTCCCTGGATACATTCTGTCCTCCCTTCTTAGATACTAAAAATAATAATAAGTATATATAACTATTTGTATTTTTCCCTCAGTGTAAAAACTCTGATATTACTTCTTTATGTCATGTCCCCACTCTAGCTCAGTCTAACAGAGACATGTGAGTCAGCTTATTATGGGGTCTTGTAGGCTGACAGGGTTGGATAGAGACCCAGTATGGTTATTCAGTGTTGGGGACTTGGTTTTCTGGTGGGTATTGATCAGTTGGGTGACGTTCCTTGTTTTTAGGAGGCAGTTCCTACATTTATGGGGTTCATTCCTACTTTTTAGGAGGTATGATCATGCCCAAGGCTGGGTTTCCATGAGATGACCCTTTGGGTTCAGTTTCAGAGGGATAGAGCTTGTTTCCTAAATTTTTGGAGCATCCCTAGATTTTAGGGATGAGACTGCCAGTGGATCCTTGATTTCCGACTTCAGTCATAGACAGGTGACAGGATGATTTTATGGTTTGTGATGTCAGTTGGACAGTTTGTGGCTATTTGGGTTATATTTTCAATATTTCCTAAGTTAGCGTTTAATATTTAAATAAGGCTAAGTTAATAGCCATTTTGGAGTAATAAGGGAATTTTGGCCTCATCTGGATGCGTATCCCATGTTATGATAGCTCGTTGGAAAGGTCTTGAAATTCTCTAAATCTTCCTCTTTGGTCTCAGGGAAATTCGATGAGCAGATTTATTACTATGGTGGAAAAGGTCATTTTCTAGTGACATGGTCACTTTAAAATAAGATTTAATTCATTTTTATAGCCAACGCCAATTGGGGGTCACTTTAGGGTTCGAATTGCTTTGCAAGGGGTTATAAGGAGATGGGCACCATTTCTCATGATTATGCATATTTTTCAAACACTTCTTTTCAGATTTGCTCTGCTTGAGCGATTTGCATTCTGGGACGCAAACCCCAGGGTAATTGCTGGCTGGGATGTAACCTTCAGCAGCATTGGGTATTGGTTTGTCAGTAGTTTCAACAGTATTCAGGAGGAAGGTAGACGCCACTTCAGCTTGGGCCTACAGTTTGTTTTGTTGGGCATGTTCTTTGGCGTATGGGAGGTGAATTCTAGCAGCCGTACACTGCCATTTCTTGCAGCCGTACTCTGTCATTTGCAGCACTTGGATACATAGAATAATCAGTTACTCAGCAGTAGATTCTTGCATCTTACCAGCCCGTCTTCATCAGCCAGTTGTGGCATCATTGTTAGAGGAAATGTACTGGATCTTTTATTTGGCTCTATAATTCAGAGATCTGCCTGGTACGTTTTGTATCAACTCTGACTTTACGGCATATTGTTATTTATTTTCAGACTCTTTTCTTGCCATTTGCTACTTCTCATTTCTATGTGGAATAATCATCAAAAACACAAAAACAAACAAACTCTTCTGCATTTCCGTCTAGTTCTATAAGAAAACATTAATAAACAGGAAAAAACAAAAAAATAAAATAAATCTACAGCAGATTTGCAGCAGAGATCCATCAGGGATCTTTCACTTTATCAAAGTTATTAATAAACATAACCAGTGAATAAATAATGTTGCACGTACCAGATATATATATATATATATATATATATATATATATATATATATATATATATATATATATATATATATATATATATATATATATATATATATATGAGTCCTTATGCTCTGTCTCATAATCTGAATGGTTGCTGCCAATTAAAATGAATTGTATCAATCCCTTTGGATGAGTATCAATAACAAGATTATGGTCTCAGACCTGAATTATACTGTCCTTTTTATTCTTTCCGATGATCCCCTAAGTTCAATGGTCCAACTGTCATATATATTGGGTGATGTAGACGAGGGGTTGTGATTCCTGAGACACATCTCATGGCCTGGCTGCCTAGGTGAATGTTCAAAACAACTTATGTAGATGCTCGACTAATCATAAATTGGTCATGTTCAATGAAGCCAATGTTTCCTTAATACCACCTGACTCGTTCACTGATTGGGCTGATGTTTATCATCTTCTCTGTATTAATTCATGTCCACGGTTACTATGTGACACAATGATTAAATCACTTGTTGGTTGCCAATGATTTATATATTAATTTACTTATTTATCTATTAATTTATAATTATGTATTTATTAGTTGATATTTAATTTAGTTAATAATTATTTATGTATTGATTTACTTATATTTATTAAATTAATATTTATTTACAATTGTTTATTTAATGATCAATATACATATGATTGCTACATTTGATTAATTATATAATAAAATTGACATTTGATCCATATATACAATTAATATATTCTTTTAATTAAGTACCTATTAATTTAATTATTAAATAATTACTACAGACAGGATATTACAAAATGTGAGAAAGCAATAGTATTGGATTCAAACTGTGAAAGTGCTCTTTGGTAAATACAAATTATTTTAAAGAAAATACAATGGTGAGACTCGCATAGGGAACACGTGTATAAGAACTCGTCTGAAAATAAAAATGAAAAATAAGTCATGTATAGCTCTACTGCAAATTAGTGCATTTAGGTAATTGATCTGATCTACAAGGAGGAAAAACCAAATACATTACACATGACCCTATGAGTATAACATAGTAATGACCAATCTGAGACAAACACCACAAGTGGAAGTATAAGATTTGTCTAGACCAGTGAGACTTTATCAAATGAGGACTTGAAGGGAAACAGAGAGAAAGGAAGAAAACAGAAGGCAGGGAGACAGGAGAGGGGATGAAATTGGTGGATATTTCCAAATAAGAGAGATCTATGAAAAAATTAAGGAAAAAAAATATGTCACAGATATTCTTCTATCTATGTAACACAAATGACTGTGCAATGCATCAAGCTATAGATATATCACTGATGCACATATCTATTTCTGGCCTAGAACATAAAATCTGAAATATATAATAATACAAACCAAAATCAAACACCAAAGCAGACCTTAAATGCATTATATGTGGACCTGACCGAGCACCCTAGTATTTACTCTTAATATTGATGACAACCATTTGCATCCCATTTTATTTCATGTTTTAGCCTTTATTCAAATGCCTGAGTACCCATATTCATATTCTATTTTAGTACCATATCATGTATTTCTACCACCATTATGTTGCATATGGTTATATACTAAATTAACAGTTCAAGTTTGGTTCTAAGTTCGGTTCAAAGAGCCAATTCACCGGTACGGAAAAATTTTGAAAAGGGGTTTGGGTTCATTTGGATTTGTTCATACAAAAACATGTAAAACTTATATATATAAAAGAAGCCTAGAAGCATGAGTTAAAAGTAGAATGTTATGCAGTATAATTTAATCATTTGAAACAAAAAAGCCATAAGCTTTAAAACTTGTAATCATGGCATCTTGAATCATGATCATACCATCATATATTTCAAGTTCAACATCAAATATTCAAAACATTAAAATTAAATCATAACTTATTTGCTCTTGCCCAAGACAAAGTAACATTCATGCACACCACAAATGAGAATTAGAAGCCAACATAAGCATTTCATTTCCACCTTTTAGGGTTAACAATGTCAAAACTTCATTAAATTTGACAAAAAGAAGTCACTTTATTGATGTCTGCAGGGTGCATTTCCCTGAGGTTCGAACAAAATTTGTCCGGGTTCAATCAATTTAAGCCTGGTTCGCCCAGGTTCCATTTTCCAGCCTTCCAGTTCGAACTGGGGCCCTGGAATTTGAACCCTGCTCGGACCATCAGGCAAACTGGACGAGGACCAGGGATCAGTTCGTACCCAAGCTGGTCTGATAGGGTTTATGGGCAAACCAGGGTAACTTAGGTTAAATATATATGAGATATTTTAATATTGTCTTGAGATAAAATAAGATTATATATAATGGATTGTATTTGCTAATATTTGTTTTCATTTTAGCCTTGGAAAATAAATCTAGCAACATGCTATTGGAAGAGCAGTGAACAGATTCTTTTGGCCCATGAATACACTTGCCACCAAATAATTTCAATTATTAATCTATTTTTAAGTAACTGTATCTTGCATTGAATATTCATTACTATGCTATAACAGCTGGTGATTTATTTTAATACTCATATAGCATGAGATAATATGTATTGCTCCCTATTGCAACCAATGGTCATTGTCCAAAAGAAATAGTTTTCTTTGTGGCAAAAAATCCTACATTTGCAGCTAGTTCTATTCCAACACAAAATACATGTAAAATAAGGATTGAGGATAGAGAATAGCATGGAAACCAGGCAAGAGAATAGGAGAGAGTACTAGAAATATTACATCGGCAATGCAACAGCAACAGAAAATAATGCAGAAATAACAGAAGTGATGAAATATTTTTTTGAACAGATTAAAATAATACAGATCATGATTTAATATGAATTTGGTAGTTTTAAAGTGGCCTCATGGACAAAGAGGAGGGCTCACTCCCACGAAATGATGGTGATATAAATTTTTATTTTTATTTTTATTTTTGAATATTTCTTGTTATCCTTTCATTATTAGTACTGTGCAATTAGATTATAAATTGCACGCTTCTGTTATGCCTAATAAAAACGTTAGTGGAGCGTATTAAAGATATGCTAAATCAATTTAGATCATTTTGGGATAACACTGTTTTCCTTTAAATAAAGTTTAACAAATCTGCACTATATCTGTAGCAGCCTGTACAATTTAGCAAGCTGCATAATTACTGTAGTAAATTTTAGCAGTATTTAAACGATTCCTGTAGTGGTTCTAAATGGGTTTTTTTAACTTTCTAGTTGTGTTTCATCTGCACTCACTTCACTGCCTATAGCATTTGTACACATAGCCACTACACCTTTCATAAGTTTATGCCCCCAGCATAGACCAAACTGAAATTTAGTTATTAAACATTTGAGCTCTCTTATCATTTACCCCAATTTTATCATATCGAGAATCGTGACCTTTATCATTCCCATTTTTTGAGAAATAATATGTTGCAGATTTGGTGCCTATACCCCATCGTTTCCAGGAACGAAATGTACTGGATTCGGATACAATGAAAATACCCTTCTGATTCGCAAATGATTCATTTTTGTCTCCTCTGAAACGTTTTTATTAATTTGCCATCATATCTGGTTGAATCCAGCTTCTATCGGAAATTCCTAAAACGAATCTGAGAGATTTTTCACATTTTTAGGAATGATTTTTACGTTTTGTGAATTGTGAGATTTGAGGAATGTTTTTCCCATTTTGTTTGCCGTGAAAACAGGAAACCTTCTATTTCTTTTTTTTTATCGGTAAAAGGCATAATGCCCTATATATAAATATAATAAAATTATTTACAAACACTTTTACCCCGTTCAAAGTGCAGGCACTCAAGGGAAAAGAACGAGGAAGAAAACCCTAGTATTGCCAAGGACGTTTAATACCTTGTATCTGTGTTGATGCATTCGTCTTTGCTGCTAGTCAAAGGTCTTTGAGAGGGCAAACCCTCCCTTACATTGTTTCTTTCCTTGCATTGTTGGGAATGTTTAGGAAAGCATGCCTTCCTTTACAGAGTGTAAATTTATACATTAAAAGAATATACAATTTCTTTCATACATTGGCATTATATCAAGGCTACTCCCTGAACCAATTCTTTATTTTATCAATTTGACTTCTTAGCGTTTAAATTATGTCTTCCTTTTCCTTATCTGAATCCCTACTTTTGAAAATTTTGCAAAGTCACTTAGTAATGTTAAAACTTGTTTGCATACAGATTATTTGTGTGTCAGAGATGTTCTGCTTCGGTAGGTATCCTTCCCCTGCAAAACAAGACTCATATTGACCAAGATCATTATTAGATGTAATCCATATCAAATATATAAAAGGAAAACCTAACTTATTAGCCAAATTAATAATGAAAATTAGATAAATTAGTGTTATTTATAACATAATTATTATTATCATTGGTAGTTAAGATTTATATTGTCAAGTTTTATGCTTATTAGTTTCTTGGGTGAGCTTTTAATATTTATGTGATTAATATGTGTTAAGGGTAATAAGTATTTTTCACCTGCTCTAATGGTTGATATTGCTTTAAGATTCTAATTTAGACTAATGATTAATCCTTAAACTTTTAAAGGTATTTCAGCATTTACTTTCCTTAACACCAGTGATGTTTTGAGCTATTTCTTATTTTAAAATCATACTCTTTTGCAAAATCACCAATACCTCTGCTGAGTTATTTTTGCTTAATATTGTTGTTTTATGTTTGCCTAAAAGCATATGTAATTTCATTTCAATTGGTTTATATCTTAACACTTTCTAGTTTTTCAAAGAATTTGGAGTTTACATTTCCTTAGTGATTTGCAAATCAATGCAAGTATGGGCTGTCAAAATTAAGTTATTCCAGTCATGGTCAATTTGTGCTTCTATATAATTAATGGTTTTTCCTATTTAATAGACTATAAGTTTTGTCATTTAGCATCGTTAATATGATCCAGCACATAACCATAATTGTTCTACTTTTAAACTGTTAGTGTAGTTTTTCATTTCCTAGTAGGTTATTTATTTTTCCCTATATTACTAGATTTTTCCTACACTTTTATTAATCTCCCTTAAGTTAATAAAGGATGTCCTTTTAGGTGAATGTTTGCGAGGTGTCACCTTCCTACATGTGAGCATCCATTAGCTATCTTGGGAAGATACTTGGCTATCTTTAGTCCAATAGATGGTTGCTCCTCATCGGTCGGTGTTGCCACCTCCTCCCTCTTCCCAGCCTATATAAGCAAGCTACCTGGCTTGTATTTGTATCTCTTGTTTTTGCATCCTCTTAATGTTATTTTGCTTCTAGCATTTACATTACTCTCTTGGAGACTAGCTGTCTATTTTGATTTTGTATCATTTGCATTCATAGTTTAAATATCTATTATTTGCACTAGTTTTATAGGTTATTAATCTTTTTAGATTCTAACATGGTATCAGAGCCATTCTATGTGCAAGAATAGATTTTAGTTTCTTTATTTGAGAGATTTAGGGGGGGCTAATAAATCATATTGTAGGTTTTTGAAAAACTCAATATGCTCTTCTCTTGCATTTTCGAATGATCTTGAGAATTAGAAAAGTTTGACAAAAACAATTTTGATCTCTAGGGTTTACACGTGTTTTACGAAATCTGTGATTGCAACATTTCTAGTTATACTGACAACATTTTTGGTTGTTCCAACTCATCCAGGAGGCTTGACAAAGTCAAATTTTGGCTTTCATTTCACCGAGATCGAAGATCGTCATACAAGTTGTGAAACTGGAGTTTCAATCTCAAATCTGACAACCAACTTGCATATTTGATGTTTTCAATCAATATTGCAAATTCCAACATGCCTGATTAACTTAAGTAGTTGATTCAACCTTTGCATGTCATCTTTTGGTTGATGGGGTCGTTTCTTGGTTGTTGGGGCTGCTTTTTGTTGTTAAAGGCATCTAATTTACACTACAGCTACATCTTCTGTACATCAACAAGAAAAATGCTTTTTGGGTTTTTTTCGGAGCATCGAAAAACCATCTGGGTATCTTTTAGTTTTTGCATGCAATCTGTATATTTTGTAGAATCGAGCACAGAAAACTACAGCCGTACCCCTCTCCATTGGCAGTCGCAAATTTGAACGCAGTTCTCAAATGCTTCGTTCTTGCTCATACAAACTCCGATTTCGATGATTCTTGTTATGATCTTGGCTTTTTTTTGTGCTCTATCCACTAATGCAGTCTTTTTTTAATTTTCATGCATAAATTTTTCAAAAATTGCAAATTCTTAGCCGTGACTTTGCACAGTTCTCATTTTGGAAACTTCAAAGGATCATAACTTTCTCATGACCTTGTATCGAGGCGATTCTTTTTTTGAAAGTGCATGATTTTTTTTTGAGTAGATCGTAGTGGTGCTATTTGTTTCCTTGAGTATTGTGCCCAAGTTTCACTTTCAGCATATGCTCTTCGTGAGGGTTTTGTAGTGCATTGAAATCAAGACCACTTGGTATTTCTTGCTAGTGGTAGTTGTAAACGCACTAATATAAAGTGTCAAATCATATTTCTTGGGGGGTGGTTCTTTGATTGAGTAAAAAGGGGGTGCATTGTCTTCGCTAGGTTCTCTTCTTTTTAGCATTTCTTCTCTGCATTTCTTCATTATGGATCAAAGAAAAATGCTCATTCTAACTCCATACAATTACTTTGAGTGGAAACCACGCATGACAATTCACCTAAGGAAAGTTATATTAAATAGGATAACTATGAGACTTGAAACTGAACCTGATAAAGATGAAGATAAACCTACGTGGTTTAACAAATGTGATGAGGATTTCAACACAATCTAGGATTTCTTCACTAAATTGAAATTACTAAGGTTGCAGTTAAAACAATGTGGAATTGAAAAGAAAGATGAACAACTGATTCTTAGTATTCTCTCTAAGCTAAGTTCAGAATATTCTGTGTTTGTCTCTGCCTTCTATGCTACTAAGGGTGCACTTGGTACTCAATTCACCACGCCATTTTTAGATGATTTTGCTGTCAATCTCACTTGAGAACAGGACAAGCTAATCCAGATGAGCACTCTTAAGTACTCTAAGTCACATGCCTTGGCTGCCAAGCAAGGTACAAAAGAACAAAAAGGACAAAGTAGTAACAACAATAGTAAGGATGAGAAACAAAATAATAGCAAGGAGAAGAAGGATCAAATATCAAAAGCAACTATTGTTACCCCATCTTCCAAGGTCGACAAGCCTAAGAAAGAAAAAGTCCAATGTGCCTATTGTAAAAGACCCGGTCATGATGAACATAAATGTTTGAAGAAACAAATTGATCACTTGACACACATTCTTGAGAAGAATAATATCAGTGTTCCTGAGTCTATCAAACAAAGTTCTAATGAAGGGTCTAAAAAGGTAAATGAAAACAAGGGGAAAGGAAAGAGCAAGGCCCTTGTTGCAATTGCTTCTTCACCATCCAGTTGGGTTCTTGATTCGGGTGCTTTGCACCACATGGCTTCAACTAAGGAAGAACTTGCATCCTTGGAGCTGTGTACCATGCCTTCTATTTTGATGGGTGATGACACTCCTATTTAAGTGTGTGGGAGAGGGTCTGTTGATGTGGGGGATGGCACATTCCATGATGTTCGTTGTGTACCCTCATTATCAACTAATCTCCTATCAGTATACCAGATCACTCACACAAGTTCATGCAAGTGGGTTGAGTTCACTCCTGATTCAGTGGAGATACGTGAGTTACACAATGATTCTATAGTTGCAGTTGGGAGAGCAGATCATCAGTCATGACTATCTATTTTCTCACTTTGTTCTTGATCCTCCTTCGACTATTTTGCTCACACACTCTAATGATGTGACTAAATTACGGCATGAGCGCTTTGGCCATCTTAACTTCCGCTATTTGCATTAGCTCAACCAGCAAAGCATGATCATATGGTTGCCTTTGGTTCAGTTCTCAAGCGGTGTTTGCCAAGGTTGCATTCTTGGTAAGCATCCTAAGGAAAAGCTTGACAAAAGTAAGGCATGGAGAGCTTCACAAATCCTAGAGTTAGTTCACAGTGATTTGGCTGGTCCATTTCAGCATCCTTCTTTCAGTAGGGCTCGATATGTCCTCACATTCATTGATGACTTTTCTCGATATGCTTGGGTTTACTTTCTCAAACAGAAGTCAAAGGTATTTGATCATTTTCAAGACTTTAAAACTTTTGTAGAGAAGCAATTCGAAAAAGCCATCAAAGTTTTGCGCACAAAGAATGGTGGTGAGTATGTCAACCATTGGTTTGAGAGATTTTGCACTTCAGAGGGGATTGATTTGCAGCATTCAATTCCATACAATCTTGTAATATCCCTCTCCAAATATTTTACTAAAAAAACCCTTGATATAAACGTGCAGATTCAAAACAGAACAGCAAACCAATATTTGACATAAATTCCAAAACTTTAATCAATTTGTAACTCGTAAATTTGCATACAAGAAAACTCAAAAAAGTTTGATTTATTCCTCAAATATTCAATAGTACATATATAAACCAGGAGTTAACATAAATAGTTGCCAAATAACGTTACTGTATTATACAACAGCAATACAATAACATGCAACAATCCAGAAAATCCAATCTTATAAACAAAAATAATAGTCAGATTGGAAATATAAATAAAACCTATAAGAAGGCTATGTTTGCATCCAACCTCCAAAAGCTTCTTCAAAGGTGCGTCCTCGAAGAGATAACCAGTAACTGTTTCTAGCTCCTAGATTAATATTTGTTTAAATATTATAATCTTCATAACTTTCCATGTGGAGCCTGTTGTACCTTTATCACTTTTTCCAATGTGATGCACACTCTTTTAAGCAATGTGGGATAAAGCACATTTTTTATCCTTTAGTCACTTAAGTGAACATAGTACCCTTTTAAATAAAGTGACAAGTTAAATGAACTTTAATAGTCACTTAGTCAATAAACCATATAATCATCAAGCATTAAAATAGCTAACCAAATGAACTCAAATAAGCACATGCAATAGCTTGTTGGAAAGCTCTCGACAAGACGCTTCCAACCCAACATTGAGGTACCGAAAATACTGTGCTCTGTTTACTTACTAAAAATAGTAAACATTGGGATAACCTGCCAAAACTACTCTGATGGGTCTAAATTTGGAAATTCTAGGCCAAACCTTGAAATGAACCCTGTAAAGAACCTTTTCGCCCTCGAAACCTAAGCGAAGTGAGCCGACAACATAGAATTATAATGTCCCAGAAAAAGGGGACATTACAAAGCCTCCCTTCTCAAAGATTGCTTGCCCTCAAGCAATCCACTCATACCTGCAGAAATCAAATGCCAAGATCCCATACTCGCCTTGAGAATGAGATTCTACACCTCAACCAACGTACCCCGGCATGCATCTTCTCTAACTCGGAATGGTGAAACAGTACAATAGGAATCGATGTGCCAAATAACTAAATGCCAGGATCCCAAGGCTCACCATTAAGGGACACCAACTGCCATAAGCTGCTGCCCTATGTACTAATACCCTAAGTCAGAATGAATGTCTCACTCCATGAGTGACCCTATGAGTCTCTATTGTCGAGTGAAGATGGGAGCTCGGCAATATACCAATATCCACCACAAGATGATAACAACCAAACTCTCCTCTTAGCTTTCCGATAAAAGGCAATACATAGGGATGCTCCCACTGGATCCCAAGTGAGAACTCATGTGCTGTCTGAGATACCACTGACCAGCTCCTGTAATATCTACACCACTGTACCACTATACCACTCCTACAATATCTGTACCAATGACAATGACAGATCCGACCAATCTGACTCCACCACTATATCACCCTAGTGGAAATGGAGTAATCCTAATCTCTGGAACTCTGATGTGTCAGAAGGCTAAAACACCCAGATCATAATCCTGTGACTATGTAACAACACAATATAATCCACCAGATGTAAGATACTATTAACACATGGATCCTCGATCACCCAATCAACATGATCCTCATGTGGGACGTAGGATAATGTGTGTTCTCCCCACTCATCTACAAATAACTCACTGACCCTTGAAGGCCAAATATAATCAGCGAAAATACTACTAACATACACAAGTAAATCACTGATAGCTGAAATATACCAACAAGTAAAGTCACCAATCAACAAGTAGGCCGTGGCCATCTCATAAGAGCTGGGTGATAAAACTCTGGGTAAGCTAAAAAATCCCTCAGAGCATGCTAAGGGTAAATTTGAACTTCCTACTCCACCATAAGTACCCTCGCTTATGTCAAAGTCTTCATAAAAGGATGGTTTAGCATTAATTGAAATCTTTGAATAATCCTCACTTGTTGTATCAGTAACCATGTGCTCACGTGAAGATGTACAGCTGCTGTCATAAAAATCAGAATTTTCAGACTCATCAACTTGTTGATCCCTAGAATTTTTCTCAAAGTCTCAAACAGGGAACACGTGATTGATTTCATTGTTTTCCTTCACATTTACTCGCTTTATGAATTTCTTCAATGATTTGCATGATTTCTTGTGCTCTTGAACCACGGTTACCTTCTTCATAAATGGTTGCCCCACTTGTTTGATTTTCAGCTTTGTGGATGGAGTAATGCGTTAAGCTCAATTGAAGGCATAGCTCATCTACCTCACTCTCCTTGTCCCTTGCAAATTTTATTGCTAGGTCTCTATCCATTAATAGTTGCAAGTACTCATATTTTATCATTTCCGAAGTTTCAAAAATAGTATGTAAAAGAGGACTTGTGACACCACATGCATTCCCATGCTTCTCTTCTATCACAAACTTCCACATGAGATCCTCAATCAAATTGGAAGAATCATCCATCCTTGTCAACACTTGGACAGCCTTGTCCTCTTTGACCAAAAGCATATCCAATAACTCAAGGAATGATAATGGTTTTTTATCATCTCCTTTAAACACAAGTGGCCTATTCTCCATAGAATTTTCTAATTTTTCATCACCTAGGGAAACAACATTTTCAAATATATCCTCTAACTCAACGTGTGCTAGATCATCTATTCTGCCAACATTGCGGTCCATTTGATTCTCCCCAATATTTAACATAATTTCCAGCCTAGTATCACCATAAAATTCATCCAAGTTAATTTCCATGTCACCAAATAAGATGCTAGTGTTTTCCATGTCTAAATAAGACGGGGAGTTGCCAATGTTGGCAGTTTGGTCAACTCTTCTACATGGGCCATCAACCTGCTCATCAGAAGGACTAGTGTAAATAGCTCCATAAGATACTTTTGTCGCCCAATTACCTATTAGTATACTTGTGCCATTATTAGTATTTTGCATATTATCATCCGAAGGTTGCTCTTCCCTATCCAAATTTTTTGTAGTTGTCCTCTGCAAGGAGATCTTGAGCCAAATCATAATATTTGTTTCTTATCATATCCATCTTGTTTTGTCACTCTAGCTAAAAGTCCACATAATCAATGAAAAGAAGTTCTTTCTGAAGCTTTAACAGAAATTTTTTATACTCATCGTACAGTCTTCTTACTTCAGTTTTACATTCATAAGGATCTTTGACTTGCCCATCACAAGTGTACCTTGAATTTTTATTTTTTTGAAAGTCTGTTGTAGCCATGTTTTGTGGCTTCAACAACTTCAGTCTTCCAGCCACTGCAATAATCTTGCTAATTCTAACCCCTAAGTTATGATCTGGAATTAAGGTGTTTAATCAAATAGTTATCATGCAATCTCAATCCCTTCAGTAGACATATACAGTCTAGAAAAATTAAACCACTACTTTATCGACTCATATGATGTGAGTTGATAAGATTAACCAATGATATTCCGAGAACCCACCATCATCCCCTCACTCAACCTAAATCATCCTTTCACAACCAGGTCTATCTGGAACTTCTTGGCTTGTTACAGAATTTGCAGCCTCGACAAATAGGTAAAGATCCTTTTAACTATTAATCTTGGAACAAGCCACATTGTAACAGATTGCACACCTACACTATGTTGAGATCCAAAGCCAGGAAGAACCTTCACCTTGCCCACTAGATAGACCCAATATGGTGACTGTTACCAGGCAACACCTTTTCATGTATCTGCCAAATTACTCAGTCCTGAGATACCTGTATTAATCTCACTTCAGTAGGAATTTACACCTCTACACATTCCATTGCCTTCAACTCTACAAGCTATTAGCTGCAAACAGAATAGGAACATGAAACTTGAGATTTGACATCCTTTTGAATCTACCAGCATCGTACTCCAACCACGGGATGATATGATTCAGTGTACCATGATGCAAACCAAAATATTGAACTCTGTCTGACAGACTTCACCAAAATATACTATACGCAATCACCTCCAATAGTCTATATACATTATTCTACTTTTTGGTAAGGAAGTTTCTAGCTTCACATTTGATAAATTTTGATAACTACGAGAAGCAGCAACATCTTGATTCAATGTTGCATCCTTCAAATGTTGGGGCGATTGAAAAGAGACCAATCCTGTCGTAACCCCTTTGCTAGGTGTATTCGGACGCCTGTCACTGCTGGAGGTTGAACCCGTGAGTTTAAAACGTGACCAATAGAGTGGAGGCACTGCTCTGAATGCCGAGAATACGCCTACCTTCCTGCATACACTCACAACATCCTCAACCTCACAACCCATGTTGATGTTTGGCGCCTCTAAACTACTCCCAACCTACAACTACTGACGGTGGTTTGCGTGAGAGAAAGGTCTTATTAAAGGACCCGTGTGTTTGGACTGAGGAGAGCCCGCGACTGGAATGTGTTTCCAACACGTAGCTACAGATCGTGTTCCCCCTAAATATTATGTGCTTTGCCGTTGACAGTGGTCTCTTCCAACCCGCATAATGACCGAATATTCTCCAGATGCAGATGTTGCATAAGCCGTATCATGGATAGACGGCTAAGAGCCCATGACTGGCATATATTTCCAACCTGTGGTTACAAGTCGTAGTCCATACAGACATCACGTGCTATGCTATTGGCAGTGACACTTCCAAAACCCATGCAAGGAGAAGTTATCCTTTGAACACAACTACTATATGAGCTATGAAGGGAACTACTGTTGTATCCACCGACATTCACTTTAATCAATCTCCACTCTACTGCATAAAACGTCCTCAACTAAACCTCCAAAACTCGTGAACTCTGTAACTACAACACTTTCCTTCCTTGACTCTCATGAACTCTACTATAGGTAGAACAAGGACTACACGGCGCAGGAAGATTTGGTGTTGCTCTCTCAAACAACCTACTGACATACGCCCAGTTCTTCAATGCGTGGAAGTCATACTGTAATTACTATGAGAGCCAAGGCCTCAACGAGTTCCTGTCCTCAAACAACAAATTCACCTGAACCGTACAGCTGAGCCCAAAATAAGAGGTTGGGGTGACGTCCAACTTCTTTGGAATCTAAACTCGAGGGATTTCATCCACAGAGTTTACTAGTCACATCTAAGCAAACAGAATTTCAGAATATTTGAGTTTATAAATTCTTGCGTGTAAAATGCTTACTGATTCTCTATATTAGATCAAACTTCAATACTCTCAGAGCTGATATTCAACTTCTCATGAGTGGTCAAATGTAAACCCTGCAGGCTGACAAGATACACAAGCTCTGATACCACTGTAATATCCCTCTCCAGATATTTTACTAAAAAAACCTTTGATATAAACGTGCAGATTCAAGACAGAATAGAAGACCAATATTTGACATAAATTCCAAAACTTTAATCAATTTGTAACCCGCAGATTTGCATACAAGAAAACTCAAAAAAGTTTGTTTTATTCCTCCAATATTCAGAAGTACATATATAAACCAGGAGTTAACACAAATAGTTGCCAAATAACGTTATTGTATTATACAATAGGAATACAATAATAGGCAACAATCCAGAAAATCCAATCTTATAAACAGAAATAATAGTCAAATTGAAAATATAAATAAAACCTGTAAGAAGGCTAGGTTTGCATCCAACCTCCAAAAGCTTCTTCAAGGGTTTGCATCTTCGAAGAGATAATCAGTAACTGTTTCCAACTCCCAGATTATGTTTAAATACTATAATCTTCATAACTTCTCATCTGGAGCCTGTTGTACTTTTATCACTTTTCTCAATGTGATGCACACTCTTTTAAGCAATATGGGATAAAGCATCTTTTTTGTCCTTTAGTCACTTAAGTGAACATAGTACCCTTTTAAATAAAGTGACAACCTAAATGAACTTTATAATAGTCACTTAGTCAGTAAACCATAGAATCATCAAACATTAAAAGAGCTAACCAAATGAACTCAGATAAGCATGTGCAATAGCTCGGCGAGACGCTTCCAACCCAACACTAAGGTACTGAAATACTATGCTCTGTTTACTTACTAAAAATAGTAAGCATTCGGATAACTTGCCAAAACTACTCTAATGGGTCTGAAACTGGAAATGTCTAGGTCAAACCTTGAATTGAACCCCGTAAAGAACCTTTTCGCCCCCGAAACCTAAGCGAAGTGAGACCAAAACACAGAATTATAGTGTCCCAGAAAAAGGGGACATTACAAATCCTCAACAGAATGGTGTTGCAAAACAGAACAATAGATCCTTGAAGGAAATGGCAAACTATATGATTCACTCTAGATCTCTTGCACCACAGTATCGAGTAGAGGCCATTACATGTGCTTGTTATATCCAAAACCGTGTTCCTCATTGAGCCTTAAAGGGAGTTACTTCTTTTGAAGCTTGGAGCAGTTAGAAATCATAGGTTAAGCACTTTCGAGTTTTTGGCTCTCCTGCATGGGCCCACATTCTTACAGAGAAATGCAAGGCCTTGGATCTGCAGAGCAGACCTTGCATATTTGTAGGCTATCCTGATGGTGTGAAGGGTTATCAGTTGCTCCACCCTACTACACGAGTTGTTCATTGAGAGGAGAGTTCAGTTTGAGGAGGGATCTTCGAGCTCACTTTCTATCACTTGTCCAACTCCTTCTACTTTGACATTGGAGTCACTTGGAATACATGACAGATCTTCTGATGAGTCAGATTAACCTTAGCAGTCTTCTACCTCCACTTCCGATGTAGAGTGATTCAAAGGACTCACCTCCTTCCTCTCCTAGTCATCATTCAAAGGTTGATGATTCCCCTCCAGATTCTCCATCTTTCGGTGCACTTTGGGCTAGAGAGACCTTGCAGTCTAGAAGTGATTGGGTTGGGGATCAATCCGACATTAGGCGGACTTGTTCACAGTTCCAGGATACTCCTCATGTCTTCATTGCTACTACCTTAGATCCATAGTGCTTTCATGAGGCTTTACGTATTCCTGAGTGGGATACAGTTGTGCAGGAAGAGTATAGTTCCTTGATGAGGAACCACACTTGGGATCTTGTTCCTCTTCCTAAGGGAAGAAAACTTGTTCAATGTAAGTAGCGCTATCGGACAATATTTGCAGCAGATGAGTCAATGGACAAGCATAAGGCTCACTTGTTTGCCAAAGGATTCTCCCAGGTTCCTGGGATTGACTACTCTGAGATTTTTGTGCTAGTTGCCCAAATGAATTCTATTCGACTTGTTCTTGCCATTGTCGTAGCTAATCGTTAGGAAGTACATCAGATGGATGGGAAGAGTGCTTTTCTTCACAGTGACCTTCATGAGGAGATCTACATGGAGCAGCCACAGAGCTTCCTTCAAGATTCTTCACTTGTGTGTCGTCTTCGAAAGTCTCTCTATGGCCTCAAACAGGCTCCTCGGACCTGGTATGCCAAGATGGACTCCTTCCTTCTATCAGTTCGGTTCACTCGGTGCCATTTTGATCCTAATGTCTACATTCTACAACAGGGTGATTCACTTCTATTTTTTGTTTTGTATGTTGATGACTTGCTGATCGTAGGAAGTTCTTCACCCACCATTAAGGCCGTCAAAGTTTCCCTTCAGGACAATTTTTTAATGACTGACTTGGGCTTGTTGCATTACTTTCTCGAGATTGAGATCTTTCAGTCTCCTTTCAGAATCACCATCACACAATCCAAGTATGCTTTAGATTTACTCTCAAGGTTTCATATGGCTAACTGTAAGCCTGCTCCGACTCCCTTCCTTTTTGTAGTCAAACTTGAGGCGCAGTGTTCTTGTCCACTTGTTGATGGCACTTTGTACCAACAACTTGTTGGGAGTCTCATTTATTTGACTCATACGAGACCCGACATCTCATATGTTGTAGGCATGGTCTCTCGATTCATGCAGAAGCCTCATGAGCTGCACTGGAAAGCAACCAAGCAAATCCTTCACTACATTCAAGGTTCTCACAGTTATGGGATTCACTATGCAGCAAGTATTGAGCTTGATTTGATGGGCTACACAAATTCAGATTGGGCGGGTGATTCTCAGGATTGCAAGTCTTCTTCAAGTTACAACTTCTCACTTGGTCCAAGTCGTGTTTGTTGGTCGAGCAAATCTGCTATTGCTCTATCTTCTACTGAGGCTGAGTATCGGGGGGCTGTAAATGCCGCCACTAAGGCTATTTGGCTTCAACATCTTCTCACTGAGTTTGGTATCCAGATTAGATGGCCACCAGTCATATTTTGTGACAACCAAAGTACCATTCAGATCTCACGGAATCCGGTCCATCATCTGCAGACCAAACACATAGAGATCCACATGCACTACATCCGAGAGCTCATCCATGGTCACGTCATCAACCTTCACTATTGTTCGACTTCCGAGCAAGTTGCTAATATCTTCACCAAACCCTTCACTGAGAGCAAGTTCCTTCATTTGCGAGCTTTGTTGGGGGTGCGGGATGCTTCATCTTTTGGGGGGGCCTCTTCCTCTCACTCGGAGTCTTTGATTTTTTTTGGGGGGTCTCTTTTCTCTATCTTTTGGGGAATTTTATGTACATGGGTACCTCATCAGGCTTGACTTGTCGGGACCCATTTTTACATCCACCTAAGCTTCGCTTATGTAAGAGTGTTAGTGTAGTTTTTAATTTATTTTTCCCTATATTACTAGGTTTATCCTACACTTTTATTAATTTCGCTTAGGTTAATAAAGCATGTCTTATTAGGTGAATGGTTGCAAGGTGTCACCTTCCTACATGTGAGCATCCATTAGCTATCTTGGTAAGATACTTTGCTATCTTTAGTCCGCTAGGTGGTTGCTCCTGATTGGTCAGTGTTGGCACCTCCTCCCTCTTCCTAGCCTATATAAGCATGCTACCTGGCTTGTATTTGTAGCTCTTGTTTTTGCATCCTCTTAATGCTATTTTGCTTCTAGCATTTGCATTACTCTCTTGGAGACTAACTCTATGTTGCTATTTTGATTTTGTATCATTTGCATTCATAGTTTAAATATATATTCTTTGCACTAGTTTTCTGGGTTATTAATCATTTCAGATTCTAACATAAACATCTTGTTTTGGTTCATTGTAAATTATTAACTAAAGTATGTGTACTTGGGGACCAAATGCTTATTAACTGATAGTCCTTGAATATTCATCCCATAACAACCATTACATGGCAAGAAAAACGGAGCATGAATACAAACATGAATCGAATCGGGGATTATTTGAAATCCTTTATCTATATCAGAGTTTTACACTATTCCTTATATGTTGCATCTAGAGACTATACAGAGATCCTGAACCTATGTTACGAACAAAAACCAAAACAGGGCATCCAAATTACCAAAAACATTGGAAGAATGTACTTTACAGAAGTGGTGTTTACATCAACCTGACAATAAGAGGGAAGGATGACATAATAACTAGAGTGAGCTTTAGAAGCAACGAAAAGTAAAGGCTAGACCAAAGACCATTACTACACAATGTAAAGCCTAAGATATATATCTAGCCAACAGCATACTTCTAAGAAAACAAAAGAGGGACCTAGAGTGCTAACCCAAAGGAGAAGCCTTCCAAGAATACGGAGTCATCAAATCAAAATTTAACCATGATAAAGTCTTCATCTGAAACAGCCGAGAAGATTATTAGAAGAGCCATGATTATATGTAATACTAATACTAGATTAACACTTTCGGTTAACAATCTATTGCCTTTTTCATATTGAAACTTACAAATTTGAATTTGTTCTATCAATATTCACAAAATCTACACATTATTTTACAGCTCTTGCTCTCTCATCCTGATGATTAATCACGTAGTGTGATTCGAAACATTGATGGCAAAAATCTCTACACAATCTAATCCAAAAACTAAGTATCATTACTAAAATCTTGTTATTATACCAAAAGCTATCAAACCCATCAGATTGAAATATTTGGGCCTCACAGAAAGATAATACTATAAACTATATTTTCATTAATATCATATTGGTTATACATATGTACTAATTTGTTAAGAGCAGAGAGGCTCTTAACACTAATTCATACTAAAGATCTTACCCGGGAATTAGTGACAAAAACCCTAAAAATTCAAAATGTACATTATACGGCACAAGGAAGTAGATAATTATGTACATGCCTAGAGGAGACATATATACAATTACAGTGAAGATGGACTACAACTAAGAATCTAGACGCCTAAATTGCTATAAGAGAATGAAGACATAAACTAAATATTTGCATAAGCCCAAAAATTAGGGCATTGTTACTCAATTAAGTTTTCTTGACTCGCCCCGCTTTCAGTTCAACCACCATAATCTCCTTGCCCGAGTCCCTGCTTGAATCATTGGCTGCTACTCTTATCGTCTTTGTGGTCCATTTCGTTTTAAGGGTCACTTTCCGTAGGTATGGAAGACGATTGTCAATGTTTTCCTTCTTGAAACTGGTTACCTCCAGTTTTATTTCAATTCCAGTGTCCTTGAAGGATATCTCGAGCCAATTGCTCGAATCGTCAACTGCTTCTTGCCAACGAGCCAAAACATGTATGTAAATTTCCATTTCTGGTTAAACTATTTCAAATTTCTCTGCATCTTTGATGTTCAAACTTTGTTGTTCTGATATATTCATATGCTTCAGACTTCGAATTGGTCAATTCATGTACATCGTAGGGAGAGGAATTTGAAGGCGATTGTTATGCTCTCAATGACGTAATCTAGTCCTTTCATCCATATCCTATCAAATATGGCCTCACATAATCTCTTAATTTCCTAGAGTTTGAGTTTTTCTTTAAAGGCGCACCTTATGAAGATGTTGATGACATCACAATTGGTCCTCCATGTAAAACTGTAATTGAAACATTTTTCCCCTATTGCCTTTTTGGTTGCCAATAGGGAGAATTCATCAATCTTTCTAAACAGTCTCCCCAATCTCTCTAGTTTAATCTGACCTATGAAGGTAATAGTTATGTCTTCCGGATTGTGGTATAAAGAAATTGTTGTCTCCATTACGTTTGGTGTTCTAATCAAAGTCTATTAGGCAAGACTACTTAGTAGAAGGAAGAAGTCCCATACCAGCAAATAGATAAAGGATTACTCCTAAAAGTTTGAGAATAACACCTAATGATTTAATAGAGAACCTTGAAAGGCTTCCTAGCTGGCAAGTCAGAATAATTAGAAGTTGAAGGCGAGTCATAAGGAATGATAAGCAAGCCATCAAAGAGGGAGGATGAAAAGAAATCAAAATGCAGACAAAAGGTCATCAAAAGACATAGAGCTAAGTTCGAGCCTTGTTGTTTGATGATTATTCTCAGAACTTCACTCTTTTAAGGGTGCCTTGCTCAAGGGTAAACCTAGAAATTGCGAAGATAAGAATGTCTAAAGCTAAAAACCGGGGATAGGAGCTAAAAAAGAAAATAACAACTAGTTAGTAATCTCACTTTAAGAACCGACATAAGATCCAATCTTTATCAACTAAAGTATAAAAGATTCCTCATAGCTGACGGTCGACCAACTATTTGACTAATAAAATTCTCTGAGTCGATCAAACTAATCCAACGTTTTAGGTTTAAATTGACCGTATAAAAAATGCAAGGACAAAGACCCAAAAGATGTTCATTATTAGATGGAGTTCTAGGATTGAATAATTACCATACAAAATTGTAATATCTCAATAGGTTATATACATATTTAGAAGGATCTAATATTTCATGTCTTCTTTATTAATAGGATTATAACAGAATTTATAATAATGGGATTTTGGTAGAGTAGTTTTAATGGAATTTTTATAAAATTCTAATACTTATTTCTAATATCTGTATAGATGAGCGATCTAAAGATTACATTTTTATGCTAGAGTTTGGGATATATAATGAAGGTAATTTATGGGTATATGAATATCCTTTTAGAGTTGTACAAGTAGTCTTTTTTAAGGCTAATTAATTTATCGTCAATTTATCCTCCCCATCCGCTCCTAAATTGGCTAATTTATCAGCCTCTTTGTTGCCTTCTTGAAAAAAGTGTTTTATCATGATTTCTTCAAATGCCTTTAGTATCGTTAGTGTGTATTCTAACTTAGATTAAAATTAGCAACTAGGTGTGTTTTCCTTTCTTATATCATTTAGGATTATTTGCAGATCTCCCTCTATAATTAGTTTAGTTATCCTCAACTCCTTACATATGTTTAGCCCTATTAGGGCTTCCATTTCTGCAAGGTTATTTGATATGTCCCCCAAAGGTTGTGTTCGTGTTGTGGGGCATGAACCTTTATTCGAGTATATGGTGCATCCTAATCCTACTTTGCCTAGGTTACCTCTTGAGGCCTAATCAAAATTCAGTTTCACCCATCTAGGGGGTAGGGGGGTCTATTTACATTCTGCTCTTGCCAATTTTTTTGCTTTAGAATATAATAATAGTGGGTTTATAAGGTTAGACCAATTATTACGCATCTCTGCATCCCATTCTTTGAATGTTCCTTCTTCTTTGTAAGAATTCCTTTAAATATATTAGTGTATTTGGAAGTGTTGATTTCCATTTCAGTTTTTGACATATCCAAGACCAACATTCTCGTGTAGGGGCAATTAAATAATAAATGTTTTGTCGATTCAGATGCGTGTTCGCATAGAGGGCATCTAGTCGGTCTCTCAAAGCCCATCTTTGTGAATTGATCCGTAGTTAATATTCTTTTCTGAAGAGCTGCCCATAGAAATATGACATCTTTAGGGAGACATGTCGTGTCCCAACATAAATTCAGTGGTATATCGATATTTTGCCATTATGGGAGTTGATATTCCTTCCGTATCCTTTTTAAATGTTGTATTTTTCATCTTTTGATGTCCCCCATATTAATCTATTTTTCCTTGCTTTATGATTGGTATGTCTTTGTTTAATAACTATGTTCCCAGGGGACGTGTACTTGGCCTAAAACCAAGAGTTTCGAAAATGGGGATGTCCCAAGGACAGGGGGACGGGTATGGGACGTCCCCCAACCATCCCCAAAAAAAGGCAGGGGACGTCTATAGGGGACGCCTAGACGTCCCCCAACCATACTGAGTATGGCCAGCCGTCCCCAAATGCTTTCCTTTTTTTTTTTTAAATTATTTTTATTTTCTTTTAAAAAAAGTCTATGCAAAAATTAAAAATGTGAATATTAAAAATTATTTTAAGGCTCCTTACTAGGTTCTTGAGGTGGGCCCCACCCCTACAAATGCGGTAGAGGTAGAATAGGAGCAGCAGTCTGCGTCATTCTTCTATGTTATGTTTTTTTATTTTGAACGTGAACATGATTATGATACATTGATAATTATTACTTTATGGCAGCCCTTTAGCCTTTGGACGTATAGCTTTAGGCATATTTAGAATTAAATTTTCAGATTTATCATGTTTATCATTATGATATTGTTCACTGATATTTATACGCATTTTGACAATTGAGTACTAAAATCGGATATTATTCCCTAGATGGCATTCAATTGTTGTATATTATGGTTCTATAATGTTTAAATGACATGCTTTCTACTTAGTTTCATGTGAATGACATGTATATTTGCAAATTTCAATGTATATTTTAAAATTTCCCCCTACATATATATATAGTGGTCCCCGTTTGCTGTCCCCCCCCCCCCCCCAAATCGCCAATAAAAATTTCTGTCCTAGAAACCTATCCCGCCATCCCCCACCATCCCCATACTGGAAACTTGGGGGAACATAATTTAATAATTTTTCTTGATTGGATGTTGAGTATCCTCTAGGGATTTCCATTGCTAGCCCTTATATGTGTGATTATTTACTTTGATTTTGTAATTGCTTACTCTTGTTCCCCATAGGTTAATTAGTGTTGTTTTGATATTGTTGGGTAGGTTCGATGAGTCCAAGGAAGAAAGTCCATCCCACGACTCTTCCCAAAATATAGTGTCCTCTCCTATTCCTATATCTCAGGTTAGGTTGTTTGATATTAAGGGTCAACATTTCATTATGAAGTTCCATACTCTTGATCCTTTTGGCGGATTTGTAGTTCTGAAAATAGATAAGGGATCATCAATGTTTAAATATTTTGAGTATAAGATTTTGGCCCATTGCTTTCTCATTCTTGATACACTCTCCAAACCAGCTTTGCTTCTAGTGCTTCATTTTGCCAATTTAGATTGATTTTTTATTCCAAGACCTCCATATTCCTTAGGTTTGAATATATTTTCTCATTTTGTTAATGCTTGTTTCTTTTTCTTTGTCGTCCCTTGCCAAAAAAAATTCTTTAATTTACTATCTAATACTTTTTTGGTACATGTTGGAAGGGGTAGACATGACATTTGGTATGTAGGTATTGATGATAGCACAGATTTAAATCATTATGGTTCTACATGCCTGGTTAAGCCACTTGACCTTCCAACTTTCCATTTTTCTATCTATCTTCTCAGTTATTGGTTTGCTCAACTTGCTTTTCTAGTTCCGAAATACTTACAAGGGAAAGATCCCTTCTTATAGCCCATTAAATTACATATGTTGTTTTTTATGTTTGCATTTGTGTTTGACAAGAAGATTTCTGATTTGTTTGCATTGACTTTTTGTCCTGATGCATTCATATATGTTCTTATGATTTGATTAAATTGGCGTGCTTCCTCTATTTTACTTTCTCTAGGGAGTATTGTACTGTACGCAAATTGTTCATAGGTTACTTTGGGAATGTCTTCAGCTACTTGCATCCCTTTGATTCTTCCGTCCCTTTGTGCCCCTTGAATTGCTCTACTAAAGGCTTCAGCCATAATAATAAAAAAATTGGCAAAATAGGATCCTCTTGTCTGATGTCTCTGGATATTCCAAAGAAGTCTTTTGGCTTGCCGTTAACTAGTAGAGATATTTTGGGTGAGGACATACAATTAAATATTAGGTTTGTCCATTGATGGGAGAAGCCAAATGATTTAAGTGATTTACATAAAAATCGCCAATCGACTTTGTCATATGCGTTTTAAATGTTTAACTCCATTATCACACAAAGGTCTTTGTTAATTTCTGTCGAGTGAATAACTTCTTGATAATGATTATGCCATCTAGAATGGATCTAATGAGCTTGGGTAATAGCTTCTTGAGTCTATTGGCTAAAGCCTTTGATAGGATCTTATATATAGTGTTGCAAAGCACTATTGGTCTGAAGTCTCGTGGCTCCTCATGGTTGGTTTTCTTTGGATTAAGTGCCAAGTATATGTTATTGATTTCGGCCAATAATGACCCAAAGTTTTTGGTAGCCTCGATTGCTTCCCAAGATTCCTATGCTAATATGTCCCAACATTTTTGGAAGAATAAGGCTTGGAAACCGTCAGGTCCTAGCGAGTTGAATAGGTTTAATTGAAAGAGCGCCTTTTTAATCTCTCCAAAAAAACAAAAAAAAATTCATTATCTTTTGTTATTATTTTTGGAATATTACCTAGCATATTATTTTGAGCTATTAAAATTTGAAGATTCATTATTATTATAAATTTCATTATAATAGTTCACCAATACCTCTGCTATTTTATTAGGTTCTTCTACTAAGTTCCCATTGTTGTCCTTGATTTTTGTTATTCTATTGATGTTTCTATTGTTGAGCATGTTGTGGTGAAAGAATATTGTATTCCTATCACCTTCCATTAACCAAGTTTCCCGAGATTTATGTCTCCAGAACACTTCTTTAGCGAGTATGTCTTCTTCAATTGCTAACAATTCTTTTTCTTTCTGGAATTTGGCATTGTCCATGCCTTCTCGAATCACTTCCTCCTTAAGAGTATTAAATTCTAGTTCATTTTCTATTTTATCATTAAATATATTATTGAAGTGTTATTTGTTCCATTTCAAAATCTTATTGTTTAATGGCTTAAGTTTTGACATAAAGCAAAACATTTTTGAGCCTTTAAACTCTTCTTCCTGCCACCATATCTCTATTTTTCTTAGGAATTCTTCATGTAAAAACCACATCTTTTCACATTTGAATGGATTTCTAAATGGTTTATCTACTTCTAATTTAATCTTACTAGAAAGTTGTCTAGTCCTAAAAGAGGTAAAATCAGTGTTACGAGACTCGAACTTGCCTTTGACTCGGAAATTCAAAATTGGGCTCGGACTCGAACTCGGCGACCGGACTCAACAAGGACTTGAAAATTTGAAAACCCATGAAATTGAAAGATTTTTAAGGATTTTAAGATTTTTTCATGCATCTTTTAGTCAATTAACTTCAAATACACAATAATTGAGATAAATAGAAGCTACTTAATACACACACAATTTTGCATAGATCGCATAAAGTATAAAAGCGGATTTTCGAAGGGAAAAAACTTAATAACACAATATAAAGTAATAAACATAGTATATATGCTCAAATAGACTCCAATTACATTCAGATCCTAATGCACTAGATGGCTAGCTCAAGATGCGAATTGCAATCCTCTATAAAATTTGGCACCTTAGTGCCAAACATCTCCCACCATGCATCTGAAACAAAAAAAATTTTAATCAATTCAATAACTTTGACTTTATCAAATTAAAATGGTAATAGAGTTAGAAATTAGGATGTAGAATCATAGATTTTTTCTAGGCATCAATTCTGTCCTATTTTTCTTGCACAACTCCTGTACAAATAAGTCCCCTTGAAATTTCTTAAGCAACTCAATCTCACGGACTACAATTGTTCCCACTCTTGAATCAAGTGATATTTTCTTTACAACATCATAGAAGCCATTCCACACCTCATCATCAACCTTGAAATGTGGGTTGAATTGGTATGCTAGAGACTAAAACAAATGTAAACAAAATGGAAAGTAAAAAATATGAATGTAACACAATTTATAAAACAACACAAAGAAATCAAACGTGGTACTTACCTCTTCAAATTTGCACAAACAATGGAAATGCAAGTTTGAAAAAGCCTCCTCTGAATGCTTCCTTAAGCTCCTCTCAATATTGAAGTCCAAGCTACAAAGTTGCACAAACCATCAACAATCGATATGGGAGAGCCAACTGGTCTGCTAATTTCTCTCTCAAAACCCCAATACTCTTCTCTAACTCTTTCCTCTCTATCACAAGCATTACCAAAAGGTGGAATGACCTTTTTAGGTCAAATGGATGTTATACAAAACAAAACAAAAATACTTGACCTTTTATTTTAATTTATTTTTTCTACCTTTTGCTCCAGCCGCCGGCGAGATCCTAAGCTTGGGACTCGAGGAGTCTGGCAAGTCTCTGGACTCAGCGAATCCACGTGGACTTTGCCAAGACTCTGTCGTGATGCAGAGCCACACCTTGGAAAGCTCAGGAGGAATACTCACTCAACTGAGTTACTTCAAGGGGCACGTACATCAATCAGCCAGGATAGAACTCGAACCAAACTCAATAGTCGATTATCTATATCCTTTCTAATCATTTGATTGCATGAATGAAAACTGTTACGAGATCAAACCTAAATATCAAGTCGACTGTCTCCCGGAATCTCTCACCTTTGTAAGATTTAAAACATTCCAATCGTATCGGCTTCCAAATCATAGAGAGAAAATGAAACAAGAAACTTTCTTCCAATATACTGCTGGCCTAACCTCTTAAACATTTCCAGAACATCGATTTTTTTTTATTTTATTTTTTTTTTTAAGACAAAGGATAATGCACAGAAAAGAACGCCCTCCGACAGCCTCTTCTCGTAAATGCCAACCCTTTGGTCTGATCAGACTCGGCAAAGGCCCATATGAAAAAGAAAGTGCAGAAGATCAACCCTTTCGGCTTCCGCAAGGACCCAGCACAATCTGCCCTCACATACGGCTCGTCCTCAACCACCTTTCGTATTCCTGTCTTAAAAAAAAATCGGGTGCAACTGAATCATACAAATGGGAAAATGGTTCTTAACAGAATGCCATGCACACCAAGATCTTTAACCCGGAATGTCCTCAAAGAAAATATATTTGCACTTTGACAAGAGAGACCAAGATCGAATTGCTGCCAAACTCCATAGTCGATTATCTATATCCTTTCTAAGGCAAAAACTGAAACTTTCTCTATTACCCAAATTCGAATGCCTCTCTTACATAGCCAACCGGCTTATTTAAAACTGACTCTCCTTTTCTAATAAAAGGATGAGAAATGTTTTTTTCGTCTTCTATCCAAGAAAAGGATAAGAATCCGAAACTTTTTTTCTACCAATATTAGACAGTCGTCTTCTAAGTCAGGAATATTCCAAAAACTGCCTACTACCTATTATTGGATTCTAAAAATCATTAAACACTCCACCTACGAACTAAAAAAAAACTATTCTAATTTAAGATCCACACACCTGGTCCTAGGTGGCTATATCTGGAGAGCTTATCGAACTGCTACTCTAGGTATGCCACCACATGTAGGACGTTATTACAAACTTAAAAAACTAAAAGCATTTAAAACATAACATTAAATTTCCTATTACATTTTCAACAATGTTGCCTCCTATAGTGTTTCTCTTCTCTGCCACTGCAGCATGCCGAGTCCGAGTCCACAGGCCAATTGCCTCGAAAATGTGGACTTTGGCTCGAACTCACAAAGTCCCGTAACTATGGGTAAAATAGAGGTGTTAAAGGAGAAGTTAAAGGTAGTAAGGTCTCCTTTGTATATAAATCTATCCAATCTTTCCTCTATATTGCAAAAACTTTTTCTCCTGTTGTTCCAAGCATATATCCCATTACTAGTGGGAATATCAATTAGGCTGTTTTCTCCAAACTGATTGTTGAAAGCTATCATTTCTAGTGAGATTATTGTTGCCACTATTGCTTTTTCCTAAAGATTTATTAAGGCATTGAAATCTCCTCCTAGAAAGAAATTCTGGTTCGGATTTGCTTCCATAAAGATATTGATCTCCTACTAGACTGTTTTCTTTTCTGAATTTATTATAGGCCCATAAATATTAATTAGACTAAAACTTAGTTCGCTTTTGAAGTTGCTCACTTTTCCTCCCATCCAATTATTATGAGAGTCTTGTAATTCAAAGTAGACTTTTCTAGGATCCCATAGAATTCCTAGGCTTCCCAAAGCTCCATCTGACTCGCACAATACAAATTTCCATAATCCTACTGCGCTTCTAAATTTCTCTCCATTATTTAATTTCATTTCTTCTATTAATATTATTTTTGATTCAAAATCTTTAAGGTTACGTTTTAGCAAGTGTTTCTTGTTAGGGGTATTTAAGCCCCTAACATTCCATATAGTAAGCTTCATGGCTCCGTGGGAAGGAACTTCCCCTTGCCTACATTAAATAAATCACTAATTTTTTTTTATTTCCTACCTCACCCATTTTGGTTCTAAGTTCAATTAAGGATTTTCTTCCATGTCTCTTATATTTTGCCACATCTGGGATGCTTTATACCTTTTACCTTTCTTGTAATTTTGAGTACTCTCTATGATAGTTTCATTTACCCTCTCGACCTTTGCTATTAGTTCTTGCATAATTCTATCACTTAGTTCATCATCTATGTTTTCAATCTCCTCTTCCAATTCTTGTTGTCTTGTATGTGCTTCAGATTCTTTAAGATATCTCTGGTCATTCTTTGTGTCTTCTTGTACTCCAAATTACTCCCAAAATCATTGAATGGCTTCATCATTTCCTTTTATCTTTCCTAACTTTGCATTCATAATTGAATTGTCCTTTCCATTTATCATTGTTTCATAATAATAGTTTCTACTTACAAAGTTATTTGACTACAAGTAGGGCTTTCTTTTCTAAATGTTTCTCGAATATCTTGTGTTGTAGTGTCTTCCTCAAAAGGGTTTTTCTGACCTAATGGGGTTTGCCAGAATTTATTGAGATTTTTTTCTTCCTCCCTAATTGCTTGGTTGTTTCCATTGATGTTTCTACTAATTGTCTGTGTGTTACTTTAGTTGGGGTTTTGGCTTACTGCTTCATTTTTGGTATGCTTTCTTCCTTGTTGCTGCTGTTGGTATTCTAGTAAATAGGAGGCAGTGTTTCCTTGATATTTTCTTTTTAGATTATTGTTGCCTTCTTGCACTTGAGCCGCCTTGCTCTTAGGTAAAAGATCTTCTCTTCCCAAATTGGTTGTCAATTTGTCTTTATCTAAAGTGCATTGTAATAGACTTAAATGGTCTTCAATTTCTATTCCCGCTTTATTGTTCTTGATTTGTTCTTTTGGAGTCTGATGTGTTTCTAACTCTTTATTATATTCTATGGCTGCTTCTACGGAGTTCCTTTCAGTAATAATATTGATACCCTCATCCTTTCCCAAATTTTCCTACTGCATGTGTAAAGGCTTCTCAAGTGTGCACATATTATCTTTTGTCATTCATTTACCTAGTATAATGTCCAGGAGTTCTTTATGAGCTTCCTCCCAAAGGATGAGTCGATCCCATATATCATTTTGAATCAATACTAATTCATTGATAAGCTGATAGTATTTCTGTAGATTTTCTCTAATATCTTCTATGAAAAGGTTATTCTTCATACATTGTGTTGGGTGGATATTTTGCAACCGGCAATTTTGGGTAGAATCCAGTCACAAAAAAGGATGACTAGTCACGTGTGAGAAAAAGTCTCTCCTACCTTAAAGGGAAGGCTCCCCCTTCTCATCGTTCCTTGGATCAGCTCAAGGTAAGTAAGAAGTTGAGAGATTTTGTAAAGGGGTGTTACCAATGTTAGCATGAATGTTGATAATACTACTCTGGGGGGGTATTCTAAGCATTGGAGACTATTGACATGTTGCATTCATGACTGTGGTTGTCATTGATGTCAACATAGCATGATTTTGGTAAAGACAAGTTGAGTAGCATATAGAGATCTTGATGGTACGAACAATGGGTTGATTGTCTAGTGATGGGCAGTTATGGACATGTTTGGCATAGTGTCCTGATGATGTGGTCAAGTGCATAGAGTCTGAGTCAAAGAAGTATAGAAGTTGTACTTGATTTATAGAGAGAAGTTCAGAGACAAAGTATTGGGAAAGCAGTTCCTAATGTTTGTTGGCTATCTTACATTTGAGATGTACTGAAGAGATGCGCAGTTAGGCAGTGACAAAGGACAATCAACAGGTGATGCCAGCGAGTACGCAAGCCCTAGTATCGCACATGTGAAGCTTTGTATAAGACTGTAAGCTGACAGTGCTATTGTAATTGTAATTAATTAATTATCTTATTATAATTAATTGAGAAAGCCTCAAGGCCGAATCAAAGAATTATTATGAAGATATGGTATAAAAGAAAGATGTTTTCCTTTATTGTAATGTGTGTTCAAGCATTGTGATCATTGTATATAGTGCGAAGTGCAAAAAGGAGCAGAATGCTTACTGAATGCATGTAAGTAGTCCAGGGGATTATTAGATGTGAGATTTGTGATCTAGTTACAAGATTAGAAGCAAAGGTTTGGTTGATAGGACAGAGAAAGAGGAAAGAAATGTACAATACCATACTATTATTCTAAAAGGAATAATACAGAGATCGTTTGGACAGTGGGTTGATTGGTCTTGCCCTTGAAGTTGTTTGGGCAGTGGGTCCAACTGTCTTCCACAACTCCTAACAAGGTTGGAATCTCCTAACAAAGGATTTAAAGTCTCCTAATAGGAACTCATATGTACTGAATGTATTCAAAGACTCCTACCAAGGAATATTTATATTAATACATAATCTTGTGGGTACCATCCCCACCAGGGCATTCCCTCTAATCAAGGATTTCCCTAGTTAACATATCTGGTGTTATTGTGTATGAGTATCTTGTTGTGGTTTTAGTTTATAATACTCATATGGTTAAGTTTGTTTAAGGTTAATTATTGTGATTATAGTTTGATAACTGATCCACCCCCCCCACCCCCTCTCGGTTATATCAATGGACTATATATTCTAAGAAGCAATATTCTTTCCTCCTTAACTTTCAGGAAAGAATCCACTTACTCGTGGAGCGAGTAATGGGCAAGGTGAAATCTCTAACTACACTTCTATCTAATAGCTGAAAATGGTGATACTGATAAACTACTATCAACTCAAAGGCTAGTTGAAAGTGTATTGATTGGGCTCTAATTCTGGTCATAACTCTATATGATTAAACTTTACTATTGAGGCACAAAGACTTCCAAAAGTAAAGATATCCTAATTATTTTGTGAATCAAGAAAGAGATATAAGTTATAGACAAAGCTCCTAGTTTATATATCTCTATAGTCGCTCCTAATCAAAGCTTTGGCTCTAATTGCTTCCTAATTCTTGTTATACTCAATTATCAAGAATGCAAAACAACATGTGAATCAAAGACAACAAATGCAAATCACACTTAATGCTTCTAACTTGCACCAATAACAATCTCACTCAATCAAAGTTAAATCTCAATTGATTCTTAGTATTCACTTTTCCTTCAAAATGGCACTACACAGTCAAAGTTATGATTGAACAATTTCTCTAGAGCTCTCTTGCACACAATAAAAGATGATTTTTACAATGAGAGAGCATTCCTTTATATAGTTAACAAAGTTGAGAAAAAGATGGAGGAAAAAGTGGGAGCAACTCAATCAACTTTGACCCGATCTAACTAACAAGAGAAATTATTAGGTTACATGTCATTACACATGTACATCATATTACATGTAATTACACATTTTCATGTAATACATCCTCTTCAATTACAAACATGTAATAAGAAGAAGAAAGACAGAAGAGAAATGAAACAATCCTAGGGATTCTTCTAAAGGGCCTTGTACTTGGCAATACTATCTCGGATGCTCACAGGATTGGGAGTTCAAGTAATTTCTACCACTGCATTCACCTTGACAATCATGGAATTACGTCTTTTGATCCTCTAATTCTCCTTGATGAATTGTCCGTAGTCATTTGAAAACTTGATGGGATCAAGCTTTTTCTCGTTCAAGTTGTTGTAAATTCTCCTTTGTAGATTGGCACATTCTTGAGTCTTTGACACTTTGAAAACCTTCTCGATGGTGTCTGGATGTAAAATTAGAACAACTTTCCACCAACACCTTTAACTTATTCTTTTTTTTGAAGCAAAGTGCTTGGCGCATTCCATCACGAACTCAAGTTCTTAGACAACCATAGGGGAAATGGAGACTGAGTTACCGCTTCTTTGATTTGAAGTACGCCTTCTTTACTAGATGTCTTCATTCGTTATAGAAATTCTAGCATATCTTGACTTGCTGCAACATAAAGATGAGAACATCTTCCAATGAGATTGAATCCTTTAGAACTTTGGGATTTGAGTTACAATGACGAATTCATGAGGGGTGGGTATTAAAAGTATGGATTAGACACTTATGGAACACATATGATAGCTAGAAATGAACTGGAAAGCATATGTATTTAGATGGAAAGGGCCAAAGTCAGACTTAGAAAGATGGATTGCATGTGGGCAATAATGGGCTTTTGTGGATATGACCAAGAATGCAAGTTGGGATGCATATGAATGCGTGCAAAGGATAACTTTTGACTTTAAAAGTGTAACCTTTAGTCAAAAACGGGTTCTTTGGATGTCAATACATGTAAAGTGGATTAGATGTAAAACAAACATGCATTTAGGTTCGAAAGATGGAAATGCGTGTAAATGGAAACGACGGATGAGATCGCATGTAAATGCGGATGGAGGGTGACATTACATGTAATCGCATGTGGAGAATGAGATGCAGTGTGTGATGATATGGAAAGTGGAATTACATGTAATTGCTCTTGAAGTGTAATTGCATATGAAGGGAATGGATGCAATGTTCCTTGGCATGTAGTTGTGAATATGGAATGAAATAATGCACTTGCACGAAGAGGTGGAAGGTGGAGTGAAGTAAAACATGCTCAAGTTCTTCGGAAAGAACTTGCAATTTCTTTCCAATGAAGAAAAAACCAAAAAGCAAGCAAACAATGAAAACAAGCACAAAAGAAACATGTGCCTTTGATTTTAGTCTTAAACATGAAAACAAGCAAGTTGCTTTCAAGTGCAAATTCGAATTTTCATCATATTTAAAGGAAAAATGCACTTTTAAGGGTATATATATGGACAAGTGTGCAACTTCAAGCTAAAATATGCATGGTACTAGCAAGATAAGCATGGATTGATGAGTATGTTTGAAAATGTCAACTTACTTGAGATCAAAGAGCCAAAATAGCAAGAATTATAAACTTTGAAGACCAATTCTCATCCAAATCTGGATCCTCAAACAATAATTTGACTTATTCCATACTTGCATGTAATGGACATTCAATGGTTGAATTTGACATGAGAATGCCAAAATGTAGTCTCCAAAGGCAATAGCATGCATTAAAACTCAAAAACGACCCCTCTTGATCCAAATATATTGGCTGAAATTTGAGTTTTTTTAATGAAAACGTAGCTTTTTCATGCAAAAATCTGGGCTGTTTCTGCAAAAACATGGCCAAAAAATGCATGTAAATTAATGGTTTTTGACTTGTGAATGCAAATATGACTTCCCCAAATGCTAATACATGAATTCAAATGCAAAAATGTGGCTTCAAAATGCAAAGAATTGAATAAAAGCCCCAATTTTCTGGATGTTTTTAGCAAAAACATGATTCATAAAATGCATGAAATGAAGTTTCTTTTGACATCTAAAGGCAAAAACATATTCTTCAATAGTATATATATGGATTAAACCCTCAAAACGACTTATATTTGAGCCAAAAAGTGCTCAAAACGGCCCCAAATCTGGGCATTTTTAGCAAAAACGTGGCTCAAAAATGCATGTGTTTGAGTCATTTTTGTCTTGAATATGCAAAATCATGACCCCCAAATGCATACATATGCATTAAAACTCAAAAATGCCCCTCTTGTGATGAATTTCAAACAATTATATGGGAAGATCTAAGCATTTTTTATGAAAAATGTGTTCTTGGATGAGGAAAACATCAAGTTTTATGTGCTTGAATCTTCAAAAAAAGGGTTTTTGGGATGCAATCACATATTTTATAAGCAAAACAAAATTTAGAGGTGCATATACAATGTACATGTTTTAAAAATATGCATCTTGGTCAAAAAATGGGTTTTTGGGATGTATATGCATGTCTCATAAGCAAAACACACCTTTCTAGTGCCATGACACATTTTTAAATTTTCAAAAATGACCTCCATACGGAAAAACGCACCTTCTTGGTGTCATGACATGTTTTTTAAATATGCATGCAAGGTAAACGCACCTTTTTGGTGCAATGACATGTTTTGAAATTGACCCCCAAGGCAAAACGCACCTTTTTGATGTCACTGCATATTTTTGCAATATGCATGTCTCATCTTTTTGGTTTGATTGCATGTTTTTACAATGTGCATTTGCATGTTTTTTATGCATTTACGTGCATTTTCATTAAAATCACACCTTTCAGGTGCAATTATGTATTTTTGATGAAAATGTGCTTGTAGACATGTTTGCACAACTTAAATAATGAAATAAGCAATGTCAAATTTAAATTTTGACAAAATATTACTCAAATGGGTCATAAATAATATTTACACTATCATAATTAAAATATAATCTGCAACTATCATTTTAAAAGTAATATTTACTAGAGCATTTGATTTAAAAATCAAAAATTAAATTGAACTCTATGGTTAATATAGTCACTTAAGTGAAAAATCAAAAAGTAACTCAGAAATATAACATAAAGTGCACTATACTTACTTTTAAGTGAAAAATTAAAAAGATAAAGTAACTTAAAAACGTAACATAAAGTGAATTTATGTTATATTTTTCAAAAAGTGAATGTCAACTTTAAAAAATAACATGATATTTTTAATTTGTGCAGTTGCATCGAAATGGTCCACTTTTTCGGCACTAAAATGGTCATATCTTTTGATTGTCAACTTTAATTAAGTCCTAAGATATATCGAATCAAAAGGAAAACCAAAAGCGATGACTTGAGCAAAACCAAAGGACAAAAAACTAACAAACATGCACTCAAAAATGACAAAGGACGATAAAGGCCTCAAAAGTCAAGCATAGGCTCGACAAACAGAAAAACAAAAAAGACTTGATGAAAGCCTTCAGTAAAAGAATTCATTATATCAATTGGTACTGATTGGTTGATCAATAATAACCTTTTAAATAATGAACTAGACTTAGAGAAATGCGAAACTAATTTGAAAAAGTTTTGTACTGTTACCTACATTTTGTGGGTGAGAAAATGTAGGACAACACATTGCCACAAATTTCTAGTTTCTTCCTCATATTTGTTTCTGATTTGCACGATACCTCCTTCAATATTTTGTGCCATACTCTAATCTGTGTTTGCTCCCTATTATCTTCTTTTCCATTGTTTTTGAATATTGGTTCTGCAATGTTGTTGTTACTTTATGGTTGTAAACTTTCCTCCTCTTCTTCTATCTCTCCTTCCTATCCATTATTTCCTTCACTAATTCTCTTGTGTTGAAAGTAATTTTGAGTTTCTATTAAGACTGAATTGTCTTATTTTGACTCTATTTGCTTCTCTATGCCTCTCTTAATCATATTGGCAAGAATTTTGTTTAGATTTGAATATCTATGTGCTGCTTTAAAGCTTGGATTATTAGACCCCTTACTCTTTTCCTTATCTATAATAGAAATGTTCTTAAGATGTTTGTCAAATTTTGCATATTGTAATTCATAATATGATTTGTTAGTTATGACTTTGATTTTATTCTCAGTCATGATTCCTCGTTTCATTTACATTAATAATTAAATTTCTTTTTCATCTTTGTGTTCTATGTCCACTTCTAAGAATTCACCTAATGATGGTCCTATCCTATCCAAAATGTGGGAATGAAGTATTTCTATAGGTATGGGTTTGATTACTCTCCAAGTACGGTATCTAAGTAGACTAGTTGCTTGCTCATCTATATTTGGGATCCATTGGAAAAAATTGGCAATATAGTTTATAAAAGCATAATAGAGCTGATAAAATTTCATTTCTACCTATTTTACTTTTGCCTTGTAAATAAACTAAGCAATTAGAAAGTGAGAGGATACTTACCTATTCCATATTGAATGATTCAAGCTATTCCCCTAGTTTGGGATTTCTGGACTTGGGCTCATTCCAGTAAGCATAGATGCCATAGGCTTGACATTCATGCCATCATCTTCACTAATTTCATTGCTTATAATGATGGCATTCCCATGGTTGAACTAATGTTGATCTTGAGAATTGGGAGAATTTGACTCTACTCTGTTTTCAGGGCTGACGACTCCTTTGTCTTTGGGTTTACTCATTGCCCTTATATCTAGCTTATAATCTAAAATCTTGCTTTTGTTTTCATTGTCCCTTTTGGACACTTTTTGATCTTGAATGTTCGGATTTGCTTTCAAGGACATGGGTCTAGATCTGAATGCTTGCTTGGGGATAGGAGCTTTGTCCATCGCTATTTCATAGGTCCCGTTTGCAAATCTGTGAGGCAAAATGTAAAGTCTACTATGCGGGTTGTTGGAAGATAAGAAGCGTTTACCCTCTAAGTTTCAATAGGGGGAGGGATCTGCCTTTGTAGTAGAGGAGATGTAATTAGGGCTAGAACCAGGCATGATCCTTTTTGCTACAGAGATTTGTTTTGGTTTCAAGAAGGGGATGACCGGTATGCTGGGGTTTGGAAAGGTTTAATTTGTTGGATGCTTTCTATTAGTTACCAAGATCCATTCCTCCTTTTTATTCTTCTCTATAGGATGAGCGGACTTTGGGTTTAGAGATTGCAGGCTATCCTTTTTCCTATAGTGTGAGATTCTGAGTTTACCTCTATCATTTGTCTGCTTGGGATGTTGTAGGAGTTTTGGCTTGACCAATTCATTCTGTGCGAACAAGGAATATTTTGTTCTTGCATACAACCATTGTTGGATCTCGCTGAGTTCATTCTACGGGAGCTCCTCTCTATGGTCTTCTCTGTAGTTAGGTTTTGTGAGGACACACTCCTTGCGTGGAGGCTTAATCATTGAAGAATGCAGCAAAACTTTGAACCTATTTGCTGTTGGAACGGACAAATTAACTACGTATTTGGGTTTTGCGAAATGAGTGTCATTACAGTTTGCAAAGACATTCGCAGATTGGAGCAAAGCCATTTTTCGCATATATTTTTTTGCAAATTTTATTACCACATAGATGTTCATTCTGACAGGAAACGTTCTATTTCATATGCACAATTTGCAAGAATAAAAAGGGGGAAATTCTTCTTGTTCGGCACAGCTCTTCAAGCATTTGTAGACGTTTTTGTTTTTGCACAGGACGAATAAGTAGCAGCAACATTTGCAAATGCTTCTACAAAGGATGGGCGGCGACAAACATTGCAAGGAGGAGGAAGAACAACTGGCACAGGCTAGAGAACAAACGACCCTATTTCTGCAGATTTTTGTAGACGGTCGATGATGCATGGAAATTTTCCAAATTTGTGTTTGCGTTTTCGTTCCCTAAATATTTCTTCAAATATGAGATTAGACTATAGTTTCCAATGTCATCCATTTTTTATTATTAATATATTTATTAATTTGAAAATTTCAAATAATTTATTTATTAATATATTTATTAATTTGAAAATTTCAGATAATTTATTTATTAATATGTTTATTAAATATTACTTCTATATATTTGATATTTTTTTACCAAATGAAATATAAACATTGATTAATATTATTTTTATTATTTCTATTTGGAAGTGTACAAAAAAAAATTGTATATTTAATAGTTTTATGGTTAGACTTAATATTAATGTATTCTAAAATTCTATGATTTCATACTAGAAAAATTAAGTTAAAAATATTCATATTATTAAATTACTAAAAATATTTTGAGATTAATTTATATTCATATATTAGAATTTAACAATGTTAAATTTATAATATAGACATATAAATTAATTATAATATTTAGTTTAAAATATATAAATTAAATTAGCATATTGTATATAAATGTATTAATTAAATTATAATAATATTAAATAATCAACAATAGAAGTATTAAATAAATGATCATATAAATTTGTTATAAAATATAACTTATAAATTTATATTTAAAATTTTTTAAATATTTTTTTATAGTTGATCAAATATTTGACCTTTACTAGGCAAGAGCCTACAATGCATCGATAAATTGTGAACCTCTCATCGGAGAGGTCTTGGGTTCAAATATACTCGAAATTAACATATAATAATAATTAATCTTAACAGTAATAATAAATGAATAATAAATAATCTAGGCTTCGACCAATTACCTATCAAAAATAAATATACTTGACCTTTACAATTTAATAATTTAACTTTTGAATTTGTTGTTAATAGGACAATGACAACTAATGTTAGCTCTCCCACCTTCAAAATCAATCCAAATTCACCTTTATGGAAATAGTCCAAATGATTCCCCAACATGATATCAAAGCATGTCCAAGAGAGGATGGTAATGGATTACCACCTCAATAATAGTAGGCTATATTAGAGAGCAAGAGGAAGCATATGCGAGAGCTTCTCGTGGCACAAAGCATCCTTTAAAGAAAGGGAAGAGATCAAGTACGCCTCCTCCATCTCATAGTGACTTTCCTGATGGTGTAGTAGAGAGTCACCCATTTTTGGGTAGAACTGAAGAACCTATTAATGTGAAGAGAAGCAAGGGGCCATTAGAGAGTGCATTTAAGACTAATGCTAAGGAGATTGCAAATCAAACAAGATATGTTGAGAAAAGTAAGTGAGACTCCTAAAGAGTACATGGGGCTAGGATATGAGAAGGTGTGTACCACCTTACTAGCAAAGGAGGTAAAAAGCATAGACATTGTATTGGCTCCTATTAGGAATTCATGGAAACAAATAGAACTGTCAATTATTTATGATTGGAGGAAGGATGCCAAAAATCATCCATTAATGAATGTGATTGCAGTGTGCCCTAAAGGGGCAATGTTTCTTAAAGCTGTGGATTGTGAAGGGCAAGTGAAGGATGCACAATTTATTGCTAACATCCTTATACAATGCATTCAGGATGTGGGCCCTCAAAATGTTGTCCAAGTAATAACGGACAAAGCAAAGAACTGTAAAGTTGCAGGCATATTGATTGAGACACGGTTTGAACACATATTTTGGACACCTTGTGCAGTGCACTCCTTCAATCTTATGCTGCAAAAGCTAGGTAGGAAAATGAATTGGATCAAAGAAATATATGTATAAGGTGAAGAGATCCAAATGCTCATCACATGTCACAAGCCATTTACAGATCATTTTCGTAGTTGGAGTTGCTGATAGTAATTGAAATACTTTAGTTCTTAACTTTTGGATTTTGTATTTCACTTTAATAATTATGAATTTAGTTTTTAAACTGGAGCACATCTTTGTATTTCAAATTTTACTTTATTTCTATTAATAGATTGTTGAGACTCGATTTGCATCCAACACAATTGTGTTGAGGAGACTTCTGATGGTGCGAGAGTCACTTGCTAGTATGGCTATTAGTCAAAGCTGGTCAGTAAGGAGGCAATCTAGTATTGACAGAGCTACAAATGCAAGACGAATGATCTTAGATGACACTTGGTGGGAATGAGTGGAATATATTATTAGTTTCACTGAGCCCATTATGAGTATGATCCATTATACCAACATGGATCATCCGTGTTTGGGAGAGGTATACAATGGAATTGATTCAATGCTTGAAAAAATGAAACATGTCATCAATGAAAAGGAGCAAGATCCTGAAGAAACTTTCTTCAAAGAGGTGTAGACAATTTGTGTTGAGCGGTGGAATAAAATGACCACCCCACATCATCTTCTTGCATTTGCATTGACTCCCAGATATAATAATGATGAATTCTTGCTATGCCATCAAAGGTACCACCATACAGAGATGCAGTAAGATAATGAAGGGTGCAAGAAAGCACTTATAAAAGTCTTCCTTGTGAAATGGAGAATATAGTTACAAGTGAGTTTGCTGATTTTGTAGCTTCCAATGGTCAAAGTGCTTCTGCTCTCCGTGACAAGTATATGAAGGATGCTCATGCTTGGCAGTTACCTTAATGGTCATATTTTACCACAACTCCAAACTCTTGCAATCAAACTTTTATCACAAGTTTTACCATTATTATTGCACTCTCTAAATTTATATTGTTTAATATTTGCATAAATAACAAAAAAAATATTTACTTTAAAATTTGAATGACATTTATATGCCCCTGACTTTGTTTCAACAGGTTGCTAGTTCCTCCTCAACTGAGCAATATTGGAGTACATGCTTCTTTATTCACTCAGTGAAACGCAAGGCAAAAGAACTTCTTTATGTGCATTCCAACTTGTGCCTTCCTAATCATAGTTAGAATGAGTACAACGAAGGGGGCATAAAGTTTTGGGATGTAGATCCAGAGTGAACTGATTTGGATTTTTCAGCTACCACACAATCTTTATTGGATGCGCAATCGGGTAGCCTCCGTCCTCCTAATGCAAGTACCAGTGGGATTGCATGTGATTCTAATCTCCTTACATCATCTAATGTCACTGATGATGTTGATGTTGATGATCTTATATGATGCCTAGATCATTGATGCATAATTAGCAATTAGTAAGTGTATTATTTTAATGTTGAACCAATGAACAAATTAAATAAGCTATCATAAACTCAAGTTTTGACAAATCGGTAGCAAACTAGCATTATTGTATTTTGGATTTATTAATGGTAGTTCTGAGTTTGTTTAGCATGTATGATCTGTGGTATTCTAAATTTTAATCTTGTTTTTACTTTCAAGCCTGCAAGTATTTATATAGTTATAATTTTTAATGTTTTTCTTTATTAACGTATCCAAACATACCCAATCTTCCCCCAAAAAATTATCGTACCAGCGTATCGTACCAATGTTCCCGTATCCATGCCCATACCCGCACCACCAACTTAGGAGAAATTTGACACTGCTACTCCAAACCATTTTTCTAAATGTTAACTCAAATTTTTCACTTTTGACTTCTGTGATTTTAACAGCTCAATAGAAAATGTGTCTTCCTCATGTTTATGGCAGAATATTTGACATTCTTTAACTTAGCCATCATAAAACTTAACATTTAAGAACAAAGAATACTGAAGTCAAATATCCTATAATGGCTTGCTGCAGTATAACTTAGAACAATAAATATTTTACATGTTACAAACTTTCCAATCCTGTCTCCAATTTGGTCAAGATATCTTCATGAAAAAAGGATGAGGATAATGCCCTGTAGCCCCAAATTTTGTTGGACCAAACTTAACATTTAACTACAAAATCTTAAAAAGTTAGTAATCCTATAATAGCTTTCTGTAGTATAGCTGAGAGAAATAAATTACTTATGTCACAAACCTTCCAATCCTGCCCCCAATTCGACCATGAGATTTCGATGAAAAATGATGAGTATAATGCCCTGTAGCCCCAAATGCTGTTGGACCAAACTGAAAGGAAAAAGGAGTATCAGTAATAATTAGTTCAGTATTCAAAGGAAAACTCAATTTTTTAGTTGTGTTGTAGAAATTTAAGAGAAGATGACGAATAATAGCAAGAACACTTTAAAAAGCCATATATACACATTCTCAAGCAAGACATTGATTCTCTTCATTTGGATACCAAGGCTGCATGTTGACACTTGTGGCCTATGTTTGGAGGAGGATCATGCCATTCAACTTTATCAAAATTCTTTCCACGAGATATTCATCTTGATTTGTAAAAAAAATATAAGACGCATGATTTTCCAAAAAAGGTGCAAATGCTTCCCTACAACACTGTTCATCTAGCTGTAAACCATGACTATTATCTTACAAATTGATGATAGACAAAATAAAATTAAAACACTTGAAATAATATCAGACACAATAAGTTACAGAATGAAAAGATTACAAGTCAATATTGAAAAGACCAACATTAGCACACTGCATAACTAACTCATGCATGTGCAGAATACTAAGAATTTATGCATGTTTTCTCTTAAAAGTTAAAATGTTAGTCTAAATGAGGCAGATAATCACAAGAAGACCAGAAAATATTTGGTAAAAGGACAGGCATTCTTCAGCTCCCTTTTACAAACTCGAAACTGCAGTTTAAGAGTTGCATTTTAAGATTTTTCCAGAGTTGCATTTTAATACACTTATCCAGAAGTTATGTTATGTTCTCTCTGTTCAAATGTTCTGATTTTTGGTACGGTTCATCCTCACAATTTTAGTTGTCATAGTCCCCTAGGTTTTTATCCCTTATGTTTATTTACTAAAACTCTTATCCTTAAGGTGCAGTGTCCATTTAGACTGCAGTGCTGTATTGACTGGTTAATTCCAATTGATCACTTAAGTGTGTAGATTATTCACCATACAATCTGATCCTCCTAAACTGTTGTCGTGTCGGCAGCCCCTTTGTTCTGGTTATCAATATTTGCACATCAAAAGTCTTGTGCTTTGTGATTTAATTTGTGTCCCATTAATTTAAAATGCCTATGCTATTGCGCCTTGTTGCATCTTGTTATTGAACACTCATAACATTTGCATTGCAATGCTTGGTCAAAATGTCTTAACAGCTCGTGAGAATGCCCTCTATTGTCACACGTCCCAAAGTGCTGGAATGTCCCCTTTTTTTGCAATATTGAATTCTGAACTTTTAGCTTGTTTCCAAGCTCTTTCAAAGGCTTCTTAGTGTGTTTGTGGAAGAACTCCAAACTTGTGCTCATGGCTGGTCATCAGTGGCTTTGGGTGATAGCAATGAACTCAATAGACCTTGATGATTCTAGATGCATGTAGAATCAAATTCTGACATTTTGTCTACTGATAAGTACGAGATAATTTCCACAGCAAGTCAAATTGTGATATTGCTATCAGGATTTAACTGTGTGATTTTTGAGTCAAATTCATTGACCCATGTTTCATGAGTAGTGATTCAATATGAATCCATCTCTCATGAGAATAAATGGAACACTTAGCACTCATTGGATCTAGGTGATGCTCACAAGGGTGAAGCACCGGGACTTCCCGGGAGACCACCCATTCCAGTGCTACTCCAGCTTGAGCACGCTTAACTACGGAGTTTCCTCCATGGTTAAACCCAAAGCTTGCAACCCCATTTCCAAAACCTTCACCAAGTGTTGTGCCTTATGAACCATTCATTAGAAAGACCCTTAAGCTCATCAATTGATAAGTAGGAGATAATTTCCACAACAAGTCAAATTGTGATATTGCTATCAGGATTTAAGTGTGTGATTTTTGAGTCACCTCATTGACCCATGTTTCATGAGTAGTGATTCAACATGAATCCATCTCTCATGAGAATAAATGGAACACTTAGCACTTATTGGATCTAGGTGATGCTCATAGGGGTGAAGCACCGGGACTTCTCGGGAGGTCACCCATCCCAGTACTACTCCACCTAAGCATGCTTAACTATGGAATTTCCTCCTTAACTACGGAATTTCCTCCATGCTTAAACCCAAAGCTTGCAACCCCATTTGCAAAACCTTCACCAAGTGTTGTGCCTTATGAACCATTCATTAGAAAGCCCCTTAAGCTCATCAATTGATAAGTAGGAGATAATTTCCACAACAAGTCAAATTGTGATATTGCTACCAGGATTTAAGTGTGTGATTTTTGAGTCAAACTCATCGACCCATGTTTCATGAGTAGTGATTCAACATGAATCCATCTCTCATGAGAATAAATGGAACACTTAGCACTCATTGGATCTAGGTGATGCTTCTTGAAGGAACATTCTATTTTTAGTAAGGTATCTAATTGACTCTGATCATCATTCCAAATCCTTAGAATCACATTGGCGTGATCATACTTTGGTTCCAGTGCCACTTTTGTGCTTTCCAAAACCTGGGTAAGCTATTGAGATGTTAGTTAATATCTCACTAATCTAATATTAAGAAATAATAGCACAAGCGGAAAACTCATTGTAATAGCTCATTGGAAGTTGATTGAACTTTATAATTTTGAATGCCTAGATAAGAGAACCTTGGCATATGAATTATATATTCTTGCTATATTAGGAGCTGTACAAGCTCATTTTCGAGATAGCTTGGAGGATGACATTGTATGTTGCTACAATAAAGCTGAGTCTTTCCAAGTCTTCTCAAGAATGAAGACTCTCTTGGAGTAACTAGTTTTGAGGACAAAACTTCCCTAAGTTGCCTTGGTAATGTTCCAATTTTACACATAGAATCTAAAGATTATGATGAGTTTAGAACTTTAGATGGTTGAACTCGTGATGTTATTTGTTTCAAGCGACTTAAAGGTTTTGTTTTTTTTTTCTTTCATAGAATTACTTTAAGATGGTCGTAAATCTTTGCTAGTTGAATGTATTTAATAGTAAAATATGAGTTATTTGACAATGCAAATTTTGAATCTTTGTTTGAGAGAGTTTAGCAAATTTTGAATGTTTGTTTGAGGGAGTTTATTACAATTTTGAGAAGGTTGTGTCTTTTTTAGGAGGCCTTACTATACCAAGAGAGTGACATTTTAACTCCCTAGTGCTTCATATTAAAATTTTGTTAAACTCTATTGAAGGTAATTTAATGTTGTTAAATAATTCAAAACCCCAACAAATAGGTAGATGCAAATACAAGCCATGCTTACTGTCCAGCCTTTCCAGCAATCAACAAACTTAGTTTTTGGACCTCAAATGACATTCAATGAGGTCACCAAGTGTGTGTTTACATCAGCACAGTTTGATAGAATTTAAGAACTATATTACTGCATATGCCCAGAATCAGCTCTACACCTTGTACAAGTATAGGTACACCTAGGGGCATGCCAAGCCCTAGGAATTCACTGTAACGTCCCCAACCAGATGTTTTCACCAAATATATTTTAGAAATATCAACAAAACATCTCATGCAAAAGATTTCAGATAAATTGGCAAGCACCAGAGAATTCCCAAATGAAATATTCTCAGAAATGTTATTGCATTTTTAGTATTCAGCAATACAATAATAATCCAACCTTAAATACAAAAGTGACAGCCAGATTAGATAACTAGAAATGAACCTGAAACACAAATGTAAACTCCGTCACTAATCCACCACTAAAGATGAACTAGTCTTTATCCAATCCACTAAGAAGCCTAGACGTTTCTGTCCTCAAGTTTCAAAAAAACAAAGCTAGAAGCTTAATAAATTTCTCCAAGAGAAATCAGAAATCAAATTATAAACCAAGCATCACCCAAATGAGTACACTCCTCTTCTTTGAAGCACAACCTGGTGAATCTTCACATTCCTCTTCCTGTCTTTCATCTTCTTCCTCTCTTGCCACCTTTTAATCCCCTTTTATATATTAAAAATGACATTTAACATTTTATAAAGCTGACTTTTAAGTTTTCTAATGTCCCTGAAGGGGGGCATTACAGTCCTCCCTCCTTGAGATTGCTTGTCCTCAAGCAATCGTGAATTTGTGGCCCAATATCAAGATCTGATATCAATCTGCAAGTTGCTCTATAACTCATTCTAGAATCTCTGAAATCAAGACATGCCAACCTATGAAGCCAAATGTTAGGATGCAACCCATCCATCAATACATCCCTGAATCCTCAGTCAACGTGAGAAATACTACTTCAACTATCTGTTGTGTCACTCTTAAAATAACAGCGCTAAGCCTCGAGCAGAGAAACAAATCCTCATAATCCACAAGAAGCAAAGCACTCATCCTATCAACACCTGGATCCCAAATCAATTGGTCCATCCAATCCTAGGAATAGAATAGGTGTTTATCATTCTACCATCTTCCTATAATAGCCATCTGAATAAGCAATCCACCCAACAGATGCCAAAAACACCTCCAATGTGCATGAAAATCAACCCATTAAGCCACCAAGTATCACTGCTATAAGATATGCGAGCATTAAGAATGATGTTGAAGGTGTAACTATTCCCATGTATAGGGAAGAAATCTATCTCGTGCGCAATATCTAACACATAATCAAGTCTCCACAAATGCTCATGCAGCTCAATAACTCCTATAGGCCAGGCCAAATCTGAAAATGCAATGGTAGACCAAGCTGGGCAGCCACTAATAACTGTAGCATGGATGAAGATAAATTCACCAATTAATAAATAAATAGCTGCCATATCATAAGAACTCGATGAAAAATCTGAACAGGTGTTGTAGTTGCCTTCATTATGTATCAGAGACAACTCTAGACTTTTAAGATTCACTACAAGAGTCAATCGAACCAACCTCTTCACCATGGAAACGATCATCATCACATGAGATTTCCGAGCTAGTACCACTTAATTTGTCCTCATCCTCATGTGGAAAGATTGTTACCTCATGATATTGTGAAGGCATATAACTGTTGTTGTAAAAATTAGAACTCTTGTGGTTTCCTCTTGCCATATCTTCACTCATTTCAAACACCTTTTCACTGAAAATTAAATGGCTGCTACTTCTACTAAGGTTATCAACACTTGACCCCTAATCATATTTGTTTCCATGTATTAAAACTATAATTTCATGTGAGTGTGAAGATAAACCTTTGCTGTCCCAAATCAGAAGTCCTCTTGTAAACTTTCTTTGGACTCATCACAAATCACCATATCTTGGCTTGCCACATGTCTTTCCAAATGTTCAAAGGTAGCGATGCATCACTTAAATCTCCTTCATAAGATGTCACGAGGCTGCAACATGTTTCTTTGTTGAAATTTTTAATCCATTCATCAACATTTTGGATGTCTCTAGTATGTAGTTTGTTAATAATATTGTCTGCCATTTCTTCCTTCAAGACTGCATCAACACCCTCTACCATTTTTGTTTGATCTCCATCTCCCTTGTGTAGACTTGTATACCTTTGTTTGTAGATGACACAAGCTGATTTTCTGATTGCTATAGAGAGAAATAAGCCATGATAAGCTGGTAACAATGATCATCAACCTCATTTTCCTTGTCTTCACCAAATTTGATGGCAAGATCCCTATAATAGCTACAAGTAGTCTGATTTCATTCTTTTGAATGCTTCATTGATGGTGTGCAATTGAGAACTAGTAACAACACATGCAATTCATGTTTACATCTCATCCATTTTGGCCTTCCACATAAGGTCTTCAATGAATTTGCAAGAATCATCTGCCCTTGTTAACACTTGTAGAAGCTTCTCTTTCATAACCAATAACATTACTGTCACCCTTGCATGCTTCTATAGTTGGTGATTTGCAATCTTCATGCATGGATTTCTCAACAAATTTGTGCAAGTCACCAACAAATAGTTTTAAGTACTCCTCACCTGTAGCAATTGATTCTTCCTCCACATTAATCACCTCAGCTGATTGGGGAAAAAATTTCCTTTCTGCCTTCATTATGACTTGCCAAAGATAAATGAGGATATCAAACAAGCAAGATCAATAAATGACGCCGGCCAAGAGGTGGAGTTAAATGATTTCAAATATTTTGAAATTTATTAGCCATAAGAGGATGTCGACCTCTCTCAAATGGATGTGCCCTTTCATCCAATACCTTTATAAAGGCAATCACAGGTCCATTCCGAAACACACTTGAGAATGGGCCCTTGTTACTAACTTGACGTGAAAGTACGACTTTAGACAAGACACGGCTGATTGGTTGATCAAGAATCAAGGGTAATAAGGTAGGGGGATTGCTTGTGTGATAATTATACTATAGGGGTTAGCAAATAAGTTACTAAAAAAATGGATTCAAGCCATGCTGAAAAAATTGGTAACATGTCATTATTACTAATTAGAGCTGGTTTTAATCTAAATTTCATGAATTTTGAACAAAGAAAATCCAATCTCTCTTTGGATTAGATCCTAAAATCAAATAATATCATCTTTAGAGGAAAGAATAAGCCCCTTTGTAATGTCCCCTTTTTCTGGGACATTATAATTCTGTGTGACCAGCTCACTTCGCCTACTTTTCAGGGGTGAAAAGGTTCTTTACGAGGTTCAGTTCGAGATTTGGCCTAGACATTTCCAGTTCCAGACCCATCGGAGCAATTACTATTTTTAGTAAGTAATCAGAGTTCAGTATTTTCAGTACCTCAATGTTGGGTTGGAAGCGTCTCGCCGAGAGCTTTCCACGAGCTATTGCACATGCTTATTTGAGTTCGTTTGGTCAGTTATTTTAATGCCTAATGATTATATGGTTTATTGGCTAAGTGACTTTAAAAGTTCATTTAACTTGTCACTTTATTTTAAAAGTACTATGTTCATTTAAGTGACTAAAGGACAAAAAAGTTGCTTTATCCCACATTGCTTAAAGATGCGCGCATCACTTTGGGAAAAGTGATAAAGGTACAATAGACTCTACATGGGAGGATATATAAAGATTATAATATTCAAAGCAAATATTAATCTGGGAACTGGAAACAGTTGCTGGTTATTTCTTCTAGGATGCAAACCCTTGAAGAAGCTTTTGGAGGTTGGACATAAACTTAGCCTTCTTACAGGTTCAATTTATATTCCCAATCTGACTGTCTTTTCTGTTTATAAGATTGGATTATTGGGATTGTAGCATGTTATTGTATTGCTGTTGTATAATACAGTAACGTTACTGGACAGTTATTTGTAGTAATCTGCTGGTTATGTATAAACTTTTGAATATTGGAGAAATAAATTAATCTTTTTTGAATTTCTTGTATGCAAATGTGCGGGTTATAAATCGATTAAAGTTTTGGACTTTATAGTGAATATTGGTTTTTTGTTCAGATTTAATTCTGCACTTTTTATCATGGGTTTTTGGGAAAATATCCGGAAAGGGATATTACAGTGGTATCAAAGCCAAGAACCTTGCCATCCTGTGGAAAAATATACAAGAGAAATTTATGAAAACACATACTCTGAGTTCTGGTTGCTTAAATGTGACTGGTTGAGCCTTGGGGACAAAAACCCTCAAGTCTGAGATTTTCAAAGAAGGTTGGACGTCACCCTAATCTTCTTTCCTAGCAAGCATTTACAGGTTGGGCAAGAAATCAGCAAGACAGAAAGATTACAATGGACAGTTTATGAAGGTAATGAAGATCTGAGTTAGTTTTTTATTTCCAAAAATCTGTGATACAGAATTTTGAGCTGGTTGGTTTTCTTTTTATCTCTGAATGCATTGAGTCGAATCTCTGTGGTTTAACATTGACAAAGTTAATGCATTGGAGTAAGTTTCAGTAGCATTTGCCTTTCTTGGCATTAGTGGGGGTACTGTCACGATTTTCATTATAGTCGCATTAGAGAGACTGGAAACAGGGTAACGTTTGGTTTTTTTTCTGTGCCCTAGTCGGACCAATTATTAATACTATCCAGGCCTACGCTGAGGTTGGGAACTGTTATTTGAAATCACGTGTGTGATTGTAAAAATGCGAGTGCATCCAATATCTTGTGGATGGCATATATACTGCTACCAGTCAGGGTGTTAGCATTCTGTATGAAGAAAGGCTCAGCCATTTGAATACTTCGCATGACAGGGTGCACGTTAGTACAAGGAACTGTGGGTTGAGTGCATAACATCTCTCGCCATGACCTAGCAGGCATTAGCTGAAAACGTGGTCGGATTTGCAGGGATGAGAGATTGTAACCATCCACACTGAGGTTTATTGCCTAATGCAAGCTACAGGTGTCCTTACAAACAATACCAGGTGCGGGAGTTTCATGGTGTTAAAATGCTGCGGGTGCCAGTTTATGCATTGCGACTCGAACTACATATCCCATATGGCATCAACAAAGGGCTCGGGGAGCAAGACGACGTCCGGCATATAGCAGGTGTGTTGACAGTGGACAGTAATCTTTTCCATGCAGGGTTAACGTTTTTCCAGTTGGATTGCTAGGGTAAACAGCAACACACGTCAGTGGAAGGTCGTGAGTGGTAAAAATCCTTTCTGGTGCTGCGGGTTGAACAGAAGACACGTTTGGACAATGCAAAGGCAAGTCTGGGTGAGCACGGGACAGGGTTATACAATGCGGGTTGCTAAGTGAATAGCTATAGCAGAGATTGTGTTGGGCGTTTTTAGTGTTGGCCGACTTCACCAGTTCTGGGCAACATCAACACGGGTCAAAGATTTATTAACTTCTTATTGTGTTGATTTAAAGCTTACATGCTTTCATTATATACCAATAACACAAGCCTGACTGTAGTTACCTATGTGAAGAAATGAACTTGGCATTACAAGATCTCAGTTTGTTAACTTGTGTTTAAACTTCTTAAACTGTTTCTGGGTACTGTCTTCGATTCTGAGGAAACTTTGGGCAATAGTATTGTAGTTTGAACTGGCATTCATTGATAGTAATATATGGTATTCGAGGTTCTTTGATAACAGTTGACAAATATATATTCTAAATCTATAGATTGGGCTGGTGTAATCTCCTTAATGCTGAAAATAGTGATATGTTCAGATTGTTCATGAGTTGTTTGACGAAATTCCGGCATTCTTCCATTTGGTTAAATTCTGGAACTCATCACAAGGATACCCTTGTAATATCATTTAATCCTGCAGTGAACTATTTGACTAAATTACTTCACTCCTAAATCAGTAGTTTGCATTAAGAAATTCAGTAGGGTTATAACACATTATTTACAGGATGTTTAACAACGTTTTGAATTAATACCTTCAGCAATTCAGAGAGAAATTAAGTTCAGAATGAGCATGAACAGTCAGGTTCAGCAGGTGTTAAGTTGCAGGCGACTTTGGAACCAGGATGAGTGCACTGGGAGTAATTTATAAGTGAACTAGTTCTACCATTAAGATGCACTCCAACATTATGACTGTAATATTACATCCTTATTCACTCTTCAAACATTGAATGTTCATAAAATATTGTTCTCAGAACTTTGGAATACAAATGGTTGAATTAGCATATCCATCATCCTTATTGCAATATCATTGTATCGAATTCCATTCTGAAAATTGGTTGAAGAACTCAGCTTGAATTCTTTTGATGGATTTTGAAATATTAATGATTAAATCAGCGAAGATTATTAACAGTGGTATTGATTCATATTTTGTTGGGAAGAAACAGTGACACAAGTTGTTTTCAGAACACTGATTTGTTGCAGAGACTTGAGATTGTCCGGAAAGTGTTTCCTAAAATGCTCTAGTTTCAAAATTGAATCCTGGTCCAGTTTAATAAATTTATTAGCAGTGACATCAGATCATATCCAGGTTGTTTGTGGATTATTTGACAAAATTCCTCTCATACTTTACATTCAGCATTCTGATTACAGAATTTAAGCTCAGTTTATTTCAATGAACTGGACACTGACTCAGTTAGTTAATCATGTCTACTTCAAGTACCCAGAAACAATGGGACAAGAATATGGAGAAGCTTAAACAAAGTTTGAAAAGATTGGATGAAAGTCAGAAAAGGGTGAATGATTTGATTTCAGACCCTGCAAAACTAGACAAAGTGGCACGATGTTTCCATGATTAAGAGGACTACATCACAAAACGAAGAGAAAGAGGAACAAGCGGCCTCTATAGTATCTAGAAGCATCTATAATGAATTCCCAGCAATTAGTGACCATCATACCTTATGGAGAGCAAAAATCAGACCTTAGAGAACAAATCAAAAAATTCATTTGATGACAATGAATCCCAATATCATGTTGTAGATGGATACGCAGTCACCTTGGAAGTGGAAGTGCGTGAAGATACTGTTATATCAGCAGCTTCTACCTCGCCAGTTGAACCATCCTATGAGGCGCATAACAACAAGACCCTAGATATTGGGGTGTGCCTAGATGATAGCATACACGATGCCACTTATCATATGGTGAGTGACATTGATTCAGCCTCATATCACAGTGCGGATGACAAATCGGAAGATTTGTGTGGGAAGGTTTCGTCACAAGGGGATCATCATTTAGCAAGTCAATTGAGGGTTGATGACAAGATAGTTGCCACAACTATTAAGCATTTTGATGTTGCTCGTCAAATGTTGGCCACCTATGGTTGGAGTACTCCTTTGACAAATGAGCATGGTGATAGTGTTTTTTCCCTTGCAGAGATATATGCACTCTGAGAAGCAATTGGAATGATGAAACAAAATTATCATTGAAGTTGTGAAGTCAATTTTCTTCTTGAGTGGGATCGCATTTGTTATGTTGCATTGCAGGGAAACGAGAAGGTTGATAAGCTCACTCATGAGCTTGAGGTGACTACGGACTCTTTGCAGAGTGCCCAGTTAGCCCTTCAAGAGTCACAATTACAGATTGAGAAGCTTACAAAGGAGTTGAGTTTGGCACAGTCTCCACCAACTGCAGATATAGTACAATTACATACAGAGGCAGTTGATAAGAATTTTATATCCATGGGTTGTAGTAGGGATGTGGTTACATCTATCACAGATATTTCAGCTCAGACGAGAACCTTGGTGGAGAACAGTAGAGAACCACTAGTTGTATCAAGTTCTCCTAGGGTTAGTGTTGTGACAGTTGATACAGGACAATTTACTGGTGGCTCTTATGTCACAATGGTGGATTCTCCTAAGAGTTGTGTGGTAGTACACGACACTACTCCGTCATCCACACAGCGCATTCCCAGAGTGTCATCCGGTTGGGAGTATAGCTCTCATGTTGATTTGTTTCCATCTCCTAGAAGCAAATCTGTCACTTCATTCCATGTAGCTGATTTTGGATGCCGACTTGTTGATTTTCAGAGTCAGAGGGATCAGCTATTTGATTCAAGTGTTTTTAGTGATGAGCCATTGACAGAGGTTGGAGCCTTTTACCGCGAATACACAGTGAGGAGTGCTCATCATTTTTCTTTTGCCCCAGGCACAGACGACTTAATAATGCATCGGTGTGGGTTGGTTCCAAAATTATATCATCCTTTGTGGGATGGGTATTCACCATCGTCGGAAGGTGGGATTAGCGGATGCAAGCATCCAACTCAACTGTTTGTGGGGGATTACTTGCAGGGAAAGTTGTCGGTTATACATCATGTTGACATGTATCCAACATGATTTGCTACTTCTATGTCACAAAGTTCTCTTATGGCTACATGATTACAAGACGACTATGGTGTCAGTTGGCATGATGGTTTGGTTAGTTATCACATCCATGGGAGTTTAGCGGGAGCTGCAAAGAGATGTTGTGTTATAGACGCTACCAGTTATTTTTACCTCAATATGGCGAATGGATGTGGGGTTCGATTGTTTTGGGATCCAGGTGGCGATAGGTTTGACACGATGTATTGGTTGATCAGGGATCTTGTTGGAGAGTTGGGTTGCTATCATCTTGGGGTGGATATTGGTATATTGTTGATGCTCCCATCTTCACTTGACAGTAGAGATTCACAAGGTCACTCATGGAGAAAAGCTTTCATCCTGACTGAGGGCAATAGCACATGGCAGTTGGTGTCCATTTATGGTGAGACTTGGAATCCTGGCATTCAATTATTTGGCACATTGATTCCTATTGTACTATTTCACCATTCTGAGTTTGGGAAGATGCATGCTGGGGTACATCGGCTGAGGAGTAAAACCGCATTCTCGAGGCGAGTATGGGATCCCGACATTTGGTTTCTACAGGTTTGAGCGGATTGCTTGAGGGCAAGCAATCTTTGAGAGGGGAGGCTTTATAATGTCCCCTTTTTCTGGGACGTTATAATTCTGTGTGACCAGCTCACTTTGCCTAGTTTTCAAGGGCGAAAAGGTTCTTTATGAGGTTCAGTTCGAAATTTGGCCTAGACATTTCCAGTTCCAGACCCATCAGAGCAATTTTGGGATGTTGTCCAGATGCTTACTATTTTAGTAAGTAATCAAAGCTCAGTATTTTCGGTACCTCGGTGTTGGGTTGGAAGCGTCTCACCGAGAGCTTTCCAACAAGCTATTGCACGTGCTTATTTATGTTCGTTTGGTCAGTTATTTTAATGCCTAACAATTATATGGTTTACTGGCTAAGTGACTTTAAAAGTTCATTTAACTTGTCACTTTATTTAAAAAGTATTGTGTTCATTTAAGTGACTAAAGGACAAAAAAGCTATGTTACCGGATTCGCACCCTGGAGCTCGGGTCCGGGTCCGGATTCATTCGAGTCCGGATTCGAGCCTAGGTCCGCGACGGGTCCGATCAGGGTCCGCATTTTGGCCTACGGGTCCTCCCAAGCATAGATGTGAGTATCGCCGATTAATCGGCGATACAAGATAAAATCGCGATTTTTTGGGGCCAGTGATTTAGTCGCCCCAAAAATCGCGATTTTTTTTTGCAGATTTTTTCCAAAAAATCGCAGAGTAATCGCCTAAAATTTGCGATTTGTTGCAAAAAAATCGCCCGCGCCCGGCAGTCACATAAAGTGACAAAAAAACACATTTTTTTCATTATGTTTTTACATTGCTTAGGGCGTTTTGGAGAGAGGATAGAGAAGGAGTTCTTGGCAAGAAACAGGCGGAATCAAGTGCATTTGGAGGCCTTTTGATTCGATTTCTTCGTTACTAGGTAAGTGATTTGAATCTTTGTTTTTTGTTTTTGCAAGAGATTGTATTTTTTTTTCTTGCATGTAAATGGATAAAAATACATTCCTAATTAGTTAGGAATGCATTTGATGAATGTAAGCAAGACTAAATGCATTCATTTGCATTTTTTTCCATTCTAGATCGAATTTATGCTAAAAATTTGCCCTTTTTAAAAAAATTTGAAACCCTAGCAGCTAGTTTGTTTGAATGTTATTTGGATTTCAATTTATTGGTGCTGTTATTGGAATGTTGCTTGAATTCTTTGTTTAACTGTTAACTTTGATCTTGTTATAATTTATTTATAGTTTTTTTTTTAAATTTGTATGTGTAGGCAGCCCGCAGCAATTTTAAATGGCAGACAAATGGCCATTGACTCCATGCCCCTCAGGCTACATTGGCACCAGGCCAAAGAATGCGAGAGATCAAGCATGGAAATATGCCTATGAAGCACCTGATGAACCAACCAAAGTGATTTGCATTCGATGTGAAAAAGTAATATCCGGGGGCATTTACCGGTTCAAATATCACATCGCAGGGATCTCAAAACATGATACGAATCCTTGTGAGAGTACAACAAAAGAAATAAAAAGGTTTGCAAATGCCTTGCTCGCAGCTGGAGAGCAAAAAAAATTGCAAAGAGAGCGAAATAAATTGCATGTCAGGGCAGCCATAGTAGAGACCCATGGCAGTTTCGTTGATGTTCAAGAGGAGGAGGCAGCCATTGAGAGCATGGTTGGCTCTTATCGTGGGCCGCATGTCCGCAAATAGGGTGGTTTTTCTTTCACGAGTTCCACTCCCACTCCCACTCCTACACCTCCTAGCACTTCCGCACCATCAGGGTCAATAGGTGCTTCTGGGATAGCGAGCTATTTTGTGCCGAGGCACACACCTGGTGCACAACCTTCATTAGAGGCCACTAGATGGAATAAGGAGGTCCATGACCAGTTGGACAATGCACTAGCAAATTTCTGGGTTTTCAACAACCTTCCTATTAATGTTGTTGACAGTCCCTATTGGGAGGCTTTGGCCACAGGGTTGACAGTTGCAGGAAAGGGGTACAAGTCCCCTTCTTGTTTTGTGTTGGGTGGCAAGTAAGCGAATAATTTTATTACACTCGATTTCTTTTTAATTTTTAACTTTTTACTTAGTTCTAAATTTTAATTAATTTATCTAGAAATTAGAATGTTGATTACTAAAGTCTAAATCAATTTTAAATTACTAAGAATCTAAGACATAACTAAATTTTGTTTTTGTAGGCTTATTGGAAATGCTGTTGAGAGGGCCAAAGCATTTGTTGAGGAACAGAAACAAGAATGGACAAAATTTGGTTGCACCATTCTTTCTGACGGGTGGACGGATGGGAAGCGCAGGACTATAATTAATTTTTTGGCCTACTGTAATGATAATGTGGTGTTCTTGAAATCAATCGATGCCTCCAACAAGGTAAAAAATGCTCAGACATTGGCATTGATGTTGGAGAACATGGTCTTAGAGATTGGCATTGAAAATGTGGTGCAAATCATCACAGACAATGCTGCTACATATGTATCAGCAGGTAAACCGTAATTTTATGTTGCATGTGCATTGTGAATTTCACAACAAGAATTTTTAATAGTTTGATTATTGATATATTTGAAAAGTTGGAAACTAATTAGTATTTGCTTTTACAATTGGCAAAAAAACTCCTACAGCAGAGGCACCCCACTCTCTCTTAGACCCCGTGTGCAGCACATGTCCTTGACCTTCTTTTGGAGGACATGGGCAAACTTGAGTGGGTCACTCCAATTGTGGAGGATGCAAGGCGGGTGACAAAATACATATACAATCACCCATGGGTCCTTAGCCTGATGAGAGAGCACACTGATGGCAAAGAAATTGTCAGGCCTGCTGTCACAAGGTTTGCAACGATTTTTTTGACATTGCAAAGCATTCTCGATAATTTGGCTTCTTTGAAGCAAATGTTTGTTTCCAAAAAATGGCTTGCTTCCACATTTTCAAAGAAGAGTGAAGGAGAGAATGTTGTGCGGATTGTGTTTGATAAATATTTTGAAGATAAGGCTGATGAAATAGTAAAGGTAACTACAAAACTTTAAGTTTTAGTTTACACTTTACAACTTTATAACATACTAAGTTTGTAACTCAAGTAAATAATAATTTTGTAACTTGTCAACTAATTTCAAATTTATATTGCAGGTGTCTGAGCCTTTAGTCAGAGTTCTGCGTTTGGTTGATGGAGACCAAACGCCAATGGGTGAACTATATGAGGCCATGGACAAGGCCAAAGAATCTGTCAAAAATTACTACAAGGGGGAAAGCATCAAATATGAACCCATTTGGCAGATCATTGATAGAAGGTGTAATAATCAGCTCCACCAACCCATTCATGCAGCAGGATATTTCCTCAACCCACGTTTTAGGTATACCGTAAGCTCATTCTTACTCAAATTTAAGTTAACGAAGACTTGAGTTCATTTTGCTTTCGTAGGGTGTTGGGTGTGTACTAAAATTGCAAGACTTATTTGTTTTTGGTTTTTGGTTTTAGGGCTGATGGTACCTGATGGAGAGGTCATCAGAGGCCTAAGTGAGTGCGTCGAAAAGATGGTAACCAGCGAGGAAACAAGAGATAAAATCATCGCTGATCAAGAGATCTTCACTTCAGCAGGGGGCAAGGTGTTCTCCACTTCTCTCTGCAAGAGAGCAAGGCTTACACAAACCCCAGGTAATACATTTGCAAACTTCTGAATCTCAAATGCTAAATTAATATTTATGTTACACTTTTTGTTGTCTATTAGTATTTTCTAACTTGTACAATTTTTGTGATGCAGTGGCTTGGTGGACCACTTGGGGTGCAAGCACTCCAAATCTTGCAAAATTTGCTCTCAGAATCCTATCACAGCCTTGTAGTGCATCACATTGTGAGCGCAACTGGAGTTTGTTTGAGGCCATCCACACAAAAAAGAGAAACAGGTTGTCCCAAAAGAGGATGAATGACATGGTCTATGTGCAATATAATCTTAAATTGCGCATGAAAAAGGCGCAACAAGATCCTCCTGGGCCAATCGATTTGGATGAGATAGATCCTTATTATGATTGGACGGCACAAGAGCAAGCTCCCTTATTTACACAGGAGGTCATCTCCAATTTGGAGAGGGAGGCTGCGGAGGAGGAAGGGGGTGGAACTGGATATGACATCGATTTGGATGACATCGAGGAGGGCGATGATGAGGATGATGACATTGAGCTTATTGCAGAGGACCTTGACATCTTGCGCGCAGCGAATGTGGAGCTACCGACATCTAGTTCTATAGCTACACCATCTCCTACATTGGCACAGACACAAACACGGGCACAAACCCTGTGGGGTTCTAGTTCTAGAGCTTTACCCTCTCCCGCACTCGCTAGTAAAGTGACTGGGAAGAGGAAGATGTAGTCCTGTATTTGACATTTGTACTTATTTGTAGTCATGCTGATGTGCTTATTTGAACTCTTTACATTTGACACTTTATTTATGAGAATACTTCTCATGTGTTGTGAACTTGTTAGTTGTTAGTAATTTACAACTTATCACTACTTACTTGTTAGTAATTTACCGATTAATAACTCTTTTTGCATTGATATATATCTAAACATGATTGTTTCTTATGTATTGTTAGTAATTAAGTCATTAGATGCAAAAAAACATTGAATTCTGTAAAAAAATCGCATTTTTTTATTAAAATTTAGTGGGTTTTTAGTTCCCGATTTTTTCCCGATTTTTCCCGATTAAACTTTTTCAAGCCTAGGCGATTAATCTCCTCAGGCGATTTTTACATCAATGCTCCCAAGCACGGACCCGGGAGGACCCGCAGGCCAAAATGCAGACCCTGCCCGGACCCGTCGCGGACCCGAGTGAATCCGGGCGGACCCGCAATAGGTGGGGCCAAAAAGTGGCCCAAAAAAGCATTAAAATTATGTTTTTTTCATTATTTTTTTTGCCAAACCCTAAAGTAAGGCCTATTAGATGCATTTCATTCATCTAATCTCTCATTTGCTTTGTCATTTGCTCTCTCATTTTGGTGTGGCCATTTTGCAAGTTTGAAGAGAAGGTTGTAGAGATTGTTTGTGGAGTCTCAAATCCTTCAAATAATCAGTGGAGTGTTCCAGGTATGCATTTGATTCTTCCTTTTGCTTCTTTCATAGTTTGTTTTTAGTTTTTTAAATTTTTTATATTTATTGTTCTAAATTTTTATCAAGTTTTATATAAGTTTTGAAATATTTTTTTTAATTTGTTTTTATAGATTGCAAGAATCTAAGAATGAGTAGTTAGGGTTCAGTGGGTGGGGTGGGATCCCAAAGATTTAAAATTGATAAAGGCTCTCCTTTGTGGAAGTATACAACAAGAATTGAGCAATGTGCTGGTGGGGGAGGGTATATATGGAAATGCAATTTTTGCCAAAACCAATATAGAAGCTCCTATTTCCGGGTTAAACATCATTTGATAGGTCCACCAGGTCAAGGGATTTCCATGTGTGAGGGGCCCCCAGAGGGAGGTAAAAAAGGGTTGCCGGCTCCTCAAATAGCAGGCATGTTAAAAGAACAAGAAGAGGCTGATAGGTTAGTGTCAACGGCAAAAAAAGATAAGTCAAAGCAAATACCACCAACACCACCCTCTCAAACAATTAGTAAACCACATCCCTTCCTACCTACCCCATCTATGAATGAAGATGAAATAGAAACACCCGCATCCTGCAAGAGAGGCCCATTAGATACGGCATTTGAAAATGACAAGAGAGAAATTTCTTACATAAAGGTTGGGTGTTGCCTCATTACAAATGGTGTTTCATTCAATCTAGTGAGATCCCCTTATTGGAGAGAGATGGTGAAAGCAATAAATGATGCACCTCATGGTTACCAATCCCCTAGATATGAAAAGTTGAGAACCACCATATTGCATAAGGAGAGAAAGAATGTAGAAAACCTCCTCAAACCAATAAGAGATTCTCGGATCCAAACGGGGGTGAGCATTGTCTCTGATGGATGAAAAGATTGCAAAAACCATCCATTAATAAATGTGATTGTTGTTTGCCCCAAGGGGGCAATGTTTTTGAAGGCGGTTGCTTGTGAAGGGCAAGTAAAGGATGCAAATTTTATTGCCCAACTTTTCATTGAATCCATAGAGTTCGTGGGAGTTGACAATGTTGTCCAAGTAATAATGGACAATGCTAAAGTTTGTAAGGCTGCAGGTGCTTTGGTAGAAGCACAATATGAGCATATCTTTTGGACACCATGCACTATCCACACCTTGAACTTGGTGATGAAAACAATGGGCAGCCAAATTGAATGGATGAAAAATGTGTATGAGGAGGGTGAGCAGATCCAAATGTTTGTGACAAACCACCATATGTCACAAGCAATTTTCAGAACTTTCTCCCGCTTGGAATTATTGAAGGTAAATTTTAAACTTTATTTAGCTTCATTTATCATATTAATTTTTGTGTCATACTTCATAAAATTTAATACATATTCTTAAATTTTTGTGTTATCAACTTATCATATTAACTTACAATTTGAATTAACATGGTAATAGGTTGCTGAAACAAGGTTTGCTTCACACACAATCGTCCTTAGACGACTTATGAGGGTGAAAGAGGCATTGGGTCAAATGGTTATTAGCAACAAATGGGGTGGATGGAAGCAAGCTGATACAGAAAAGGCCAAAACTGTAAAGGATTTGATCTTGAGTGATAATTTTTGGAATAGGGTGGAATATGCATTAGAACTCACCGAGCCCATCATGTCTATGCTTCGGTATGCCAACACGGATGAGCCTTGTTTGGGGAACATATATGATGCCATGGACTCTATGCTAGAAAGATTAAAATCAGTAAGTTTAAATTTTTATACAATACTTTATCCTTGTTTATTGAGAGATATTGATTTTTGATTTTAATTAAGTTATTAACACTACATCAAGATAACTTACATGTACATCATTTGACATCCCAGGTCATTCAGAGGAGAGAGCAAGATCCTGATACCTTGTACACTAGGTGGAGAAAATTGTTCTACATCGTTGGAACAAGATGACTACACCTTTACACCTCTTGGCATATGCACTTTCTCCTAGATATTATAGCAGTGAGATACTTGCTATTCCTAGTAGAATGCACCATATAGAGATCCTGAAGTTGCTGCTGGGTATAAGAGAGCACTTAACAAGCTCTTTAGTGATCCTGATGTGGCATCAAATGTTAGGAGAGAGTTTGGTTATTTTGTCTCAAGCAAAAATGCAGAGCCTGATGCAATCAATGACCAAAGTAGATTGGATGCCATTGGATGGTGGTACTTACATGGGGAAAGTTACATGTACCTCCAACCTCTTGCCATTAAGATCTTGTCACAAGTATGTATTTAAGTTTTTTTTCCTTTTCTTATGGCCACTTAGCTTGTCGAATTAGCACTCTTAAATTCCTATTGTATTCTAAAATTACTTAACTAATTTTTTAAAATTTGTTGGTTGTCTCTCTAGGTTGCAAGCTCTTCTGCTGCTGAGCGGAATTGGAGTACATACTCCTTTATCCACTCAGTGAAGCGTAACCGGTTGGGTTCGAAGAAAGCAGAGGACTTGGTATTTATTCACAACAACTAGCGCCTCTTATCATGCAAGAATCTAGGATATAAGAAGGGACCAGAGAAGTTGTGGGATGTACTACCTGAGACTTCTAACTTGGATATGACTGTCCAAGATATATCTAGAATTGCCTTGCTAGATGTTGAGGAGGACGAGGAGGAGGATGTGGCTGCATCTAGGGCTAGTGGAACCGGTTTGGGTTCCAATGATGTGGAAAATGTCAATGATATAGATGAGGATGAAGCCATTGATCCCTCATATTTTGATGACCCATTTGACCCTTGAAGGGCATTTGCATCTTTGATAAACTATGTTTAAACATTTGTCATTGACTCATTGAGTCAATTATGATTTATCACTATGTTTCACAATTTCAAACTTTATTAAGTCGTAATTTATTATCTATCAATCTGATGAAGTAGTCTATGTTTTGAAATTACATTTTGCATTTTAGTAATTCAATGTATGATTTTATTTACAACATTAGCATAAATTAATGAGTGAGTATTTAATGTTTATATTTAATGTTTTCCACTTCATCTTCTTGAGGTTGATACACATGGGAAATTGACATCAAGGAAATGAAAAGGCGATAATAACTTGAAAGATTAACCGTAGAAATCAAATGAATTGAGGTTAGAAGATGATGAGTTTTAATTTATAGATGAAGGCATTATTCTTCATATTAAAGAGAATAAACCCTATGCCAACCCACTTTTAGAAATAAATGAAGAAGCTACTCTAAAATCACACAAAGGCAAAGATGAAAACAAATTATGGGATCCCAGTGAATCTTTAGTCAAGGAAGCAATAAGAACCAATTGGAAAAATATGAGAAGAGCTAACCATGCCAGTCCTCAAAATTCATCCATCAATCTTAAGGAGACTACAATTCAGAATTGCAATTCTTCTTGTCACATCTTGAGGAAAGATATAAAGATTACAAGGTTCCCTCTCTACCAATCAAAATTGAAACCATGAGTTTTGAACACTTCCAAGTATGGGATCTAGGAATCATCATGATACTATAAGAATGCTTTTGGGCAAGCATTTTCCAAGAGGTGGAGATTGTAATGTCCCCGAATGGAAAACTTGAGAAGATATATGATTTAATAACAAATTAATCAACGATTGAAATTTGTTTCTAAACCAAATACATTGCCTTTCACAAAAATATATTGATGGCAATTCAATAATGTTACCAAAATGAAAAACAGCAAGATGGTCCAAATCTGAAAGCCTTGTGTAAAGACGACATCCATGTTGTTGTTAAGGGAGTCAAATGACCAAAGCACAAGTGTGTAAATGGAATCAATTTAAGATACGTATGATTTCTTCTACATACATTTAAAGAATTGTGACTATAGGCATTTGAAGAACATCACTACGAAAACTATTGTATAAAGACCATGACAAATGTGATTCACAGATATTGAAGCCATGAAGGTATTAACAATACAAGAATAGCAATTTGAGGATTGAGGTAATCATCGATGGTCAAAAGATTCTAATCCACGTCATATGATGAGATAGCTACATGGTTATAGGAGTTTCAAGAGCATCAACTAATTAAGTATTAGTCCACATTTCCACTAACAATAGTTGTGATTGCAAGCCGCTAGTTGTCATGTCAACATTGTAGATCCCAAACGATAGATATTGTAAGACGATAGACTTAGGCATTCATATCACAAAACATATACATTCTAAAGATGGCTTTGACATCCATATAGGGAGGCACGCAGGTATGGCATGCATATATTCAATTGAGCCAATAATTATCATTTGTTACGATCTAAGTTGCCGATTTGGAAGCGGATGTATGGTGCGGGATTTTTTTTGGGGGAGGATGCAGATTGTGTGATATATATATATATATATACATGTATGTGTGTGTGTGTGTGTATGTATTTATGTATGAAAATAAATGACAGAAATATACAAAATTAAAACATTTGATAGCTTGTAACTTCACCAATACATATAAAAATACTCAATAAGATTATAAAATATAAACTGGTTTAATGATATGAATATCATATGCATCTATGTTCATGATTTTATCGAATCATAACAACTACAAAATCAAAATATAGTTCATCATTCAATGTGTGTCATTCTGAATCCGTATCATATGGATTCTTTCTAAACTCATCATCATTTCCTGGTTCCATCTTCTCCAACTGCTGCAAGTTCAAGATCATTTGAACCTAAAACAGTTCCACTTGAAGTAGATACCCCATGTGTCAAGATGTTATCAGTATCATTATCTGTGATTGTGGGATGTGAACCCATTTCCTTCCAATATGGTGATCTCACCAAATTGAAAGGAAGACCGTTGGCATAGAGACATTGTGCAATGGCTTTATTAGAAAGCTCTCTTGCCTCTCTTAACACAACAACTTTTTTCAGCTGATTGGCCCACTAAACTTTGACTACTGGTAGTGACCATCTATAAGAAATTAAATAAATTTAAATTTAAGAAAATTATCAACATCAAGCATATAAGTGCAAATAAATGATAGAAAACTACTTAGATAGATTGCTAAACTTATTTCTTTATTTAGTTATTTCAAGAATAAAATTTTAAAAACTTGAAACTAAATAAATTTAAATCAATATAAAAACTACAAATATCAAGCATACAAGTAAAAAACCATTCAAATAGATACTTAAAACTTGTTTCTTTATTTCTTTCAAAAGAAAATGAAAAATGAAAAAAACTTGAAAAATTTCTTCACAAACTTGAAAAATTGATCCGAATCTCTAAAAAAAATTCATTAAAACACTCAAGAATGCAATCAAATGCTTACCTCTAAGGTTATAACTCCTTTGTGGAAGCCAACTCTCACCCTACGATCGATCCTCTTGGAAAATAATCAAGTTGTCTTCAAAATGCCAAAATGGAAGCCAAATGAGAAGAGAAAACCCAGTTGCAAACAAAATGATGATTGAATGTTTGAAAAGCCTCTATTAGGGCTGTTTTAGGGTTTGGAATTTTTTAAAAAGTGCAAAAATGCACATGTTTTAAAGTTCTTTCAAGTAAAATGATGTTTCGTTTTTGTTTTTTTTGGGCGTCAGCACATGGAGGCAACTAGAAGCCCCTAGATGTCGGATGCGTCTAGAAGCCTTTTTTAGGCTTCTATCCACATCCGGATGCCTAGGGGTGGCATCCAGGCGGCACCCACCCAGCTTCCATTCATACTAGCGCCTCCATCTGCATCCACTTCCGATTCTAGGCCAAACCAGCAAGTATCAGTATCGGAGGTTACGTTCAACAAATGACTAAGATGTTAACTTATCATCATCGATAAGGCACATCAAACAAAATGAGAAGATGTGTATTTCCAATAAGAGGTGCACTCTATTCAATTCTAATATAAATGGGGAGCTCGAACTCACTTCAAAGCATAATAGAGAATTGATTTAATAAAATAGACTCCCTTGTGGATTCCACTCACTAAGCATTTAGGTTGCTATCACACCCTTCATATAAAGCGCAAGCATGATTATCGCAGATCAAAGATGGCACAATCACCAAATATATAATATATTTGACAATCACTTTGTTTTGCATCTCTTGCTCTTCATCTTGATGATGGATCATGTAGTGTGATTCGAAATGTTGATGGTAAAAATCTTAACACAATCAAATCCAGAAATATATCACTTCAATATCAAGTATGGCTCAAGAAGAGAAGATTGCATAACCTACAATAGAACATCAGAGATGGCATTTTCTATCTGAATATTCATCTTGTAATTGCAGCACACATCACATCAAATATCATGGGCAGCTAGCAGGGCATGTGCATATTCAATTATGACAGCCATATACAATTATAATGAAATTCAAACTGGTTAGTATCTATTGCAGTCATGGCCTTGTCAGATTCATTTTATTCCATTGTGGCATTGGAATTACAGTTCTATGTGTGTGTGTATTATTCCCATCTCCATTACATAATTCATTGTCATTGCATTGCTCATTACATACTTGTTGCAATGTAATACATTGACTGCATATAACACCCGCAGTTGCATAATAATTCATTAGTTCATTTTATCCATCTTAGCATTGTTGGGTGGATATTTTGCAACCGACAGTTTTGGGTAAAAATTCAGTCGCAAAATAAGATGACCAGCCACAGCGTGTGAGACAGAGTCTCTCCTACCTCAAAGGGAAGGCTCCCCTTTCTCACCGTTCCTTGGATCAACTCAAGGTAAGCAAGAAATTGAGAGATTTATAAATAGGGCGTTACTATTATCCTTTCTTCTTAACTTTCAAGAAAGGATCCACTTATTCGTCAGGCGAATAATGGGCAAGGTGAATCTCTAATTATACTTCTATCACGAGCTGGAAACAGTGATACCAATAAATTTTAACTCAAAGGCTAGCCAAAATGTACCAGTTTGGCTCTAAGTCCTGTTGTACTTTTATATGGTAAAATCTTTACAATTAGGGCACAAAGACTCCTAAAAGTAAGAACAATCTAACTATTTTGCGAATTAAGATTAATATACAAGCTACAAACAAAGCTTATAGCTATTGATTTTCACAATTGTTCCTGGTCAAAGCTCGGGCTTCAATTGTTTCTTAACTCTTTTCTATCAATTCACAAGATACAATATCAATAACAAAAAATAGTATGAATCAAAGATAACTTGAATGAATTATAAACAAAGCTTACAATTCATACAAGTGACAATTTCACTTAATCGAAGTTAAGTCTCAAATGCTCCTCTGTATTCACTTTCTCTCAAAATAATGCTCACACAAACAAAGTTCTGTGGCACAATTTCTCCAGAGCTCTCTTGCATAAAGATAATGATGATTTTACAATGAGGGGGGCACTCCTTTATATAGGCAAAGAAGTTGAAAAAAAGGGGGAGGAAAAAGTGGGAGCAACTCAACCAACTTTGACCAAGTCTAACTACAGAAACTAAAAAGTCGCATTACATCTTTTGCATACATGCAATTCGCATTACATGCAATTACACTTTTTTATGTAATGCATTCTAAACAACTATAAAATAGAAACTATACAACAATCTTAAAGATTGCTTCTTAATGCCTTGAATTTCACAATGACGTCACGCACTATGGGAAGATCAGCAATCTCCATAGTCTTTGATATGGCTTCAATTCTCACTGCATTTTCATATGCTGATTGCACAACTTTGGAATTTGTTGTTGTATTATCTAACAAGTGTTTTGTCAAGGATTTGTACAAAACAAACTTGTTCATTGTGTGTGAACAAAAATCTTCAGAATCTACATCAGCATTGATCCTGATTGTATATTCTGAATTCACTCTCTCTGTTGCCAAAAGATTACCAAGATTATCAGTAACACGGCATCCCAATTGCTCCAAATCACAAATAAGGCTTGTTTCAACTGTTTGACAATCTTCAAGAACCACTTGCAATTTTGTGATCAACTTTCTTAAAGTCTCCTCCTTGTAACCAATGAGTCCTTGAAATCTGAAGAACATTTCACATGACGGAAGAACGTCACATGAGACCATAGCATTTAGATCAAATTTTATCATTTCATCCCAATCCTCAAGGATTTCCTTGAGGTTATCTGCTTCTTGAGTCAAAGAAGAAATTAAGCTTACTTCCATTTTGTTCATCTCTTTGACACGTTTTAGAACTGCAAGTGTTTCTGTGATAGCTCGAACTCCTTCAACAATGATTTCCTGTATCCAAGACTTAGTAGCTTCAATCAACCTTCTCTCTTTAGATGTTTGTGATGTAACAATAACATTTTGAGAAGATTTCTTTTGGATGACCTCATTTAAACGAGCTATTTCCTGTTTCAACTGATTCTTCTTTCTCCAAAGCTCATGATTGCTTTTTGATACATTTGTCAATGCATCTTGAGCATCTTGTAAACAACTCAAACGAGATTGCTTTCCAACTTCAACCTTAGTAAACTTGTAGTCAGAATGAGTAAGCCCTTCAAAAGGTTTATCTACTAAGGGCTCGGCAACTTCAACATATTTGGTTCTGTCAGAATCAACCAAAATTTTGGAAACAATCTTATCTTTCAAAGATTTCGATTTAGTCTTCTTCACAAGAAGATTGTCAAGAGGAACAACCACCTTCCTTCTCTTTGTTGTTATTCTACTCAACCATGTAGGTAGGCTGAAACTTTCATCTGTAGAAGCAAGCACAGTGGAGACCATTGGTATTGATCCAGATTGTATATCTATAGTGACTGAACAGGATTAAGTTTGTACTGGTATAGGCATAGGAATATGTTGTGAAGATTCTGTCATGAAAAGTTCAAATCCTATCAAAGATGTATCAAGTTGGGAAACTTGACCACTGGTAAGAGTTGGAAAATCTTCAAACACATTTGCTAAGTGTTCATATTGATGATGTGCAGGAACACGAGGAGCAGCAGATGAAATCGGAAGAGCCATGGTGTTAACTTCCAAGACTAGAATGGAGTGAGTGAAAATAGTAGAGAATGAATCTACATCATCATCAACCTTATGCAAAAAGGGCTCTTCATGTGGAGAAGACGTGCATGCTCATGCAGGCTTTGGAGGAGATGTGATCCTAATTTCTCCTTCTTCATCTGAATCTTCTCTCTCGGATTTTGTTTCCAATTCTTCTTCTGATTCTGTGACTAATTCTTGAATTGGTTCAGGAACTTCAGATGATTTAGTTCATTTTCCACCCTTTAATTTGAATTTGAGAGTATTCTTGACATTTGAAGATGAAGCACCATCTTTCTCTATAATTTCCAATTGCGACTTCCTGCTAGGAGGACCAAAGCTTCCACAATCTAGACCCATTTTAGGATTTACTCTTTTTAGGCCTTTACTTTTCAACCACTTGTTAGTGTTTACTAAGATGGATTGAAACCTATCCATAATAGAAGTACCTTCTTTTTGTTGCCATTGAATAGGAAAAAGGCACATTTTATCAAAACCGGCTTGATGGAATTCTGGATCAAGGATGTCGCCATCATCTTTAACTTGGAAATCTGGAGGAATTTTCAACATATTAAGATCGATTATTTGTTGCAAGGTTAACCTACAATAATCCATCTTCATAATATCAAGCTCTGTTCTCATGTCAATCCAAATATCTTCAATGTGATGAACATGAGTATAGGCCCTCTTTATCTGAGAGTTCATCTCTTGATAATCAAAATCAAATCTAGCCTTGAATTTCTTCAATGTAATCAATTGCTACTCTGCTTCCATATTCTTCGCTTTAGGCACAGAAACAATTGAATAATTGCCAATAGATAAAGGCCTAGCTGAGGTGATGCCAAATCCGGGCCTATGTGACGCATGCTGATCACTCTGCACGTCCATGAGTTGTCTGGCTAACTCCATTAGAATGATTCGATCTATAGCATACCTAGGTAAGGTATACGGCTCTCCTTTGAAATACCCAACTCTCAAGTATGTGAAAGTGGGAAATTGAAAAAAATGCAGCCGTACTGGTTTACCTTTTCCCATGCTGCATCAAATACTCTTTTGATACACAAGTGTTTGTCGAACAGACACCTGTAATGTCCAAAGAAGGCATCTTGGACTCTTCTGTAATGGTATTTACTGTTAGCCAAAGTGATTTGGTCATAATATTCCCAAACAGGTACTTGAAGACGATCACCTTTGGTGGAAAGACCCGAAAAAGATCCCATAGCAGCAGCAATGCAAACTAGATATGAATTCATGTAAAAAGGTACTGATGTTCCTACATTGCATATCTATTGACAGATCGCGGTACTGATAAGCTCTCCCCAAAAGATGTGTTCTTTGTTCTCTATAATTTGAAACATAAATTTGTACATCCATGGCTCAAAATCGGAAGAATCCTTAAGACCACAAATTTTGCTAAGAAGGATGATGAAATCCTTGTATTCTTGTTTAAAATTTGACCGATGAAGAGTCTTTGGCCACCTGGAAAAATTGCTTCTTTTGTTGTCTAACCAGTAAAGGTTGACATACTTCTGATAGTTGCTTTTTTGTTCATTCCAGCAAGCTAATGACGATTCTTTGGTCAAATCAGCACATTCTGATTTTTGAGGAACTTTGAAGATTTGTTCAATCACTTCAGGATCAAGGCTAATGATAACCTTGCCGTTAGCGTCTTTAATATTCCTTATCTTTGGAGTGAAGCACCGAGCACATCCGTAGACAAAATCAAGTTCTATGGCCGCCATGGGAAATATAGAAACCAAATGGATGTTGCTTCTTTTAATATGTTTCATCTCATGTGTAGCTGGACCTTCAATCCTTTGTAGAAAATCAGTTACATCTATGTGACCAATCTTGGTGTCTAGCACGTTATCAAAAATAGACGTAACTGAAGAAGGAACTGCATGTGCCAATTCTTTGTCATATTGATATTTCATCTTGCCCTTGGATTTGGAAGACGAGGACATTTCTTGTGCTCGTACTGCAACACAAAAATCCCAAAATGCAAATACATCATCAAAAGGAATCTCCATGCTAGTAAATTCCAGAGCAGCAGTGAAGATTCGAAAAGGAGTGACTTTTGAAGAGAAAGTATATGCATATGCAATGGAATGAAAAGTGAAATGGAATGAATGGAATGTGGAATGAAATGATATAAAAATGTGAATATGAAAAATGAAATAAAATGGAATGGAGTGAAAATGTGTGAAGGTGAAATGCATGGGAATGCGTGCAAAGTGAAAGTTGCTGATTTCAAAAGTGACTTAAAGTTTTCAAGGCTTTATTGAATGAAACATGCGTATATGTAAATGCAATAAGTAACGGAAAGTGGAAAGTGAAATAAGATTTAAGTGTGAATGAAAGGTACACTTTACGTGTAGATGCGAATGTGAATGAAGGGTAACATGTAAAATATGTTATGAGGTGGAAACATGTATGGAAACATGTACTTATTCATGTAAATGCGAATGCGTATATGAAGATGGAAATGAAACAATGGAGGTGAGATAATGAATTATATAGTCACTTTTGGAGGAAGAAAGAAGTCAAAGTACACGGAAAGCAAAAATGACATCCTTTTGTCTTTTCAAAATATGACTTTTGATCAAAATCGGACCTTTTGGATGCAATTACACGTAAGGCATTTCGTGTAAGTGTGTTGTGCGAATGGAAGTGAAAAATGAAATGGATGAAAATGGAAACGAAAAATGGGATTACATGTGTGTGGATGGCGAATGAAGTGAAAAACATGTAATCGCATTTCTCAGATGGAATGTGAGATATAATGACATGGAAACGGAATGTGAAAAATGATAATGCTTTCACATGTAATGAAGGAAAAACAAGTTTTTGGGAAAAAACTTGCAACTTCTCCAAATGGAGAAAAACCGACAAACAAGCACACAAAACCAAAACAAAAGAAAAAACATACCTTTGAAAACAACTCAAAACATGCCAAGATGCAATGCACTCCAAAGATGAAATTCGAATTTGGAACTTGGTGAAGGACCAAAAACATCAAAATGAAGGAGAAATTCATATTTAAAGGAAAAATACACATTCTAAGGCAAAGATTTTTACAAATGGCATACATTCGACGATTTCATGCATAAAATCAGCAAGGATAAGCATGAATTAAAATGCAAAAAAGAAGAGGTCCACTTACATGAAAAATATGTGCCAAAAATGAAGGAAAATATGCTCTTTGTTTAAAATCTTCTTAAAAAATGGTGAGAACTTTTCAAATCTTCAAGATTCAAATGATGAAGGGCAGCAAACAAGGAGATTATTGTGCAAGATGCCAAAACGTGCCCTAGATTATCTCTTTTTTCCAACGTTTTGAAGATTTCATGCCTTGAGACATTTTTTCAAAAACAAGCAAAAAACGTGATCTTCCAAGTAAAACAATTTGATGTTTTAACACCAGAATGATGATCTTCAAGCAATGTAATCAGCAAATAGGGCCAAAAAAATTTGATTCCATACAAAAACGTGATCAAACTTGGAAGATTTATGGATTTTTATGCAAACTCGTGCCCTAGGTTGGAAGTTTTAAACACATTTTTGGGTACAATAAACTGATTTTTGATGAGGGCAAAATGATCACCACTCCAAAACATTTTGAATGCAAGTGATTTCATCCAAATCCATGGAGAAAATCAAGAGTTATGATCAAAATCAGAGCTTTTGGAGCAAAAACATGTTTTCTTCACACAATAGGACATTTGTATGTTCATTACATATTTTAAAACATGTTGGAAGGCAAAATCGGACCTTTTAGAGTCAATTGCATGTTTTAAAATGTCTTTAGACATAATCTCACTTTTTGAAGCTCATTGCATATTTTAAAATATGTAAGACTCCAAAAATCAGACATTTTGGAGTCACTTACATATTTTATAAACATCTCTCACCTTTTTGATGCACAAGCATAAAAACTCAACTTTTCATGTCATTGCATCAAAAAGGTAAGGTCCACTTTTACAAGCTTTTGATGTAATGGCATGAAAAAGTCCTCAAAGTGAGTTTTTATGTGCAATAACATGAAAAGTTTCCACTTTTTATAGTTTTTTACATGCATATGCACATAAAAAGTCCACTTCAAGGCTATTTTGTTATGTATTTCACTTATTTTTATAAAAATGTCAACAATTTGGGTCAAAATAAACATTTATGCATCATATTAATCAATATAATTCATAAACATTAAGTTAAAGTGACATTTATATAAGTATTTGATTTAAAAATAAAAAATTTAAAAAGTAACTATATAGTTCTATAGTCACTTTAAGTGAAAAATTAAAAAGTAACTCAACTTTAAAAAATAACATAAAGTGCACTATAGTCACTTTAAGTTATAAATTTAAATGAAAAATAACTTCAAAACATAACAAAAAGTGAGTAAATGTTATATTTTTGAAAAGGTGAATGTCAAAATGAAAATATAACATTGTTTTTTTAATTCGTGCTGTTGCACCTAAAATGTCCACTTTTGAGGCACTAAAATGACCATATCTCTTGACTGACAACTCCGATCAACCCCTAGGTTAGACTGAATCGAAGGGGAAAATGAAAGGCATGACATGAGCAAATCCAGAGGACCAAAAACAAGCAAACGAAAACTCAAAAGCAAAGAACGGATTGTGAAAGCTTCAAAAATCAAGCAAAGGCTCGACAGAAAGCAAAACAAAAATGACTTGATGAAGGCTTTCAGTAAAACACTTTGATATTCAAATTGAAATGGATCAATCGATCAACATTAAGCAATTGAATATCAAATTCAAGCTTGGAGAAATGCAAAACTAGCTTCAAAAAGTTTCGTGTTGTTACTTGCAGGACAACAAGCATTTGGAATTACCAGTCATATATACTCTCATTGTTCTACATTCATTAAATCAATAGATTTAGCCATAATATTGCATCAGTTCACATAATGTCCAACAAACATAAAAAGGGGACATTATATATATATATATGATTGTATCATTATGTATAAAAAAAATTATTTGAGGTAAGGGATTCTCTATAAATTAGAATTGTTTCTAGTTGAAAGAGAGAGTAAATATCTCAAATTAAGGCAAACTCTTAAGAGATTATACTATGGGCACTACATGATTGGACAATCCTTAATTGGACAATCCGGCAATGACAGTATCATTCTATGACATCTACAAATAATACATCTAGGCAACCTAGACCTTCCCAACTATGCAACTCAACCTTAAACATGCTTTTAATGCAAAAACATTTCTTAAAGGTAGAAGATGTTACCCTATGTCATAAACAACTGCTCTAGTGCGATTATAACATGGCTTGAGGTTTTCCCTTGGTGGCCAACAAAGGTTGTCTTCTGCAAGCAATGAGTTGAGATGGAAAATCACATTCTTTCCCAAAACGAAATATCATCGTTACTCCCCCTCAAAGGTGGAGACTAAGGAGCATCAGCTTCCAATGCCCCATTTACTATCAGAATCAGTAGAAATATTATTGCATCCATAGGAACTAATGCAACAAACACTCTATTTTCTTCAGAGACCCAGACAAACAGTGCCTATCCCTTTATCTACAAGAGGTTATCACCATTCAATACAAATTCTTGTAGGAAGACTTTAGCGATCCTAAAGCCTAAAGGTCAATCACATGTTTCTTTTAAACATCTAAGAAATCACCAACTATAAATGGCCTTTCGATACCATTACTTTACACATGACATGAGTAGATTTGTGACACAATGCTTCTACCGCCTTATTCATCCTCATCACCATGGTTCCACTTCTTTCCAAAAGTATTCTTCAACTCGACGTTGTAGGTCTGCTCATCATTGCCCACCCTCCAAACCATAGGGAAAGGCACGTGTTATGAGATTTTTCGTGAATATGGAGTTACTTCAGGCCTTGATTTTAGGTGTGATTCTAGGAGTACGTTGCCCCAATTTGACCCTTTGTAACTTAAGCACTACTTAGTGAGCACTATAAAATATTATATTGGCGCCTTCAAGATGTTCAACAATAACATCAATGATTTCTCCATTTCTAGCCAAAACTGTGATACTCAATGAGAACTTATCTCTCTAGTACTCCTCATCTTATACTCCTTGGGGTTCTTATTCCCCTACTTGCTTATTTTTGTTGGTTTCTTAACCATCTATATTGGTGGTCCATTCTTCTTTTGTATTTTGATTTTGGTACTTCACCTTTGTGCTCCTACTCTTAGAACTTTCATCATAAATTGGTGTACTATCGAGTTCCACTGATCTATTTTGGTCAATGTCAACATCAATATTTTCTTTTTCTTTTTTTCATAAGGTATGTTCAAAACTCCAAGAGTTGAATTTATTATAAAAGGCTAGGGGGGTCTAAGGCATTTACTCTATTTTAATAAAATTGAGTTTTCCCTATTAATTTATATTTACATATTGTTCCATTTTGTGTTGGACTAATAGATGCAAATTTAATGCTCATCCAATTTTTACAGTAGGAACTATCTTCAAGTTCCTTTGTATCCTTCGCATCTCCATTAGTTAAGAGATGGTACTTGTTTTCTGTGGTTAATTATAGAGGAGATAATATATAAGAAAAGAGAAAATTTCTTTGATAACAAGGATGCCCAGCCTTCTATATAATCTTGTAGTGAAATGGTCATTGGTAGGATGTAGAGGTCATTTTTTTAATTTTCTAAATTATTGTTGGCGAGCTGTGGGAGTTTCTTATCTTCAATTTGATGAGTGCTTACTATTATGCTGAACTCTTTATCATATGGATATATACCTTAAAATATGAGAACCTGGAAAGAAAAGTGGACATTCAGAGAAATAACAATAGTTTTGACAACCTTCATTAAGGCCATTGCCATCAATCATAAAGCTCATTAAGTTAATTAAAAAAGCCATTGTTTTCCTGACATGGGAGTCCAATCACAAGGGAAACATCCTTAAAGGTAGTTATGGCATATTCTCTAGAGCATTGCAGATTGTTGAAGAAAGATAATGCCACTAAGAACCATTGCAATATAGCTGCAATACTGTGGTCACTGACTGTTGTAATCGACATTGGTTAAATACTGATTGTGTTGGAATACTTCTAGAAAATCTTTGGCTTTCTATAACCCATGAATAATGTTGATGACAACAATGTCTGCAATGGGATAACCTCAGCATCTTTCCTATGGTGTTATGGCACTGATATAGTTTATATGTCTAACTTGATAGCTACGGCTTTCTTGTATGCAGTGTATGGGGATCACCCTTGATGTCTCTATGATATTGTTTGAGAAGGTGTCAAAGAAACCGCATCCAATACAATTGTATGATTTTTTGCAATCTTTCAATTTCAAGGGGGTGCAGCTAGCCAAATTCTTTTTGGATAGTTTAGTGAGGGGAGAAATAAAAGCCTACTAGAATACTTGAAAGAAAGATTGTGTATTGGGAGTCCATAAATAATTTGGCATCTCAAAACAACAATTATTTGAACAAGTCTAGCAGCTCTTTTATTCTAAGAAATTTAAAATATGATCTTTGTTCCATCAGGTTAGAAATGACATTTCAATGAAATACATTTACAGCCTAGTACCCAGAAAGAAATTAAAGATGTACAGCTGATTCTTACAGTTCTTAAAAAAAGAATGACAGAAAAAAAAAGCAGGAAAAAATAAATGATAAGAAATAAAAAGCAGGAAATGTAATGAATATTACTGCTCCTATGCAACTAGTATGCCAAAAATGTGTCTCAAAATTGCAGTCTATATGCCCCTCACAGGATTTATTTAAAATATGACAGAAAACTTAAGTTATTTACTAAGCATATCTGTTAATAAAATCTACGCAACCTTCAAAATCCATACATTTATAAACAGTTAGAGCATGAAAATAAAAACTCAGTTAGCAGCAAATATCATATAAAAACTAAATCCCTGGTGTAGTGTATACAGTAGAACACTCAAACCTTCAGTTCGCCTGTGGCTGAGTTCCTTTCTTCTTTTCTTTGCCATCCAACAGCTATATTTGGATCTGCTCCTAATATAAGATGTATCTGTAACCAAAAGGAATTGTGACTATATATGATAGGTTCCATGGCATCATTGCAATCCTAAGAAAACGGATACAAGAAAAGCAATCTTTTGTGTATGGACAAATACGATAGGAAAGAACTAATCAAAAAAATGATTGCAAAGATAATAAAATTTTCTAACTCCTATTGAATTCGATATAACACTGACTAAGGTTAAGCTCTCAATATCATCTCCAATAACTCACAGTGGAGCGCATAAATATAAAAGTTATGTATCTTTAACTCAAATATCTTCAACTTACATGCTATGCTTTCTGGTATTTCATTTTTATGTAGAACCTCCAACTAGAGTTTCTAAGACCTTATAGTTTGACATGAACAGGAGATTCCAAACATTTCTCATCTCTGTTTTAAATTTCTCCAAGGTAAGGCTACTGGAAAACAATTTTATGATAACATTTCAAACCAATCTATTTTTGCCATATAAGTTGAACACATGCAAACTACTAGATGTTAAAGCCCATACATCTGTTAATATCTAAGATTCACAAGACTTTATGGTATACATATCTCAAAGACAATACATAGGATCAAATGAGATTGTAGAAATTATAAACTTATAAACTAAGTTACTGGTTCGAGTTCAGGTTCAAAGAACCGGTTTTCTGGTACGGCAAAATTCTGTAAAGGGGTTTGGGTTCGTTTGGGTTTGTTCGTACAAAAATATGATTTAAACAACAAAAACACCATAAACTTTAGTAATTGTAATCACAGCATCATGAATTGTAATCATATTATCGTGTATTTCAAGTTCACTATCAAAGATTCAAAACATTAAAATTAAATCATAACCCATTTTCTTTTTGTCAAGACAAAGTTACCTACATGCACACCACAAATGAGAATTAGAATCCAACATAAGCATTTCATTCCACCTTTTACGGTTAAGGATATCAAAACTTTATTAAATTTGGCGGAAAACATCACTTTATTGATGTTTGTAGGGCCTAGTTCATCGAACTTCAAACAAAATTTGCCTGGGTACAATCTGTTTAAGCCTGGTTGCCCAGGTTCCATTTTCCAGCCTGCCAGTTCAACCAAGGGGCCCTAGAATTCGAACCCAGCCTGGACAAGCAGGCAAACTGCACCATTGCCAGGTTCTAGGTCATACCCAAGCTGGTCGGGTAGGGCCTAGGGGCGAAGCAAAGAAACTAAGGTTACAAACAGATAATAAATTATGTATTTACATAGAAATGAATAATCAAATCGTGATATAACCACAAGGGGTATGGCAAAAAAAACAGTGCACAAGATGGTAGTCAGGTTCAACAAAATCTATGGTTTTAAAAAAGGAATTGCAGGAAGTGTAAGGAGGTTTTTCCATTAGAGGGAGAACTAGATTGGCTATCCTAGGTGGACAAAGTGTCTATGATTGTTCAGACAAATATTACCTTTGGAGACGCACTCATATCTTCTTTTCAAAATGTGTTCGGGTAGGATTCCATCCCCATGTAATAGAGGTTTAGATCCATTTGGATAGCAACCATTGTATCAAGAGGTAATTGTGCAGTTGGAGAAGAATCAACTTTGTCTATCTCTTTGTGGTTTGTTTTGGTGGATATGGCTTCAAAGATAGGCTTGGAAAAATTGGAGGTGGAACAAATGACTCTTTCTTTTATGATTTAGCAATCATAAATCTTGCAATGATTACTGACTACCAATGTAAGATATGAAATCTTGTATTCCAGTGGTTTTGAATCCCATAACAAAGTCCTTTCTCCAAAAACACTTCTTTGTTCTATTCTTCTCCCTGATAGAGGAATGTGTTAAGAGTGTTGAAAGATCCTTCTATTGAGTTTCAAGAATTTAGAATTGAATTGCAGCCTCAATTCCACTTTTATAATGCCTTTTTCCTTTCATCTTTTACAAGTTTAGATTTGACTTTAAAAATTGCCCCTAGAGTTTTGGGGTAAGGATGTTTGGGGATGATTGACCATAGCTTAAGACAGTTTAAGTGGGTGGACAGTTAATTATTATTGGTCTCACTCACTGTTTTTGTCCACGTTAAGCTGAATCGTGACTTGGATTTTCCACTTGTTGAAGATAGTTCTTTCTTCAATATCATAGTCAAGTGCCTAATGATTCTAATTTCCTTATAGTAGTGGATTGATCAGGAAAGTGTGCAGATGTAGGCTTTCATATAGCATTTCGTGAGACTCCATAGAGGATGTTAAGGCCTCAAAAGTTGTACAAGTGGTCATTTATTCAACATGTGAGGGCAAATTGGTTGGTATGATGGTCAAGGGCACTTACAAGAACATCTTTTGGACCCCATGTGTTCAAGCATTGAACAATGCCTTGAAAGACATAGGGAAAATAGAAAGGATGAAACAATTGGTGGAAAAAGCTAAACATCCAGATGTTCATTTGCAACAGCTTGCTCTTTTTAGGGCATTTTCAAAGGAGTTCCTCGAACTTATTGAGACAAGATATGCCTCTTACTCATGTTGTTAAAGAGGATGCTTAAGGTACATGAGCCTCTACGATTGCTAATGGTGAAATCAAAGTGGGCTAGATTGCCTAAGTCCATCTATTTGAAGGAAACTTCATCAGACAAAAGATAATGACAATTGGTGATCCACTATGAGGTTAGAATCTAGACACTGAGGGTTATATTATTAAATACTTAATTGTATTAAATGTTAAATATTGAATTTTCTAATTTTAATATTTTAACTTTACTGTCCAATATTTCAAATTTAGAAATTTCTAACGTGTCATACAAGGATCCTTCCTCGTGATGTCAAGGAAGGGCCTAGCTCAATACCCCTTTGTATAGAGCCAACGCTTAATGTGCCCTTTAACATCCAAATGATAGACAATCTATCTCTTGTCAAGAGATAATTAACTTATACATTCATTCTTTTATACTTTTTGTTTGCATTCTTTGAATATGTTTTCTCTTTCATCTCACTTGTTTTAGGTGTCACTAGATATGTTGATTCAAACTCTCCTAGTCTTCAAAAGATATATGAAACATTTGACACCATTCTTCAAAAGATGAAAGAAAATAATTTTGGCTAAGGATCCTACTTTGGAAATTTATGAGCAACATATTAATTATGACACAAAGGTGAAACACAATGAACTTCTTGCTTCATATAACAACATTTTCTCTTAATCCTAAATAGTATGCACAAAGGGAGATGGAAGGTTGCCTCCATGTGATGATGAAAAGGTGAATGAATGGCTCAAGAAGGCCCTTCAAAGATATATTCAAATGATGAGTCTTTGATACTTCACACACAGTGAGTTGTCTTCCCGAATCTTCATGGTCCAACATTCACTAGACCAAAGGTGAGCTTGGATAAAGCTATATTAGCTTTAAAAGACCCTATTAGATGGTGGACATCATACGAGAAGGATGCACCACAGCTGAATATTTCTACTATTTGCCTCCTTTCACAAGTTGCCAATTTATCTCTACGGAGAGGAATTGGCCCATAAAGGGCTTTATCCCCTCCATCGAGATGAATAGGCTTATCTCTAAATAAGCATAGAAGCTAATGGTTGTGCAATGTCCTCTTTGAATTCAAGATCGTCAGAATCTAGAGAATTGGCACACTCTAACTTTACGGTGTGATATCGATCCTTAAGACATCACCCAAGTTGATAAGGTGCCAGAGGGACTAGTTGGAGTTCTATGAGGCGAACCCTTGGAGCGTTAATGACTCAAAGGATTCTAACTTTGATGCAACATTGAGAGATATAGATAAGGAGCAGCAATGTACTTTCTTTTTTGGACTTGCATATCGTAAATGATAGTGAACCTTGTAGCCATTGGGTAGTTGTTGTAACTTGTATGCTATTTTTTATATCACAAAGATATTGATAGTGAATTCTAATAAAAACAAATTAAATTGAGGCTTTTGGTTTACTAATTAGTATTTTATTTGACTTTCACTAATTTGATCCCTCAAGTTAACCAAAATGTTATATATTATGACTCTTAACTGAATATATGAATGCTTTATGAATGTTATCTTATAGGAAATTGTGCCAAGCAAGTAGAAAATGGCATTTCAAAAGCTACAAGTTTCCCGTCGATGCTAGGGGTTATTTGCACTCTCATGGTGTTCTTGAAGATTGCAACGATAGCAAGGTTTTGTTTCACAAGCCAAATTGTCTCTTTGACACTAGATTGGGGCCTGGTCAAGTGTATCATGGCGTTAATCTCTGCAAAACCAATGTGGATTGTGAAACTCTGAGCAGTTGACACGAAGGATACAGAGGCCAGTTTTTGGTGGGTTTGAGATGGGATGATCATCTCGCACGGTGTTGGAGAAGATTGAACACAATGGCAATGGAATCAACTCAAAACACAGAAGAAGAGTTTTCAGAAGTTTTTTTTGGGGGTGGGGTTGAAGCGAACATAAGGTGGGATGAGGTGAGCTTCTCCATATGAATCCCCCCCATTAGATCACCAAAAGGGACAAGTTCCCAATATCTTGTCCACTATTGGCTTCTCCATTCTATTGTTTGTTAACGATGTGATTCTTTTGGCTTCATCTCTAGAGGGGCTCCAAGGACTTTGTGATGGGATGGCCTCCTTTTGTGATTGGCAACAGATTTTTGAGAACCTGTGCAAGACTCGAGTGATACTCTTCAGCTACCTGAAGATCTTGCATCTTTGTTTCCACCTTTTGGGCATGGAGGTTGAGATCACATCCTCCAACACTTATTTGGGGGTTAAATCCTTCGGACCTTGTTTCAATTTGAGACCTACCATGCAGCCATGGGTTAATAAGGGACTCAACTTCCTAGCTATGCTTGAGAGACAGTGCTTCAAATATCACTTCTAGGATATCATGACCAAAATGTCCCTCTTGGACACTTTGGTCAGACCAACTATCCTCTACAACTCTATTGTGTGGGGGCCTTCTCTCCTGGATTCTGACTAGGCTTCAATTGAGAGAGTTTAGAACCTCCTTTGATGCATTACCAAATGTGACAGTCTGCCCCTCAGAGTATAATCTTGGTCAAGTTTGAGGCTCATCCTTCCAAACTTAGGACCATCTTCAATTTGGTTTGGTTCCTCCACTAGTGTCGGAGCTTCGCAGACTCTACTAAGGGTCACTACAAGTACTCTTACCTAGCTTATTGCTCTTCCAAGGTGATGGTGGGCTTCGATCCCATGGCAGAGCCCACTATTGATTTGGCTACGCTTCTACTCTTCTTGGTTTGTTTATGGATCACCTCCCCTATTTCAATTCTCTCTAGATGCCCCAACTCACCTCCTTCCCCCTCATCAGGAACTGGATGAGCACGTCAAGCTCGATATCTACAGATAGTATATTATCACAACATGGAGTAACCCTCTAAGGGGGCTCCATCCAAGGATAGCTTTCTATGTTGAGCACTACCTAGATATCCAGGACAGGATTATCGTGCGCCCTTGGTACCACACTCGTCGCTGGACTCATTCCCTCCGCATCTTTTTAGGATCTTTTAGAGTGGGTTCCCATCAACTAAGATTGAAACTAAGGACAAGATTTGTCGACTTTGTCCGCTTGGCGAGGCGGAAACCAAGACCAATTTTGTTTTTTGTTCCCCTACTTACTATGAGTTCAAGGGAGGTTCTACTAGTTCAAATAGTGCAGGTTCATCTCCTCATTCTTCAAGTACACTAATCAGCGTTGTCTTGCACTTTATCTCATTGAGGCCATGCGGTTTCATGATTGCACTTTGCATCTTTTGTTCCCGCTGAGACAGACTTCAGACCAGCTCATCACCTCCTTCTTCCCTCCTATATCTCCTACCCAAGGGACAAAGTAGTTGCTCAGCATCCCCTCAAGACACACTAAGTCTATGAAGCTTCGCAAAGGACTTATTCAACAACATCACCATACCCCCAGTGATTCACTAAGGCAATCCAACGTGCACCCTCACCCTAGACTGCATCCTTCAATGCTAGGCTACTTCTTGCGACATTGGGTGTATTTAGTCTCTTGTCTTTTTCTTTCTTGTTTTACTTTTCTTTTTTGCTCGTCCTCTCCGAGACAACATTTGGTGCTCCCATTGTTGGTTGTTGCCTTGTACGTTTTTAGTCCCTTAGACCCTTGTGGTCTCTTGTTGGACATTAATAAATTTATCTTTATCTTATCTTATCAATGTGTAGTTGAAGACTACAATTTTACCTATGACAAATGCATGTTTTGTGGTTTTGGAGGTCAAACTAGAAGAGGTCAAACATAATTTGGATGTCTTCTCAGAACTAGGTCCGATTGCTTGTTTCAGAGGGATAAGGCCTAGTTTGACTAATTTACACAAGTGGATCTGAAAACATTGGGAACCAACTCTTGAGGGTTGTATTCAAATTTACCCTAGGGCTTCTTCATTGTTGTTTTCGAGAATGTACAAGATGGAATAGGACCTTGTGTAAGTTTCAATGGTGTTGGGAGAACAAGTTTGCCTTGGTGTTAAAGCCATGGCATCAAGATTTCAACCTTACTAATTAAATTTTTAACAAAATTCTGTTGTGGATGAGAGCTCCTAGTTTGCCTCTATATCTTTGGGTTGATTCTTGCTTAGAAGTTGTAAGAGATGCTTTAGGGGAATTTCTGTTAAAAGTGGAGGGTTTTTCAAATCTGCTCCATTCCACCTTTGCTTGAATCTTGGTGGAAATGGATACTGCTAAAGGGCTTCCTACTGAGATTGCTTTAAAACGTCAAACGGCAACTAGGTGTGTACCTTTGGATTGTGAAGGGACCCCTTTCAAACTGGGTGAGTACCCATGGTTAGTAATAATTGTATGGTTGTTGCAGGTTGTGATGAGGCAGATATGCAAAGTACAAGGGTTGCTACTCTAGCAATAATGGAGAAAAAAACACCCAGCCAGTATTCGAGATTTAGAGGACGCTCATTTGGTTGAAGGGGGTTAGTCCCAGCAAGTGGTGGAAGCATAGATGATCAGGCACCAGAATCATTGGCTTGCTCTGCAAATTGGCAAAATGAAGCAGTTGCATTGGACAAGGGGTGGCACATTATTAAAAGAAAAAGGAACAGGAAGCAAAAACAGGACCCTTTGATATGACAGTTTGTTCTCGCACGAAGGAAAGCATTATTAATTAGTCTTTGGTTTATCAATGGACCATCTTAGTGTGTCTTTGTTATTAGGAAAATGGATTCCTATGCATCCATACTTGGTTTGGGCCAAGTCTAATCCCGATCTTTTTTAATAAAATCAAAACATATTACCCATAAAAAAAATGTTATCTTATGACTATTTTAAAATTCTCTCTATATTTTATGTTTTCCATTTTTTTCTATATAGTCATCCATTTGCCATTCCCTAGTCATCGCCAAAAATGGCTACAATACTAGGGGACTTGGAAACACATCCTCGGTCATATTCAATTTAAAGTTCATCTTGTAGAATTGTAAAGAGAAAATTTACGCTTCAAATATATAACACAAAAAAAAAACTTAAAATTAAAATATGTTAAAGACACAGTTAAAGAATATTGCAATAAAATTACTAACATAGCTTGCAACCTGAAAAACACAAGAATACAATGCTCTGTACTGGTATAGAGGCAGGTAAGTTTTAAAAACTTTGAAAACACAAAGGGCATAAAAACCATTTTAAGGAATGGTACAGCAAGTACCATATTGTGCCGTCTATTTGATTGGAGTTTTATTTGAAAAGTAAAGAGAATATTCATGACAAAATAACCTATAGGTTATCTCTGTTGTATAATTCAAATTTCAAGAATCAAACCCATAAAATTTCCAAATACATGAATAATATTTGGGTTGGTACATGGACTAGTCATCGAAGATTTTTTGAAATTTAAAATTCCCTTCCAAATGCCTAAATGTATTCTCAACTGAAATATTTACAATAAGGTTTTGGAAACAATAAATTTTTACAGGGGTAGAAACAAAAATTATTTTTTCACAAGAAACGCTGTAGAAATTCAACTTCAACATAATTTGACCAACAACAATCCAGAAAGCAATGCAAAAAGAACAGGAGGAATGTAGTAATGTATAAGCTAAATGTTACTGGTACCAACTGATGCTTTTGAATTGAATTATCCTACTGCTTGTGAAGCACAAGAGCAATATTAAGTTATTTCTAAATTAATATTAACTGCCTGAGGATTTTCAGGCTCTTATGTAAACATTGTTGAATGGCATGCAAGGACTTCAGAATTGCACAAGATAAATATCGAAGCAAGAACTACTGCCATGCTATCAAGTATATAATCAAATCCACCTCACAAAAAAATTAAGTTTCAACGGATAGTACATTTCCTGATGATGATTCTGATAGTTGTCGTGTCCATGTATTTTCTAAATTGACAGCACCATCTTTGAAAGATACTGATATACCCATAGTGCCTGTCGAATGAAGTGATAAATGTCTGGAAAAAAAAAACACAGTAAGATACTTGTCTACTAAAATGTCAATAAAAAAAATGTATAATATATCGAGCTATCCTATTCCCACACAAGCCATCTGTTTGTGCATTGAATTTTACACTAACAACACCAAAAACCAATGTGAACATTAAATTTATTGTAAATAATTCTCATGCCTAGAAGTATTGAAACCAAGAAGAGAGCGCAATCCTGCACTAGCAACAACTTCCATAGAAGATGCTGAAGATATTTGGTGTCTAAACATGGCTGTGGCAGCTCCACCTCCACTGTCACCAGATACTGCCATGTTTCCACCAAGTACAATAGTATCTTTCCTCGACACATGAGACTGTACTTCACTGGACATGACCATCCTACAAAAGCATGAAAATGCATTAAAAATATTTAGAAGAATAGCAACACTAAAATATTTTGGAAGCCTTAAATCATAACTGCTTTACAAACCAGCTTTACAAACCAGTTGCTTAAAAAAATTGATATATAAACAACAGAAACTGTTCACAGGAGAAGTGTATCGAATCATTCATGCAAATGATACGCATTGATCTTATTAAAGAAAATCTCATTTTTTCTTTCTAAGGCAAATCTTATGTTACAAAAATAAACATCAAGGGTTATAGAGTGCACGATTTCCCCTCTTACTTAAAGGACTAGAGGTCATCTCCATAAAAGAACACAATGCCTGCTCTCAGAAGATGCAACATAATATTAAGGAAATTGGATCAGAATTCATACCTTTCTTTACATATTTCTCCCTTTGTATACGCTCCAAGTTGAATCTCTTTATTGATTAAATCTACTGAAACTTTCTTGCAGGTTTGTATGTATATCTTGGTTACCAACTTGTAAGTATTCCTTTAAAATACTTTCAGTATAATCTGCAAGTGTAAGAGGGATTTCTACAGTTGTAATAGTATTCAACATAATAGGTAAGTTGATGTGGAAGATCACTGCAACTGTAATCGACCTGCTGTTATAATTCTACTTCCCAAATTGCAGTGATCTCATTATTATATATGGTAGAGAAGCATGTCCCATGTAGGGACATGTCTCTACGTGGCTTAAGCCCCATAGGGACATGTCGATTCTGGATATTTTGCAACCGACAGCATGTTCTAATTCAGTCAGAAAATAAGTAGACCAGCCACAACGTATGACACAAAGTCTCTCCTACCTTAAAGGGAAAGCTCCCCCTTCTCACCGTTCCTTGGATAAACTCAAGGTAAGCAAGAAGTTGAGAGATTTTGTAAAAAGTGTTACCAATATTATTTCCTCTTATCTTTCAGGATAGAATCCACTTACCCACGGAGCGACTAATGAGCAAGATTAAATCTCAAACTACACTTCTATCTAATAGCTGGAAATGGTGATATTGATAAACCAACACCAACTCAATGGCTGATTGAAAGCATACCGGTTTGGCTCTAAGTCATGTTTTAATCTATTCTATAAGAATAACCTCTACCATTGGGGTGCAAAGACTTCCAAAAGTACGGAATTGTATTTATTTTTTGTGAATTGAGACGGCAATACAAGGTACAGTCAAAGCTTCTAATCTATGAATCACCACAATCGCTCCTAGTCAAAGCTTCAGCTCCGATTGCTTCTTAACTCACTATACTCTATCATTAAACACACAATAACAACATGAATCAAAGATAATAGACACAAGTTACAATCAAAGCTTCTAATTTGTACTATCACAATTGCTCTCAATCAAAGCTTCAATTCCAATTGTTTCTTTGTATGCACATTTCTTTAAAATAGTAACACACAATCAAAGTTATGCTTGCGCAATTTTATCAAAGCTTTCTTACATACAATAAAAGATGATTTTGTTTGGTGGTTATTTTGCAACAGATAGTTTTGAGTAAAATCCAATCAAAAAATAGGATACCCAACCACAGTGTGTGAGACAATCTCTCCTACCTTGAAGAGAAGGCTGCCCCTTCTCACCGTTCCTTGGATCAACTCAAGGTAAACAAGAAGTTGAGAGATTTGAAAAGGTATTACCAATATTCTTTCCTCCTAGCTTTCAGAAAAGAATCTACTTACCCACGGAGCGAGTAATGGGCAAGATAAAACCTTGCACCACTTATATCTAGAGTTGTAAACAGTGATACCGATAAACCAACACTAACTCAAAGGTTAGCTGAAAGCGTACTAGTTTGGCTCTAGGTCCTGTTTTAATCTATTCTATAAGAAAAGCCTCTACCATTGGGGCGCAAAGACTTCCAAAAGTAGGGGAATTCTAACTATTTTTCGTGACTTTGAGATGGTAACACAAGCTTCTAGTCTATGTATTACCACAATCGCTCTGAGTCAAAGGTTCATCTCTCATTGCTTCTTAACTCACTATGCTCTATTATTGAAAACACAATAATAACACGAATTAAAGACAATAGACACAAATTACAGTCAAAGCTTTGAATCCAATTGCTTCTTTTACTCACTTTTCTCCCAAATTCGTACTACACAATCAAAGTTATGCTTGCACAAGTTCGGTAGAGCTTTCTTGCATATAACAGAAGATGATTTTTACAATGAGAGGGCACTCCTTTATATAGGCAAAGGAGTTGAGAAAAAGGAGGAAAAAGTGGGAGCAACTCAAACAACTTTGACCTAGTCAAACTAGGTGAGAAATTATTGGATTACATGTCATAAGGACATGTAAATCAAATTACATGTAATTACACAATTCCATGCAATACATCCTCTCCAATTTACAAACATGAAAACTAAAGAAGGAAGAAGACGGAAAAGAATTGAAACAATCCTAGGTATTGTTCTGAAGAGCCTTGTACTTTGCGATGATGTCACAGATGATCACAAGATCGGGAGTTCCTATATTTTGTGCCACTGTGTTCACCTTGATAATCATGGTGTTGTGTCTTTTGATAGCCTTTGAATCTATTTGATGAGTGTCCCATTGTCATTTGAAAGCTTGATGTGAGCAAACTTTTTCTCGTTCGAGATGTCGTGAATTCTCCTTTGTAGATCAGCACAAACTAGAGTCTCTAAAACCTTGAAAACCTTCTCGATGGTGTCCAAATGTAAACTCGAAACAACTTTCCATTAGCACCTTTAACCTTTTTTTTTTGAAGCAAAGTGCTTGGCGCTTTCTCACACAAACTTGGGTTCTAAGCCAGCCACTAGGAAAATGAAGATCAAATGAATTACTACTTCTTGAGAATCAAAGCATGTCTTCTTGATAGGATGTCACTGTTCTTTGAAAAAGTTTCTAACATTTCTTGAAAAGTGCGCCGCAACATGAAGACAAAAACATCTTCCAATGAGATTAGATCCATGAAAACCTTTGGATTTGAGTTACACTGACGAATCTATGAGGGATGGGTGTTTGAAGTATGGATTAGATACTTATGAAACACATATGATGGCTGGCAAATGAACCGGAAAGCATATGTATTTGGATGGAAAGGGCCAAAATTGGACTTGGAAGAATGGATTGCATGCGAGCAATGATGGATTTTTTTGTACATGCTTCGATGAATGAATGTTAGGCACATGGGATGAATGAATGTTAGGCACATGGGAATATGTGCAAATGATGACTTTTGACTTTTAAAGAGTGACCTTTAGTCAAAAACGGGTTCTCCAATGCAATTACATGTAAAGTGATTTACATGTAATCTGGACTTGATGTAATCATGTTCGAAGAATGAGATTACGTGTAACCGCATATGAAGGATGAGATTACATATAAATGCGGATGGAGAGTGAGCTTACATGTAAATGTGGATGGAGAGTGTGATGCCATGTGTTATGGCATGTAATAATGGACATGGAATGAAATGATACATTTGCATGAAAAGGTGAAAAGTGGAGTGAAGTGAAACGCACTTAAGTTTTTAGGAAAGAACTTGCGACATCTTCCAAAAGAAAAAAAATGAGAAAGCAAGCAAACAAGCACAAAACAAACACATGCCTTTGGTCTTAGACTCAAACATGTCAACAAGCAAATTGCTTTCAAGTGTAAATTCGAATTTGGAGTTTAGGGAAAATCCAAATATGTGAAAATGAGTGTTTTTATCATATTTAAAGGCAAAATGCACTTTTCATGGCATATCTATGAACAAGTGTGCAACATCAAGCTAAAATATGCAGAAAATAGGAAGATAAGCATGGATTAAGAAGCCAGTTTGAAAATGTCCACTTACATGAAGATTAATGAGCCAAATGTGGAGGATTAATAGGTTTGAAGACAAATTCTCCTCCAAATCCAAATTCTCAAACAGTTATTTGACTTCCTGCTAGATCTACTATGGGTATGGATCAAGGCCTATCAAAATAGTGGGCCCTTCCAATTATCTAAAAAAGGGGCCAATTATCTAAAAAAGAGGCCAATTATCGAAAAAGGGGCAATAGTAGGGGGTAGGGGTAGGGCCACTCATTTAGAACTGGCACCCCATCCATCACCCCCATCCCACTTCCCATTCACTTGCAAGTAATGGATATTAATGTGCAATGAATGGACGTTTTGCATGAGAATCCCCAAAAATGCGGTCTCTTTCCTTCAATACACAAGACGTTTTTTTTTGCAAAAATACCAAGTTTGAAGCCGTTTTTATCAAAAATGTGGTCTCTTGCTGCCATCAAACAAGTCGTTTTTGCTATTGAAAGGCAAAAATGTGTTCATTAATAGCAAATATATGGATCAAAACCTTAAAACAACTTCTATTTGAGCCAAAATGTGATCAAAATTGCCCCAAATCTGGGCGTTTTTCACCAAAACGAGGCTAAAAAATGCAAAAATTTGGGTCATTTTTGTGTTGGATATGCAAAATCATGACCCCCAAATGCATGTGTATGCATTAAAACTCTAAAACGCCCCCCTTGTGATGAATTTCGTGGTTTAAAAAGAAAGAAATCTGGGCATTTTTGACAAAAACATGCCCTCCAAAAATCGCAAAATGCATTGTTTCTTGCATGGATTTCAACGCCTAATGCATGGGAATACATAAATATGCAAAAAAGAGCTTCATCTTGGAGTTTCCAAGTCATACATGGGCAGATCTAAGCCTTTTTGATGAAAAAAATGCTCTTGGAGAGGGAAAACATGAAGTTTTTTGCCCTTGAATCTTCAATTTCGGGTTCTCTTTGCCAATGCATGAAAGGAGATGCAAAATGCACTCTAGGAGTGAGCTTGCACATTTTAAAAAAACATTGATTGGCTTCTTTATACAAAACGCACTCTAGGAGTGCAATTACATTTTTTTAAAACATGCATTTGCCCTCAAGATGCAAAATGCATTCTAGGAGTGAGTTATGCATATTTTAAAAACATGTTATAATATGCCTTTGAGTGCAAAATGCACTCTTGGAGGGTGATTACACATTTTAAAATATGCAAAACTCATTCTAGGATGACCTTTACATATTTTTAAAAGCATCTAAAATGTCTTTTTAGTGCAAAATGTGGTCTCTAGGTGCAAATGCATGTTTATACATAATTGGGTTGAAAGATATGTAATGCACAACTTAAGTGATTAATTAAGCACGTGTCTAATTGATTTTTGAGGAAATATCACTTAATTGGGTCAAAAATAATATTTACACTATATAGTTTGGTAAATATGTGCAAATATCATTTTAAAAGTAATATTTACTTAGATGTTTTAAATTAAAGCATAAAGTAATTCAAAAATTAAATCAAACTATATAGTTAATAAAGTCACTTAAGTGAAAAATTGAAAAAGCAATTCAACATGAAAATATAACATAAAGTGTACTATAGTCACTTAACTGATAAATTTAAGTGATAAAGTAACTTTAAAACATAACATAAAGTGAAATTAAGTTATATTTTTCAAAAAGGGAATGTCAACATTAAAATATAACATGATATTTTAAATTATACAATTGCGTCTGGAGAGTCCACCTTTTAAGCACTAAAATGGTCACATCTTTTGATTGCCAAGTCAAATTGAGCTCTATTGTAGACCAAATCAAAGGGAAAACCAAAGGAAATGATTTGAGCGAACTAAAAGACTAAAAACTAATAAACACATACTCAAAAATGCGAAAAAGGACATTGAAGGCATCCAAAATCAAGCTTAGGCTCAACAAACAAAAAAACCAAAAAGACTTGACGAAAGCTTTCTATAAAAGGATTCATTATATCAATTGGAGTCAATTGGTTGATCAATGTTAGCTAACTGAATAATGAACTAACTTAGAGAAATGCAAAACTAAGTTGAAAAAGTTTCACACTATCAACCTACATTTTGTGGTGACAAAATATAGGACAACATTTTTTACAATCAGGGGGGCACTCCTTATATAGGCAAAAGAAGTGAAAGAAAGGAGAAAAAGGTGGGAGAAACTCAATCACCTTGACCTAGTCAAACTGAACACAGGTGGAAGACAAATGAGGCAAGTTGAGCCTAGAAAATGTGTTTTCGTGACCTAAAAGTGTGACGACTTGTCAACACATTTTCCCATGACTTTTCAATTTTTTTTATGTGTTTTTTTGGCAAAAATTTCCTTGAATCACGTGGTGACTTTTCCTAATGTATTTGCAACAAATTTTTGCTCGATATACTCGGATGCCCTAGCATTTTGCCAAAAATTTTCCCGTTATACTCGGATGGCTTAGCATTTTGCAAAATACCACAGATTCGGCAAGATATTGTCATTTTCTTAAACCATGGTTTATACAAATATCCATCATGAACCCCTATTGTATATGCATACTTGATGTTAGAGTTCTTATGCCATGTAAGGACTTCCACATTTAAGAATGTGATATGATACCCTTTGTCTTCGAGGGCTGAGATGGACACTAGATTTCTTTTGATTCTTGGTACAAATAGTACTCTAGTTAGTTGTAGGGAAACTTCGAACTCTAATTGGATTGTACATGTCCCAATTCCTTTCACAAGGTGTTTGGAGTTATCTTCGATAGTGACTTCTTCATTTGAATTTTGATCAAGACTATCTAGTTGTTCTCTAAAACCGGTTATATGACGGGATGCTACACTGACTATGTTACGATAATAGATAGTCGTCTATTATTAGTTAATGGTAATCTACTTTAAATATCTAGTTAGCTTTAGTTTCCTTTCACTTTTTTAGCTTTCTCTGTTAGAATAGAATGTTTCTATTCTTTACAATCGTTTCCTAAGGAAACATCGTTTTATTCTTTTGTATATAATGACCTTTCGATCTTCATTGATAACAAGCAAGTATTTTACCAATTACTTCGTAATATGGTATCAAAGCATGGTTAAATTTTTTCGAAAATAATTTCTTAATTGAAATTCAAAGATCATTATTTTCGAAATATTTTTTTCTTCACAGACCTTGCTTCATAATTCTGTTTAATTTTTGGCTAAGGTTTTTTTTTTTAAGAACAAAGTCTAGAAATCACGAGCTAGGGTTTGAGGATCAAAAAAAATCGCGATTTGAAGAGGACATTGCATGGTGAAATCGTGATTAACCACACACGTCAATAAAGGGCAATTTCTTCTCTGCTAGCATTAAAAAACCACGGCTTTTACCAACAAAAATGGTTGTTTTTTGAGGCATTTTTTGTGTAGACGGCTTTTGCGACCTTAGATCTGCATTTTCTACTATTTGTGGAGTTAAATCTCCATGTCTTCAGCCCTCTTCAGTTTTGTCTCAGCCTCTAGTCAAACCCTGAAACAAAAATCAGCAAGTTCTGTCTCAAATACACCATTATTCTGCAAATCTAAGCTTTTCATGGCTGCCACCTACTTTTTTCTTCGAAACCCTAATTTTTGATCTTGAAAAAATATTTTGATTTCAAATTCTTGGTGGGTTTTTTGAGAGCTCAATTGGGTTTTCATCAGATTTTTATGGGTGCCTCGACTTTTTTGCCTCAATTTTCAAGAAAACGACACCATATTCCTTTTGGGTTTTTCGAGCTCTCTTCTAGGTCACTCTGATTTTTTTGGGTCTTCCATTTTTTGGCCTTGAAGAATGTGCCTTCATAATCACAATTTTTCACTGAAAAATGTGCTATGGCATCTCTAACAAAAATTCTGCTCAAGCACAACTCCAAATTCAATGGTCGAAATTATGGCACTTGGAAGTAGTGGATCATCACAATCTTTTAATATCGGAACAATGATCAACTTGTTCTAGGTGTTACAAAACGTCTGACTGCTCCTAATTCTGATCAAGATACATGGGATTTGAATAATCGAGAGGCGGTGATGCTTCTTCTGTGGCTAATGATCAGCTTTCTCAGATTCCATCCAGCAAGACAACAGCCGAGATCTGGACACATCTCAAAGGTCTTCATGAGACTTCTGATAAAAGCAGAGCCTTCTTTGTAAAAACACTCTATTTTCTATTGTCATGGATGAGTGCACCTCGCTCCAGACACACCTGAATCGGATTCAGGAAATTCGTGATCAGTACTTGCCATCGGTCGTAAGATGGAGGAAGAGGATATTGTGGTTATCACTCTTCGACATTTACCAAAGTCCTATGAGCATTTTAATGAAACTCTCAACATCACATCTTCTGGTGTTGATTTGAAGTTCACTGATCTCTGCACCCTGTTGCTTTAGCAAGATTAGTGGAAACAACAGTTCGGTAGCAGCTCCAGTTCCACCTCCACAGAGCAAGCCTTTGCTACGAAATCCTTTCAGAAGGATAAAGGTAAGTTTCAACAACCATCTCAGCAAAAGTCTTCTGCTCTAGCATCAGATAGTTCTCGAAAGAACATTCAATGCAACTACTGCCACAAGTTTGGACACATGAAGGTTGAATGTCGGAAACACTTAGAAGCAATTAGGTTCGCAGCCCAAAGCGAATAGTGCAGAGCACACTAAGCAGGCGGAATCTACCTTTTACGCCTTCATAGCTAAAAGGCCTGCAAATCATGTCAAGTCATCTGCCTAGTATATTGATTTAGGTGCCTCTCGTCATTTCACTCACCGCAGAGACTGGTTTACTAACTACCGGCCTTATTCAGACTCTATTATTTTTGGTGGCCAAGGCAACATTCAGAGTCAATCTGTTGGGAGGAATCTCATATTCCTTGATGTGTACTACGTTCCAGGGATGGAACTAAATCTACTCTCAGTCAGTCAGTTACTACGACATTCTCCACACTTGGATGTTATCTTCAATTCACATTAGAGCACCATCACTGATTGGGCGACTAAGTCTATTGTTGCAGTAGGTCTTGAGAATCATAGTCTTCTCACACTTACTAATTCTGGTGATTCTCAGGACTTAGCTATGACTGCTCGACAGTCTTCTGTCAGTACACTTTGGCATCAGTGATATGGGCACTTAAATGTGCATTATCTCTCACAACTTGCTCAGGATGAGCTTGTTTTTGGATTGCCAGAGATACAAACCCAACAGCTTCGAATTAGTGATGCATGTCAGGCTGGGAAGCAACACCACGCACCTTTCACTAATGGTGATTCATGGCACACTTCTCAGGTACTTCAGCTTGTTAATGTCGATATTTGCAGCCCTATGGCCACTCCTCCTGTTCTTGGGTCCAAGAATTTTCTGTTGTTTGTTGATGATTTGAGTAGAAAAATGTGGGTGTATTTCCTTAAAAAGAAATTAGATGCAATTCCTGTATTTCAGAAGTTCAAACCTTTAGTTGAAAAGAGTCTGGGAAAACTATTATTACTCTTAGATCAAACAAGGGGGGGGGTGGAATTTTGTTCTAATGTTTTCTCTAGCTTTTTGGATAGACATGGCATTTAATGCCAATTAACTACACCCCACATGCCACAACAGAACAGTGTAGTTGAATGTCGGAACAGGACAATCACCAAGATGGCTCGATTAATGCTCGAACACAGACATGTTCCGAAGAAGTTCGAGCAGGCAGAAGCAATTAACACTACAATTTATCTGTTGAACCGATCACCCACAGTGGCGATGAATGTAAAACTCCGGAAGAGGCCTAGTCAGGTTGCAAGCCCGAAATCAGTCACCTGAAGGTTTTTAGCGCCCTTACTTTTGTTTGGATCCCTAATGCGTCATGCACTAAGTTGGATGCCAAGAGTCAGAAACTCGTGCTTGTTGGATACATTAGTCTTCACAAAGCCTACTGCCTAATAGATTTTGAGACGTCTCATCTCATCTATAGTCTTGATGTAGTCTTTGATGAGAAGCAAGGACCTTTCATGCTTGCTTCTCTTGTTCGTGATCAAGCAGACCAGCCTATGAAGGCTCATGATTTGGGAGTTCGGCTTCCATTAGATCCACCTGATGGGAGGGCTCTAGTAGCTCCTGCAGCTCCAGTTATACCAGTGATTCTTGTACAGACACCTCCAGCTTCTCCTGCAGGATCACCTCGCTTTATAGATGCTTCACCTGAGTTTGATCCAGATTCTTCTGATGAGGAACCTGATCATCAAGCATCTCCTGATACTAATGTTGGTCATTCTCCTATCCAACCTAAGTGGTGGGCTAAGACACTTGTTGATCTTCGTGATGATGAGCTCAGTAATGGGAGAACTACTTGGAAAAAGTGCAAAGCTACAGAGTCTGTTAACTTTGCTCTCATGGCCAACATTTACAATGTGTTTGAACCTCAAACATATTCTGAGGCTAAAGGAATTCTAGAGTGGGAACAGACCATGACATCTGAACACTAAAGCCTACTGAAGAACAACACTTGGGTCCTTTCTAATCTTCCACCGGGGAAGAAATCCATTGGCTGCAAATGGGTTTATAAAATCAAATAATAATTAGATGGTACTTTGGATAAGTACAAAGCTCGTTTAGTGGCGAAGGGCTTTTCTCAATGTTAGGGCATTAATTATGAGGAGACCTTTGCTCCTACTGCAAAGATGAGCACCATCAGATTAGTCCTAGCTATGGCAGCACAGTTCAGCTGGAAGGTCCATCAGATGGACGTCAAGAGTGCTTTCCTGAATGGTGATCTCCATGAAGAGGTCTACATGGCGCAGCCTCCTGGTTTCAAGGTTGTTGGTAAAGACAATCAGGTTCTTAGATTGGTAAAAGCCCTCTATGGCTTGAAGCAAGCCCTCGGGCATGGTACATAAAAATTGATAAGTACCTCAGTGATCAAGGCTTCAAGAGGAGTTCTTCAGACTCAAATCTGTACATCAAGACTACTGACAATGACATCATCCTTCTGGTTATTTATGTGGATGATTTGATCATCACTGGCAGCTTAGCATCTTTGATTCAAGGAATCAGACAAAATTTATGCCAGTCTTTTGATATGACTGACCTTGGGCTTATACATTATTGCCCAGGTGTTGAAGTTTGGCAATAGGCCTCTGGTATATTCATCTCTCAGTCCAAATATGCCTTGGGCCTATTAGACAAATTCCGTATGGAGGATTGCAATCCTACATCTACACCTATTGAGAAAGGTCTCAAGTTATCCGCAAAGTCTAATTCTCCTTTCGTTGATGATACTACATACAAGCAACTAGTAGGCAGCGTCATCTACCTCTCTACTACTAGGCCTAATATCAGCTTCGCAGTCAGCTATATTTCACGCTTTATGACACTCCTAAGGCTGATCATTGGATAGCAGCAAAGCATGTGCTTCATTATGTGAAGGGCACTTCAGATTATGGACTTTTGTACTCTCAAAGTTCTAATCCTACACTCAGTGGGTTCACGGATTCAGATTGGGTAGGCTCTGTTGATGATAAAAAGCCAACTTCTGGATATGTGTTCAATTTGGGGTCCGGTGCAGTCACATGGACCAGTAAGAAGCAGCAGGTAGATTCTCTCTCCTCTACAAAGGCTGAATACAAAGGGGTTGTTAAGGCAGGATGTGAAGCTGTTTGGCTTCGTCGGATGCTTGGGGATATGCAAATGTCACCAATAGGACCGATTACTCTGTTTGTTGATAACTAAGGCATTATCAAGTTAGCACGAAATCCAATCTTCCATGAATGAACCAAGTATGTGGATGTTCGTTGTCATTATATACAACAGCTGGTTGAAGACGAGGCTATAGATTTGTAGTGTGTTCCTACCACAGATCAGACTGCAAACATTCTCACCAAGCCTTTTGGCCCTGATAAGTTTGTCAAATTCAAAAGACAGCTTGGTGTTCTAGATAGATTAACCATTAAGGGAGGGTATTACGATAATAGATAGTCGTCTATTATTAGTTAATAGTAATCTATTGCAAATATCTAGTTAGCTTTAGTTTGCTTTCACTTTTTTAGCTTTCTTTGTTAGAATAGAATGTTTCTATTCTTTACAATCGTTACCTAAGGAAACATCGTTTTATTCTTTTGTATATAATGACCTTTCGGTCTCTATTAATAACAAGCAAGTATTTTACCAATTACTTCGTAATAGTCTATGACCCAATTATATCGCAGAGAAATGATAAACATCACCGGCAAATGATAAAGAGATAGGCATTAGGATCCCTCGCTACTAATGAGAAGTCGTCAAAATATCACCGAGAAATGATAAACATATTTGAGATAACTAGATTATTTCTCGCGGAATCTACCGAACTGATATAACTGAGATTGCCCAACAAGAGGCCATGTTTGCTTTCTTTGGCAAAGTGATTTTGGCGAGCCTAGAAAAGTTTGGGAGGAGAAAGGTCATTATTTGCAGCCTTCTAGATTGACTTGTTGTGGATTTGGAGTAGATTCAAAGAGATTTTTCAAGCAAATTTGGATTCACAAGTTTTGAAAATTCTTTCTCTTTTGTTTTAAAATCATTTTGTCTTGTGTTAAATGCATTCAAGTTTATACTAACTCTATCATGCCATTTAAAATCTAGTCTAACTCCTTTTAGAAGGTAATGAATAAGATATAGTACCATTTTTTTAGCAAAGTTTTCATAGTTTTCTCAAAAAAAAAATCATATTTTTCTTAAAAAATTCATAACCTAACACTTTTTTTGTTTTCTCTTTTAACTTTCAGCTATGTTTAAACTTATCTAAAGATTTAAACTTAGTTTGCTTCTAAATTTCTTAATTAAATTTCTAAATTTATGCCCTCATTTTGTATGTGACGTGTGTAGGTTGATTCTGCTCTAAAACTAGGTCATTTTTAGGATCTGTCAATGCCCTAGTAGATGCATGTCCATCTAGATATGTAGAAACGCGTCCTAAAGGGGCTAGAGACAAGGCATGGGCATATTCTTTTGAAGGACCCAACTATAATATTGTGATATGCACAAAATGTGAAACAGTAATTAATGGAGGCATATCTGATTTGAAATACCACCTTGGAACACAAGGGTTTGTCAATTCACTGCGAATGAAATAAAGAGAGAGATAAAGGCCTTGCTCGCAGCCCAAGAAGAGAAAAGGTTGCAAAGGGAGAGGGCAAAATTGGCCAAGAGGGCAGCCATTTCTAAATTGCAAGGTCACATTATCTCCTTTTAAAGAATCATTTATTATTTTACAATCACCATCATTAGTTTAGAATATAGCTTTGGCCAAAACAATGATCATTTCATAAAGAAATAATGTGGGTTGTGACTAGGTATCCCAACCAACCTTGATGAAGAAGAACACTTGAGGGCATAGTGGGTTCTCATCGTGGCCCATGGATCCGCAAATCTACCATCCCCTCGGCTTTCACTTGCATTGGTTCTATTAGACCCCCGCCACACACTTCTTCTATAGATAGCTTTTTGGTGCATAGCAACGCATCTAGAGCACAGTCGTCTTTGGAGAGTACTAGGTGGAACAACAATGTGCATTGACAAGTTGACGTTCAATGCGTTGATTTTTTAGTTATTAACAACATCATGTTCAATGTTGTAGCTAGTCCTATTGGCTGAATTTGTGACAAGAATTACTGTGGCGAGAAAGGGCTACAAGGGGCCTACTCCTGCAAACTTGAGTGGGAGGTTAGTTCACTTGTTTTAATTTTTTAATGTTTTAAAGTTTTACAATTTACTTATTTTTGTTTAATGTAAGTTTTTTTAAATCAAAATTGCATACTTAATCTTATTTTGTGTGTTTGTAGGTTGCTCAAAGATGTTGTTTCTAGGACCGGAGATGTGGTAGAAGACCAAAAGTTACAATGGAAACAATTTGGCTGAACTATACTTTCAGATGGATGGACGGATGGAAGAAATTGTACCATCATCATTTTTTTGATTTCTTGCAAGGATTAAGTGGTCTTTTTGAAATCCTTGGATGCCTCAAACAAGGTAAAGACAATTGAAACTTTGGCTCTAATGTTAGAGGAAGTTGCAATGGAGGTGGGGATTGCAAATGTGGTGCAAATACTAACTAACAGTGCAACGGCATATGTAGTAGCAGGTAGGATCCTCCAAGATAAGTATAGCACACATTTTTGGTCACCTTGTGCAGTGCATGTCCTTGATCTTCTTTTGGAGGACATGGGAAAATTGGATTGGGTGAGACCAATTGTAAAAGATGCAAGAAAGGTAACAAGATATATCTACAATCACCCTTGGTTTCTCCACTTGATGAGAGAATACACTTATGGGAAGGAATTGGTTAGCCCTACTCTCACAAGGTTTGCAACGATTTTCTTAACATTGCAAAATGTTATTAACTCTTTGACTTATTCGAAGCAATTGTTTCGGAGTCAACCACGGCTAGACTCAAGCTATTCAAAGAAACCTGATAGACAAAGTGTTGCATACATCATCTTTAACAACCACTTTTTGATGGTGCTACAAAAATTGTGGAAGTGACTTAGAAACTTGAAAAGTTAAATATTTAATTTTTTTTTTGTATTCAACAATCCATCAAGTCTTTCATTATTAATTTGTAACTCTAGCCTCTAGTTAATGACAAATTTTTTCTACTTATCAATTGTAGGTGACGGAGCCCTTGATTAAAGTTCTCTGCTTGGTAGAGGGGATCAAACCCCAATGGGTATCTTTATGAGGCCATGGATAGGGCCAAAGAGGCTGTAAAAATTTTCCTATGAGGAAGACACCATAAAATTTGACCTCATATGGGAAATTATTGATAGGAGGTGGAACAATCAGCCCCACCAACCCATTCACGCGGCAGGGTACTTCCTCAAACCTTGTTTTCACTTCTCCCTATCCTATGGGGATCCCAATGAAGAGGTTATGAGGGCTTCGTTGATTGCATGCAGAGGATGATACCTAAGGTTGAGATGAGAGACCTCATTGTGGCCAAGATGAAAGTGTATTAAAATGCAATGGGAAAGCTATTCTCCTCAAACTTGGCAAGAAGAGGAAGAAACACTCAAACCCCAAGTACAATATTTGGATTTTGGGTGTCTTTCACATGCATGATAAATAGATAAAAACTAAGTTACTAAAATATGTTTTCACCTTGCTTTCTAACTCTTTGATATTTATCTTGCAAATGCTTGGTGGCAAAATTGGGGAGGAAATGTTCCAAATCTGCAAATCCTTGTCTTTTGCACCTTATGTCTGCCATGTAACTCATCCAATTGCGAGCGTAATTAGAACTTATTTGAGGCCATTCACATGAAGAAGAGGAACAAGTTAGCACAGAAATGCCTCAATGACCTTGTTTATGTGCATTATAACCTTAAGTTGTGCATAAGAAAGGTAGAGTTAACAACACTTGATCACTTGATTTGGATGACATAGATCCCTACTGTACTTGGACATCACGGGATCAGCCTCCATTATTCACAGATGATGACATCTATGATTTGGAGAGGCGGGCTATGAAGGAGGGTGAATTCACAACGGGATTGGATGGCATTGATGAGGAAGATAAGGGAACTAAGAGTGAGGAGGTTACGAATGATGAGGCAAAATTGCTAGCATCAACACCATTTACAGCCTGGATAGAGGTTCAATCACAGTCATAGCAAACTTCTAGGGCCAAGCTCCCTCCAACTCCAATAGTTTTTACTAGAGTTGTTGGGGAGGGGAGGAAGATGTAGCCTATTTTGATATTGTACTTGACACTTGTATTTTCTTATGGTTTTACAAAGACAATTTGCTATTTTTAGTTTTCTTTAGAGTTCAAACTATCAAACAATGGCTACGAGCCATCACATTCCATATGAGGATGCAATTTTGTATCCTATTTGCATTTATATTTACTCAAATCAGCTTGTTTGGTTTGTTTACTCATTTACTAACTCATTAGATGCATCTACTTATTAAATTTTGCAAAAACAAAATTGCATTTCCAATCAAATTTAAGCAATTTTTGAAGTTCCCAATATTTTCCCAAGAAGTTCCTGATTTATCTCCAATATTTGTCGATATCATTTTTTTTGCCCTCAGCAATAAGTTGTCAATAATGATACTTTAAACTATGCATTAGACTCTAGTTGTTATTCATAATACTAATTATACCATCTTATATATAATTGGTAAGTTAACTTCAAGACTACTGATTCTTACTAATGATTTTTATTAAGTAATAACCGATAGTTGCTTATGTGCATGTTCATAACTTAATCATAGCATAATATTGACTATTTAATCATTTGTTGGATAATTAGAATAGTCACTTGCTAATTCTTATTGATGTCTCTTATGATATGATTAAAATTAGTCAATATCTCAAAGTGGTCAATTCTCAATTATTCTATTAATAATTATTCCCCATGACACCATATGTAGTCATTGTTCTCAGTAATCGCATATACCACAATCAAACTGGTATATGTATCAAACACAATGCTTGGTGTCTTACATTGACTCTATCGAAAGCACTCTTGGCTTTGGAGTCTCCCACGTACTGATGTTACTGATTGATGCTTACCATAGACGTTATTAATTATCGTACCTTATCAACATGTTGATTCAATACCATCTCTCAGACTTACTATCATTGTTTGCCACCACTTGTTATCTCATAATATTCCTTCCTCCATTCGCCTGTTGTCTTCCCTCTTGCATGCAATTTTGATCTTCCTATGCCCCAACATTATTGTGCACTGATTCATATAGGATCATTCCCAAGGGTATATAATCAATATATTTTGGAGGTGTAGCAACTTATTGAATCACTCCATGCATTGACAATTCCTCAAGTCTAATGTGGTCGATTAGGATAGTGGAGTCGTTACCTTTTCTATCCTTCATGTTTGCTAGATGATTTATAAAGTCCTCTTAATACAATTGCAAACCACTAAATCAATCTACCTACTATGTATCTAGACAATCCTTTAGCAATGCTGAAGTCCTTTCAACAAGCATGCTTCTTAGTAGATATCGAACAAAGAGTTAAAGGTAGATAATGTCTTCGATATACTTAATGTTCTCAACAATAATCCAGATTTGTCTATTTGTCGATCTTTATCATTAGAGCAATTTGCCTTATTCTTTATTTATAAATTTGTTGATATGGTCAACAATTGCCTTCATTTTACTCTCACCTTTGCAATTTTAGTCTCTTAGAGACTTCACACAAAAAAGTGATACTTGGTTGACTGTAATGTCCCTAGTATCTTCTAGATCTCTTGAGCTATGAAACCTTGGTTTAGTTTGTTTTGACCAATTATTCCACTTATGAGATATTATAACTAAGACCTTCCAAAGATTCTTGTTTTTTTCCTGATTATGAATGTTTATATTGAGATTAGTTATTTTGTATCCCAATGGTGCTTTCCTTGTCCTTAGCACATTCTATGTAGTCTTGGTCCTAGTTTCGATAGTCCTGGTATGGGCCCGTCATCACTTATTGTTGCAATCTCCAACTTGGATGAATCAGTATCTTGGGTTTGGGAAAGGATATTGTCTTCTACGTTGGACGTCAACCTTGTGAACTTTTTGTTACATATTTGCCAGCTGGTGAGTGTTGGTTGATTGTATGGAGAGCTAAGCGATGCTACATTCAATACTCAGTCAATGGTGTTGACTATTCCTGTTAATGTATAGGCATGATCTGTATTGTGAATCCACTACTAGTTTTCCCAACCTTCCTTGGAGTAAGGTTCGTTGATTCCACTTTCCACAATTCTTCTCCTAACTATTGATATGGTAGCAATATATCGTCTCTTTATTCTTTTACTAGTATTACTATTTGCTATTAGTTTGAGGTAGATATTATGCAGAATGTCTCTCTCATCAATCTGGACTATGCTTCCAGTGTTGTAATCTCCTTCTTCTCCAACTATAGGAATAAGTCCTTTCCTCGATCATGTGAAAGTGTATCCTTAACACTCATTACTAATTGATATCTTCATATATGTATATTCCTATAATGTCGATTCTACTAGAATCTAAATCAAGCTATGTACTTATAATTTCTCCCTGATTGTCTATTGCAATCTCAAGGGTTCAAGGATGAAATCTGAATGTGATGATAGATTTCCTGATACTGAATGTGAAATTTCCTAGCAAGGCCAATGTGATAAAATATTGAATGTTTTATTCTTTCCTTCTTCTGTGATTATTTGATTTCTTCTCTTACATATCCACTGAATCATCCCTGATCTCTCTACAATCCAAGAGTTGGATGTTCGATGTCTATTAACGAGAACAAACGACAATCTCAAGGGTTGAAGGATGAAATCTAAATGTGATGATAGATTTCTTGATACTGAATGTGAAATTTCCTAGCAAGGCCAATGTGATAAAATATTGAATGTTTTATTCTTTCCTTTTTCCATGATTATTTGATCTCTTCTCTTACATATCCACTAAATCATCCCTGATCTCTCTACGATCCAAGGGTTGGATGTTCAATGTCACCAATCTATGCTCGGTGGAGTCCCTATCAACTACATACTTCCTTGTCGTTTCACTTCTGGACTGTCCATATTGAACGCTCTCGTGCCTGATCAGATTTTTTTCTTCTCTCAGATCCTTCTCTACTCCTCCCTCCTTGTCTCCTCCATGAAGTCCCCGTCTATGTTATCAAAGACTACGATGGTCTTGTCCTAGGTGCAATGGCTGTTGTATTCTACGATGGTGAATGCTTGGTGTGCTCTACTTCAAGTTCCTCTGTTTGATGCTCGACTCCGATGCTTGTTGTATTCCAAACTTCCCCCATGATTACTTGTTCTCTTCCCTTACGTTCTCGCTGAATCACCTCTCCTGATTCTCTATCTTTTCTGCCTCCCGTGTCCACTTGCCCCCCGTCTACATCCACGGTGGCCATTTATATGTCTGTGTAATAGTTAATGATCACGACTAATCATTGAGTCGCTTTAGCTTGGTTTTTAGTATAATTTTATGTAGTTTATTTTATTTAGTTTATTTGTTTCATTTACTTTAATAACACATTTTTAACTATCTTCATATTAATATATATATTAATATAATATATTCTAAGATGATCTTATGAATATGATATTACACTAATACGTTTATAAGTATATTTATTAATTATTACTATTTATTAAATACTTGTTTCATATCCTTATTTATAATTAGCATTAAATATTATCATACTGATTATATTGATCAATATTTATTATATGTTATTAGTTTCTTATTATATTAATAATAAATCATATTGTTATTATTGTTATTATTAATTATTATTTATTCTATTATTAATTTATTTATTGTAAAATCTTATAAATATGGGGGCATGACATTGACACAATGGGAATATTACAATATCCTATCCAATTTCTTAATTGTTCTCAATCATTAACATACAAGAGCCCAACATGATTTTTGGGAAGGTATCAAAACTGAACAAATGAATATGCAATATCAACACGTAAAAAGTCTGATAAAAGTCTTCAAATTTATTTATTGTCTTCTCCAATGTACTCAACTATACTCGTTCATTAATTCATTAGCGCCCTACATTCTTGGCACTATATCAAAGAAAAGATAGAGTCAGAGACTGAAAGGCAATCATAACATATTCCAAAACTTGACAAATAAGAGGAATGGTGTAAAATTATTTTTCCTTCAAAGTTGCCAACTACAGAAAGGATGTCGTTTAAAGTTAAAACAAAAAGATTTATTAATTATCAAAAATTAGAAACATAGTCAATAATAGAGTTTTGTTAAAAAGGAAGATGTAAAGATTTTCTAACATCCAACCAATTTGAACATATGAATTATATGTCTTCAACTAATCTTATCTAAAATACATTATTCAAAGACTTGAATTTAACTATTATTAACTAAGGAAATGTGTTTGAAATTTAACCAAGTAATGCCATCAAAATAAAAAACATAGAGTTTTTGGAAAACTCGTACTCGCTAGCTAGTTACGGCCCCGAGTTACTCGCAATTAAACACGGGGACAAATTTATTGATAAAATCATTGCTATTGTCCACAGTAAATTGCCAAAAATCACTCTAAAATGGCAGTAAAAGAAAGAGATGCAAATGTATAGGAACTAAAAACATGTACAAGATGAAAGCAACACAAAATTTTATCCTAGGAAAACCCTCAAACATAAGGCACAAAACCCAACCACACCAAAGTAGTTCCTTTATTTAATAAACAAAACATTTGATACACTACTTCCAAGCTAAGTCTGATGATGACCTTTCTCGCAACGTTGTTATCATATAACAAACATTTACAAAATATGAACTACTCTACAAACAAATCACACAATGATCGTACAAAAAGAGATGTGAATCGTAGAGCCAATCAACCAAGGCTATCACAATACAATTAATACATGATAATCATACACTTATTCATTAATCAGAATGTCTAAAGCCAAATCATCTATTTATAGATACAAAGATCTTTGTAACAAAAAACTGTGATTGTCGTTCTAGAGGCGATATTGTCTCATAGACTAACGTTTTTTTATTATCATGCTAGACTCCCATCATCACTAGAACACATAAAAAATGTCTATTTGAAAGGTAGAACAAAAGCCAACATGATAAAGAGACAACGACAATTACCCAACACTGTTTCGAATTTATGCCATCCTAAGTAACCACGCAATCAATATATCGTTGATGCCTTTGGTAAGACCAACAAGACGCATAATAAAATCCCGAAAGATGAAGACCATTCAACTTGAGCGATTCCAACTAGCACAAGATACCAAAGAAACCTCTCACAACGCTCGCTCTTCGAATTTCATTACATGGACATTAATGGTTATGAAAGATAGCCAAATCACCTTCAAAACATCCAATGTCTTGATTTTGATGACTACGAGACAAACATGAAGGCATAAGTGCTAGTAGCGATGAGACGACTAGGCTCTACACACAAGGGACACAGTGGGATAATAGTAGCCATAGTGTTCGTAGAGATTTGTACGATGGTATGCCAATGTTACATTACACTGAAGAAATGTATATCCTCAATCAACATGTGTTGGGTGCCACTTCCTAGAATCGTTGGATGCTTCTTTGAGCATGCATACAAGACAAACAAACATGTTTTGATTCAACGAATCTCTCACAAACTTGTGGTGTCAATAACTAAGATTATAGGAAACCTATAACAACTTTTGCAGCCATATCAAATCAAGAAAGCATGGTTCGGCATAACAATTTCAGATAACACGGAATTGAGAAGCAGTTCATCAAAATGGTTCTACAATTACAAACAATAGAGCAGGTATGAATGATAGCTTCTCACATGGCCAAAGAATTAGCATTCCCTCTTCGCAAAGGAGATAACGTTAACAAAATCTCATGTCATGGAGTCTCTCAACACAACAAACACAATGGCTACACCCATGTGTTAAAACAAAACTTTATTGCAAATTCTCTCAATGTAATAGCATCATGGATTCACTGAACATGGCATTCACAATGGCTACTCCCACATGTGAAATAAACACAAGTTCACATCACAGAGTCACTCAACATAATGTTGTCATGGGGTCTCTCAAAATGACATCCACTATCGCTATCCCATGAGTGGAATGAACAGAAGCTCTCATCACAGAGTCACTCAAAATGATGTTGTCATGGAGTCTCTCAACATGACATCCACTATGCTTCCTCCCATGAGTGGAAAGAACAACAAGGGCTTTCACTTCAGAAAAAATTGTCTCAAAGATAAATGCATTACAAGGGCTTCCACCTCAAATTCCTCTGTCTCTGAGAAAGAAGCATTACAAGGGCTTCCACCTCAACTTTCTCCGTCTCAAAGGAAAATGCATTACAAGAGGTTTCAACTCAAATTTCTCTCTTCACGAGAAAATGCATTGCAAGAGGTTTCACCTCAAATTTCTCTCTTTAAGAGAAAATGCATTAAGCTCGTAATAAGAATAGCTGAGTGTTAAATGTTTGACAAAACAAGGAGTTTTTGCAGTCCTCTACAAAGGACAGGACACTCTCCATCTGTTGCTCAAGCTCTCTCTAAATCTTCAAGCACTTACAAAAAAACAAATAGTATACCTAAAAACAAACTCCTTGTCTTTTTCTTCACTCACAGAAGAAGAAGAAGAATACGGCAATTGCTCTCTAAAAGGAATACAAACATAAAGAGCCTGAAAAACACTGCTAGAATGATCTGATTCTGGATCTTTTCTCTCGACCTGCTCTGATACCATGTTGAATTTAGAACCAGATTTACATAGATGCAAATGTACAGGAGCTAAAACACACACAAGGTGAAAGCAACACGAAACTTCATCATGAGAAAACCCTCCAACCTGAGAGGAAAATCCCGGCCACACCAAAGTAGTTCCTTTATTGAACAAACAAAACATTCAATACACTGCTTCCAAGCTGAGTCAGATGATTGACCTTTTTCACGAGGCTGTTATCACATGACAGACATTTACAAAATATGAACTGTTCTACAAACAAATCACACAATGATCACACAGAGAGCCAATCAACCAAGGCTATCACAATACAATTACACAAGATGATCATACACTTGATCATTTATCAGAATGTCTAAAGTAAAATCATCAATTAGCAGATACAGAGATGTCTGTAGCAAAAAACAGTGATTGCAGTTTCAGAGGCAATGTTGTCTCATAGACTTACGCTTTTTTTTATTATCACGCAAGACTACCATCGTCGCTAGAACAAATGCCGAATGTCTATTTCAAAGGTAGACCCGAAGTCAACACAATATAGAGACAACAGCAATTACACAACACTGTTTCAAATTTTGCCATCATGAGTAACCATGCGGTCACTATACCATTGATGTTTTGGGTAAGACTGACAAGATGCATAATAAACTCCCGAGAGATGAAGACCATTCAACTTGAGCGATTCCAGCTAGCATAGGATACCAAAGAAACCTCTGATGATGCTTGCTCTTAAAATCTCATTACATGGGGGCGGTAACAATTATCAAAGATAGAAGATTCCATTCAAAATATTCAACATCTTAATTCTGATGACCATGAGACGAACACGAAGGCATGTGTACTGGCAGCGATGAGACAGTCAGGGTCCACACACATACACACAAAGGCCACGGTGGGATGATAGCAGCCCTAACGTGCCAAGAGATTTGTATGATGGTATGCCAATGTCACATTATACTAAAGAAATGTATATCCTCAATAAGGATGTGCTGGGTGCCACTCCCTGCCATCACTGGATGCTTCTTTGAGCATGCATACAAGAGAAACAAACATGTCCAATTCAACGAATCTATTACAAACCCAATGCTGGTGTCGGTCACAGAAAAGATAGAACCTAAATAAAACTTCTGCAGCCATGGCAATTTATGAAAGCATGGTTCAGCAAAACAATTTCAGATAACATGGGGTTGAGAAGCAGTTCATCAAAATGGTTCTGCAATTACAAACAGAAGGGCAGGAATGAATGATAGCTCCTGACGCTGCCTAAACATTAATGTTTGAATGATAGCTATTGCCCACAATAAATCACTCTAAAATAGCCAAAAATTGGTAGTAAAAGACAAAGAAGATTTATTTTGATAGCTAAACATTATTAAATTGTTTTGATGCATTTTTTATCACAAACTGAAGATTTTTTCTCATGTGGGTGGTAGAGCACGAGGACATTTGACAGTATAAATTGCCAAATAAAAAACCCCAATTTTTCTAAGAACCATTAGACTCGATGGGCAATCATTTATATGTGATTTTAGATGGGTATGGCTGCACGATTAGGCACTATTTTGAAGTGATATTGGATGCAGCAGCAGGTCACAACTGCGTGATAGGAAGGCACTAATTTGATCACACTGCATAAACAATGGCCGCATTAAACATGAACATTAAACTTTCAAGTTTCAACTACCATGTCTTCTAAAATGCACTGTATTTAAATGTTTTTTAATACATTTTTTAATACATACAGCTTTTGCATTATACAAAATCATTGATAATAGTACTTGCAAACAAAATATTCTGTTGCCTTCAGAAATTATAATTAACCATGGGCTGTTTTATTGAAGAAAATATCTACTTTTTAATATTGTGTGGCCTCGTTCTAAATTGATTACTGTTTCACTAACATGTTCTACAAAATTGGTGTATATGTCGGTTCTTTTATAATATTCTAAGAAACTATATATTTTCAAATGTTCGATAAAATTTCCGAGTTTTTGCCGAGTTCTAAGTTTTAAAAAAAAATTGGGCCAGCAGAGTTTTTACCGAGTTCAAGATTTACAACTATGCACAACTGCATATCCACAACATTTGATGTTGTTATATGGGTCAAGGAAACAGGAAAGAAGTATGCATATGCTATTTATAAGTTATATTTCTCCATATATTATTTCTCTATTAAAACCAAACCACTAACAATAATGCTAAAAATTGGGTTCAAAATGCATTGAAACTATTTAAAGAAGAGAAAGCAAAATAAGACATTCCAGTTAAACAAAAATCCAGTTATCTTGCAATTTGCTGGAGAATTATTTACCCATACACATTGGCCCTGTGTTTGCACCACATTCTGTGTCAAATTGTTCACTGACTACAATTTTTTAATTGAAATTTTAATTGGGAATTTACTTAATGAATTTGTGCAATTACTCAATGTGACTAATTTTACCTGGCCTGATATAAAAGCACTTGCCTTTTATACTAATAACAAAATTGTTACACACATTTCACTTTTACAAATATTAAATTTTCATTATTTTCTAAAACAAAGCAGCATAATAAAATGAGATATCTACATAATATTAAGGTTACAATTTTATTCTAGCCTGCCTGATCAATTTGATATCATTCATATGAAAAGCAATATATAATCCTTGTGATCATAAACTTGACATGCAACAACAAAGAGCATAAATGAAGCAATCAAAAATACAAAAAAAGGCAGCAGGCATATGCTTCAATGAAACAAATTTTGCAGAAACAAAATCTCCTTTGTTACCCCTTCATAATGCCACCACCCTTCAGGAACTGTGGCAAAGATAAAGTTGCAAGCCAAGAACCAGATGGTCGTACATGAGCTGCGAACTTTTCTTCTTCCTGCCGTTGCTTCATCCTCTCAAACTCTGCCTTAATTTCTTCTGGTGTGTTCAGTTTTGGACCCAGTTCCAACCCTGACACTAAGCCTTCCATACCATAGATATCATAAATTTGTCTCTTACGCTCATCACTCAAAATTTCATATGCTTCACGTATTCTTTGGAAGTTCTCTGTAGCAATATCTTGCATCTGGCATTATGAAAATAACAGTTACAAAGTTAGACTATTATGAAGCACTAATAAAGTTAAAGATACACGGATCAGTTTTTTCTAATATGAATAATCAATCCACTTCCCTCAAAAATCAATGCAAAAACATTATAAGAAGTTGAGAACACAATGTTTCAAAAGAGGAAGTAAAGTTCTTTGACATTGAAGTTGAGACATAACCTGTAAACAGAATTGTATTGACCAATATGTGGATATTGTTATGCTAATGGACATAGATATGGCTATTTGTCAAAGTCCCCTAATATAAATTATGCTTGATATGGCATTTATTAATATCCCGTAAATGGATATATCATAAGTATGATTTATAGAGCACACTATTTTGTCAAACAAATACAATTCATAAAAGGAGATTTTCCTTTCTTGAGAAGTACTATAGGTTTCACTGCTACTATATTTCAACATGTTTATAGACATGATTTATAACAATGAGATCAGTAGAATCACATGCAGAATTGTATAAAAACAGATAGAAATTTGCATATGAGCACAGTATGAAATACTGATGCATTGATTATCAAGATCTATATTCAATTGTTTATACATCTAAAAGTATAGTACGTAACTTCAGCTTTTTATATTTTTGTTTATTTATTGTTATATTACGTTGGTAACTTTAGTAATTTAGATATATATGTGTTAGCCTCAATTTTAAATAGCCAAAATTTGAACTTTGTATTGAACTTATTATGTGGCTAGTTTTCAACACAATTCATTTATCTGATTGAATATCCTTTTTTTCAGGAATTGAATAATGAAAACTATCAAATTGAAGGTTCCATCAATGGGTTCTCCTGTGATGACATCCTCGTCATACTAGCAAAATTTTATTGAAAGATCTTATGTTGGGAAAATCTTGTGCATGGATCTTCATTTTTTGCAATGGCAGATTTATCAGGAAAATTCAAAGGGTTAATGAAGTTAGATCAAAGTCTTCGAAACTGATACCATAGTTTGACATTGCATGTGACTGGCTTTCTACTAATGACTACTCTCAAAGCCGTGGGGTAAGTTACCAACCAAATCCAAGATAGTGACACAAGATGAATCGGCCATTTTAATGTCTTCTAAAAGTGTTTTAAGTGACTCATGAAGTTATGAATATGATTTTCAATACCAACGAAGAAATAATTGGTCATTTAGCTTAGTTTTCAAAGCATTTTACAAGACTGATGAGGAAGTGTGAGGTTGATAAAAACTTGACAAAGGCCAACGATGGAAGAATATTGGTAAGGTGTAATGTCCCCATTAGTTGCCAGCCTCAGTATTTCAGGGTTGGCCTAATATTGGACCCTCGTAGGCTAATGAGGATGGTTAGAGGGTCTTTTGAAGATTGAATCATCTCCAACTGTCAGCGATTTATGGATATGGCCTTCATTCGATGTCATTTGGACTCCACTTGCCATACTTACTATGTATAGTAAGTTAGGGGTAATAGAGATGGACCTTTTCTATTTTTAGAAAGTGTATTTGGTCACATGGGGAATTATGAGGAGAGATTCCTATTTCAGACGGCATGCCAATCAGACAAGTATTTCAAGAGATATTAAAGTTCAAGTGACTTAAATGATTTATTTAAATATTTTAATGTTATAAAGTTAAGTGACTAAAAAACAAAATTGGCTTTTAATCCCACATTGCCTAGTTGTTTGTGTCTTCCCTCATATCGAGGTTATAAAAGCGTGGAGCTACATTGGAATGGACACCACGAATATATATTATTTTTCTAAAATCCTAAGAGTTCCTTAAATGTGACTGGATGTTTCCTAAGGACAAAACCCTTTAAGGAAAACAGTGAGACTAGACACAAACCTAGTATCTCACATTTGCACTTCAAAACTGTGATTCCAAGTTGATGCATTGAAGTTTTACAAGGAGTGGAAGTTCAGCAGTATGAGAGAAAGTATAGGTGTTTGAAGTCATTTCAAGGAAATGGTACGTACAGGTCAGTACTGGCATTTTGTGTTTGGACGGTAGAAATAGAAGTCAGTAAAAATCCATAGCTGAGGGAATAGCAAGAGCACCTTGCGGAATCCCATCTAAAGGTGTTAAGTGGCTCAGATAATATCGGCACTTTGTATGGTATCAACACGATAGGAACAGGGATTCACGAATGAGTATAGCAGAAGGGAGTCGGTTATATAAAAGCACCTCAGCAGACAGTCCATGCTTGGACGGCACCAGTAAGAGCAGTTACTCACAGCCAAGGAGGAGAATAGTGGAACTTCAAGTAAGAGTGGGAAAAGGCTGGACGGTAGAGTGGACAGTCCCCTCATAACTGAGTTGGAGTTGGAGATCCCTGCATTAAACCAGTTCTGTAATACATTGCATAGCATTCACTGACAGTGCTGAAGCGACAGTAGCAAGTTCAATGTGACAAGTAGGAGCTGAACGCAACAGGGAGAGAGGCTTGTGTGAATCTGTAAGTTTGTATCAGGCTATACTGTGGCAACGGTGCAGACGTCCATCATCCAGCAGTCAAGTAAGTTCATTCCTCCACATAGACAGCGTCCACTGTGGTAAGCAGGTATCAGGGTTAGTGTGCAAGAGAGCATTGGTCTAAAGAGGTATTGAAGGGCTGGGTCAATACAGGTAATGAGGATCAGTCTCAAACTGCAGTCCTAGCTCATTTCGGGTCTGTATACATCATTCCAGGTGCCCTCTATTGTATTTCATTCCAGCATATTAGGACTGTAATTTGTGGTAGCCAAAGAAGTATTTCATTTAAGCTCGCATTTCAATTAATTGTATCTGCCAGTTCTTGTATTAGAAATATAAACATATATCAATGAAATAGCATTGTGCCAATGGTATAATTATCTTGCACCATTGGTGTATCAATTGTTTTGATCAATATATCATCAGTTTAATAACAGTCCCAGCTAGAGTATCTCAGGGATATCAGAACTTTTATCTTTGGAGTTACATACAAACTGTTCGTAAAAATGTCACTAGATGAGTTTTGAATTTTCTACAGTTCCGAGGGTTGGGATTTTACATAAGGTTAAGTTGATCGGCAGGTTGGCTTGGTTTGCAACAAGGCCGATGCAATATTTTAATCAGTAATTTTATAAAAGACACCAATAAGTAATTTTCAAAAAACAGTTCAAAGAATAAGATCTAAGAATTAGTTGCTGTAACTAACTTCGATATGTTTGATAATTGAACGTTGCATAGCCTTTTTGTACAGACCTTGGAGAATGTTACGTTTTAAGAACCAGAATAGAAATAAACCAAATGCTGAAACTCAAAACACAAAAGAACAGAGGACACAAAACTTGTCTGGGAAAACCCTCCCCTTGAGGGTGAAAAACCCAGCCCCACAAAAGATGGATACTTTATTGTATGTCGAAACAAGTACAGAGATCTTAAGCTTCTGAATGTTGACACTTGACAATCAATCAGCATATAATGAAGTTCAATTACTTGCTATGCAAATACAGAATATATAGTTCTCCAAGTATCTCACAAATACTAAACAAAAGAATGAAACACACAACTCTCTGATGATTGTACGCAGATCATACATGCAGAAGGGAACTGATACAGAGCTTAAAATGCTGATATACAATATACCAATAGTCAGAAATGCAACAATGTCATTTCTTTTGCTGAAGTTATGCCTGGAAAACACACTGAAGGAATAATTAAAACCATGATATACACATCTCTTATAATTTATTGCATACATGACTTGGCACCGTAAATTAGAAGAGCCAGAAGTTGAAGAGATGCTGTTGGCAGTTACAACGAGAATATGACTAGGATCCTCCAGCGATGCCACATCCAAGCTCATGTTTTTCATCACATAATATCTTCAATTGACCTCAAATAATTTTGGAATGAGCCTTTCCCAAGAATACAGGAAGCAATCAAAGTTACTTAATGAAGCAACGCTAGTTTAGGATGCTAGACGTGATGAATCATCCATGCAGTCACAATGCCACACAATCACAAAGCCATGACATCCACACGGATTAATGAATCCATCCAAGTACATTGATTGATAATACTTGCATATTTAGTCTAGGCGGAGACAATTGAGGAGAAGAAGTCGATTCACCTTTACAGCAAAGTCTGTCAAACAAATACTGACCAAGAGATAAATCACTAAGTCATCGGCAGTGATGAGTCAGCTAGGTTCCACAATAGGCCAATGAAGACAACAGGTCCATTGTAGTTAGAAATGATTTCTCCTATAGCTATAAAACACTTATGGTCCCTCTTAGCAAAGTAGAAGTCATTTGCAAATATCGTGTCATGGAGTCTCTCACATGACATCCACCAAAGGTTGCACTCAAAATGTTTCAATAACAAAATCTTTTCACAGATTCTCTCCACATGATATTGCCATGTCAACATGATGTTCTGATGCAAGAGCATCCAATAGTGTAAGGGCAATCATGTATCACCCAAAAATGTGTTTAGTGTTAGTTTTTGTTTGATGTGTTTGTATTTATGAATACCCATTTGGGCCAAATACAGATTCCAACTCTCATATTTCCATTATTAGTTTCTAGGTTAGTGTTTTTGTGCACCTTGAAATACACACAAATGCAGAAAATGGGTTCTTTTGTTATAGAAACAAATTTATGAAGAGTTAGAGGGTGTAAGTTGGGGGGAAGGTTGTAATTGAGATTTTAAGCACTCCAGAAAAAGAATGGGGCCAAAAGGTTTTACCGTTTGAAAGATATTGCAATTTTAAGTTACCTGGAGACCTCCTAAGAATTTGGAGCCCAGTTTGAGGCACTAAATGGCCTCGTACAGCCCTAGAAAATGGGGGCGGCCGAAAGCGACCTGTAGACATATAGAGTGCTCAGAGAGCTTTCCGAAAAAGTAAACAGTTCACCAAAAGTTGTGCCTCCCGAAAGTTGGACTACCATTTCTAGAATCTTCTAATTTTGCACCGACTTCTAATATAACTTCTAGAACCTTTTGTTTTGTCAGTGGCCGCCAAATGGCACAATGTATTATGTATTCCTAACCCTAAACCTAAAACAGGTTAATAAAGACTCATTCTTGCAATGTAAAGGTAGTTTTGGTGGAGTTTGAGCGAAGGTACTATGAGAAGAGTTTTTCTCCAGAATCTGATAATGTTGTAAGCCCATAGGTCATGTAGTTGAGTTTGTTTTTGCTACAATGCATGTAATTGATTCTCATTTCAGAGAATAAAAGTTTCCTTTCCTGTTGTGTTCAATTTGTCTTGAGTTTTTCCCTCATCACGTTTGTCATGGCTACTCCTAAAGAGTGAAAGAACACAAGAGCTAAGTCGTGAAATCTCTCACGTGAAATCCACCATGGCTACTCTCATAGGATGGATCAAGGGCTTTCACCTCAAACTTCTCTCACAAAGAAGAATGCATTAACCAAGGCTTGCATTTCAAACTTCTCTTGCAAAGATGAATGCATTAACAAGGGCTTGCAACTCAAACTTCTCTTGCAAAAAATAATGCATTAACAAGGGCTTGCACCTCAAACTTCTCTCCCAAAGAAGAATGCATTAACAATGGCTTGCACCTCAAACTTCTCTCACATGCATTGCTTTCACCTCAAATTTCTCTGTTTCAAAGAAAAATGCATTGCACTCATATGAATAAGTGAATGTTGAAACTCCCTCTCAGCAAGGACAGCAATCTCGCAGCTTTGACTATCATAATAAATTACAGTTGACTCTATTAGCCAAACAGAGAGCTTTTGCAGTCAAATTGTTACACAAGCTTATTGATGCTCTTCAAACAACTTGGCACTCTCCCTCAAGTACCAAAGCTACCTCTAAATCTTTAAGCACTTGCATCAACCTTATGACCTTCTAAAGTCTAGGACTGTCTTCCTTGACCTCATCTAAAATCAACTAGATAAGTTGTGCAAATATTTCTTTGCAGATGAAGAGTCTATTACGGAAGTAATTGGTAAATATTTGCTTGTTATTAACAGAGACCAAACAGTCAATTTATACAAAAGAATGAAATGATGTTTTCTTAGGAAACGATCGTAAAGAATAGAAACATTCTATTCTAGAGAAAGCAAAAAACAAAACCAAACTAAAGCTAACTAGATATTTACAATAGATAACCATTACCTAATAATAGACAACTTATCTATTATTGTAATACCCTACCTTAATGGTTAATCTATCTAAAACATCCTCTAAATTTGACAAACTTATCAGGACCAAGAGGTTTGGTGAGAATGTTTGCACTCTGATCTATTGTAGGAACATACTGCAAATCTATAGTCCCGTCTTCAACCAGTTGTTGTATGTAATGACAGTGAACATCCACATGGTTCGTTCATTCATGGAAGACTGGATTTTGTGCTAACTTGATAACACTTTTGTTATCAACAAATAGAGTAGTTGGTCCTGTTGGTGACATTTGCATATCCCCAAACATCCGATGAAGCCAAACAGCTTCACATCCTGCCTTAACAGTCTCTCTCTATTCGGCCTCTGTAGAGGAGAGAGAAACTACCTATTGCTTCTTACTGGTCAATGTGACTGCACCGGATCCCAAACTGAACAAATATCCAGAAGTTGACTTTTTATCATCAATAGAGCCTACCCAATCTAAATCTATGAACCCACTGAGTTTAGGATTAGAACTTCGAGAGTACAGAAGTCCATAATCTAAAGTGCCCTTCACATAACAAAGCACACGCTTTGCTGCCATCCAATGATCAACCTTAAGAGCTGTCGTAAAGCGTGAAATATAGCTGACAGCGAAACTGATATCAGGCCTATTAGCAGAGAGATAGATCAGGTTGCCCACTAGTTGCCTGTATGTAGTATCATCAACGAAAGGAGAATCAGACTTTGTGGATAACTTGAGACCTTTCTCCATAGGTGTAGATGCAAGTTTGCAATCCTACATACGGAATTCGTCTAACAGGGCCTTAGCATATTTGGACTGAGAGATGAATATACCAGAAGACTGTTGCCAAACTTCAACACCTAGGCAATAATGCATAAGCCCAAGGTCAGTCATATCAAAAGACTGGCATAAATTCTGTTTGATTCCCTGAATCAAAGATGTCGAGCTGCTAGTGATGATCAAATCATCCACACAAATAACCAAAAGGATAATATTACTGTTAGTAGCCTTGATGTACAGATTTGAGTGTGAAGAACTCCTCTTGAAGCCTTGATCACTAAGGTACTTATCAATTTTTATGTACCATGCCCGAGGGGCCTACTTCAAGCCATAGAGGGCTTTTACCAATCTGAGAATATGATGGTCTTTACCAATAACCTTGAAACCAAGAGGCTGCGTCATGTAAACCTCTTCATGGAGATCACCATTCAGGAAAGCACTCTTGACATCCATCTGATGGACCTTCCAGCCAAACTGTGCTACCATGGCTAGGACTAATCTGATGGTGCTCATCTTTGCAATAGGAGCAAAGGTCTAGGTCTCCTCATAATCAATGCTCTAACGCTGAGAAAAGCCCTTCACCACTAAACGAGCTTTGTACTTATCCAAAGTACCATCTGATTTGTATTTGATTTTGCAGACCCATTTGTAGCCAATGGGTTTCTTCCCTGTACAAGATCAGAAAGGACCCAGGTGTTGTTCTTCAACAGACTCTAGTGTTCAGATGTCATGGCTTGTTCCCACTCTGGAATACCTTTAGCCTCGGAATATGTTTGAGGTTCAAACACACAGTGGATGATGGCCATGAGAGCAAAGTTAACAGTATCTATAATTTTGCTTTTTCTCTGAGCAGTTCTCCCATTAATGAGCTCATCATCACGAAGATCAGAAAGTGTCTTAGCCCACAACTTAGGCCGGATAGGAGAATGACCAACATTAGTACCAGGAGATGCTTGATCAGCAGGATCCTTATCAAAAGAATTTGGATCAAACTCAGGTAAAGCATCTACAAAGCAAGGTGATCCTACAGGAGAAGCCGGAGGTGTCTGTACAGGTATCAATAGTATAACTAGAGCTACAAGAGCTATTGGAGCCCTCCCATCAGGTGAACCTAATGGAAGCCGAACTCCCAAATCATGAGCTGCATAAGCTGGTCTGCTAGATCAAGAATAGGAGAAACAAGCATAAAAGGTCCTCGCTACTCATCAAAGACTACATCACGACTATAGATGAGACAAGATGTCTCAACATCGATGAGGTGGTAAGCTTTGTAAAGATTGCTATATCCAGCAACCATGAGTTTCTGAATCTTAGCATCCAACTTGGTGCGTGAAGCATCAAGGATCGAAACAAAAGTAAGGGAGCCAAAAACCTTCAAGTGACTGATAAGAGGCTTGCGATCTGACCAGGCCTCTTCTGGAGTCTACCTTTGAACACCACTACGGGTGATCGGTTCAACAGATAAACTGCAGTGTTAACTGCTTCTGCCCAAAACTACTTCGGAACATGTCTGTGTTCGAGCATGGATCAAGCCATCTCGGTGATTGTCCTGTTCCGACGTTCAATTACACTGTTCTATTGTGGCGTGTGGGGTGTGGTTAACTAGCATTTGATGCCATGTGTATCCAAGAAGCTGGAGAAAACATTAGAACAAAATTACCCCCCATTGTCTGATCTAAGACTAATAATAGATTTCCCAGACTCTTTTTCAACTAAAGGTTTAAACTTCTGAAATACAGGAAATGCATCTGATTTCTTTTTAAGGAAATACACCAACATTTTTCTATTGAAATCATCAACAAACAACAAAAAATACATGGACCCAAGAATAGGAGTGGCCATAGGGCTGCAAATATTGGCATGTACAAGCTGAAGTACCTGAGAAGCTTGTCATGAGTCGCCACCGGTAAAAGGTGTGTGATGTTGCTTCCCAGCCTGGCATGCATCACAAACTCCAAGCTATTGAGTCTAAATCTCTGGCAATCCAAGAACAAGCTCATCCCGAGCAAACTATGAGAGAATCCACATTTAAGTGCCCATATCGGTGATGCCAAAGTGTGCTAACAAAAGACCGCCAAGCAGCCATAGCTAAGTCCTGAGAATCACCAGAATCAGTAAGTCTGAAGAGACCATGATCCTCAAGACCCACTGCAATAGTAGACTGTCGCTCAATCAGTGATGATGCACTGATGTGAACTGAAGGTGACTGCCAAGTGTGGAGAATGTCGCAGCAATTGATTGACTGAGAATAGATTTAGTTCCATCCTAGAACATAATACACATCAAGGAATATGAGATTCCTCCCAACAGACTGAATCTGAATGTTGCCTTTACCGACAACCATGTACTCTTCTCCACCACCAAAAATAACAGAATTTGAATAAGGTTAGTAGTCAGTAAACCAAAGTCTGCGATCAGTGAAATGACGAGAGGTACCTCAATCAATGTACCAGGCAAACGACTTCACATGATGTGCAGGTCTTTTAGCCATGAAGGCGTAAAAGGCAGATTCTACCTACTCAATGTGCTATGCACTGTTCGCTTTGGGCTGCGAACCTAATTGCTTAGACTGTGCAGCTAAGCGTTTCCGACATTCAACCTTCATGTGTTCAAACTTGTTGCAGTAGTTGCATTGAATGTCCTTCTTTCGAGAACCATCTGATGCTGGAGTAGAAGACTTCTGCTGAGATGGTTGCTAAAACTTGCTTTTATCCTTCTGAAAGGATTTTGCAACAAAGGCTTGCACTTTGGAGGTGGAACTGAAGCGGCTACCGAACTGTTGTTTCCACTAATCTTGCTGAAGCAGCAGTGTGTAGAGATCGGTGAATTTCAAATCAACACCAGAAGATGTGATGTTGAGAGTCTTGATAAAATGCTCATAGGATTTTGGTAAACTCCGAAGAGTGATAACCACAATATCCTCTTCCTCCATCTTGCGACCGATGGCAAGTAACTAATCACGAATTTCCTAAATTCGATTCAGGTGTGCCTGGAGCGAGGTGCGCTCATCCATGACAATAGAAAATAGAGTGCTTTTCAGAAAGAAGGCTCTGCTTTTGTTAGAAGTCTCATGAAGACCTTTGAGATGTGTCCGGATCTCGGCAACTGTCTTGCCGGATGGAATCCGAGAAAGCTGATCATCAACCAGGAATGATTTGAGAAGCATCACTACCTCTCAATCATTCAGATCCCATGTATCTTGATCAGGACCCAGAGAGGTTGGATGCTTTGTAACACCCAAAACAAGTTGATCAGTGTTCCGATATGCAAAAATTGCGATGATCCACTACCTCCAGGTGCCATAATTTTGACCATTGAATTTGAAGTTATGCTCAAGCAGATAGTTTTTCAGAGATGTCATGGCATGTTTTTCAATGAAAATTTGTGAAGGCACGTTCTTCGAGGCGAAAATATGGAAGACTCAGAAAAATCGGAGAGTGACCCAAAAGAGAGCTTGAAAAACCCAAAAGGAATATGCTGTCGGTTTTTAGATCCACTGGCTCGAAAATCTCAAAAATCGGAACATAAAAATCGAGGCACCCAGAAAAACGAACGACAACCCAATTGAGCTCTCAAAGAACCCACCAAGAATCTGTAATCAAAAAAATTTCAAGCCAAAAAATAAGGGTTTTGGGAAAAACCCTATCTGGCAGCAAAACAAGCTCTAAATAATGGCAAAATTGAAAAAAAACGTTGCAGAAATCGACCAACAAATAGGCAAATTTGAAAGGTGACAAAGTTTGTTTGAAGGGCATGAGTTTATCTAGTAAAAATCGGGAGAAGTGTAGAGTCACGAGCTGCCTTCTATCACCAAAAAAACTACGCCCAAGTTCAGCACACATAAACACCAGTTCACCATGCCTTTTTCTTACAAACACGATTTGGAGAAAATCGCACAGGATGCAGTCACTAGTTGAGCGAAAAATTGCGCAATTTGCAGACGGCAAACCACCAAAAATTGCACTAGTTTACAAATGGAAATGTCGCAATTTGCAGATGCAAGTAGACGCAAAAGGAAATACGCGATTTCTCTTCTCGATTTGCAGAGAGAAAGCCAAGCAAATATGGTCGCATTTTCTAGTTCATGATTTTTAGATTTTGAATCAAAACCCTAGTCGAAAAAATTGCATAAACTCCAAGATTTGAACAGATGAAAGTCTTCACATAAAATAAAGGGAAACCTTAGCCGGGTTTATGTGAAAAATCTCAGAAATAAATTTATTTTTTAATTTGAATAAAAAATTTCAAAAGAAAATTTAAATTTTGCTATAAAAATTGAAGTATTGGCTCTGATACCATATTGCGGAAGTAATTGGTAAATACTTGCTTGTTATTAATAGAGACCAGATGATCAATTTATACAAAAGAATGAAACGATCTTTCCTTTAGAAACGATCATAAAGTATAGAAACATTCTATTCTAGAGAAAGCAAAAAAGGAAAACAAACAAAAGCTAACTAGATATTTACAATAGATAACCATTAACTAATAATAGACGACTTATCTATTATTGTAATAAAGTCTTTCTCTAAATATCATTTTTTCCTCTTCGAAAAAAACAAATCACAATGAAAAATGGAATAGTATCTTCCTTTTTAATGATATTGTGTGACACCAATTCAGTCCCATGAGTCACTTATTGTAACCAAAGTGTGGTTAGCTTTTGGGCTTTATGTCTGTAAAATTTAAGTAATTCCTAATTCTTCTTCAAATAGGTAGCTATTTTAAGTGATCACTTTGGTAGTTATGCTAAGTGGTTATCCTAAGTAGTTATGTAGGTAGTTATTCTGAGTGGTTACTTTGGTAGTTACTCTATGGGATGTTTACAAATACAAGGCTTTTGCAATGTAAATTTGGGGGGAGCGTGAGACTTTTTGCAAAGGGGAAACTATGGAGAAATTTACAGACAGACTTTTGGGTTTATCCTATGTACAAAAGTGTTTTTCAACTTATATGTTTTCAGAGATAATGAAGAATACATTTAGTCATATGTCTTGAATGTGTTCAGCAGTTATTATTGCTAATTAATTGTATGTTAAATTGGTAAACTCTTTATGTATTGATGGAGTTCAATGGTCTTTCCAAAATAAATAATTGATTTGATGAAATGCATTCATTTCTTGGTATCTTGATGTGAATGTGTTGGGATAGCATATCTTTTTGTATGTCGAGAATAGCGTATCTTGATGTGAATGTGCGTCCCTTTTAGCTAAAATATATCTCACCCAAAATTTTGCATTTGATGTTGTTGCTTTCCTTGGGTCTACCAATCTATCTAATCTTTCAACTAATTACTGCAGTCCTCTTGCTAAATCCTTCAATATCACCAAAATATGGGGATCTGCTTGAGCATTTCTCATCATCCAATACTACTCATCAATCCTTAACCTAGCAAACTGGCAAGGTCAAGGCTCTGATACCACTGAAATATTCCTATCTCTGGTCAAGCCTTTGCAGCACCAGCAGTGTATTGATTCTGAGATCCCGTATGCACAGGAAGGACTAAGGCACCAGCTGATATTATATGGTTGAAGCAATTGTTGGTAATCAACAACAGCAATACAGATGCCTCTGGATGCAACCAATACAAAGGAATGTTGATGTCATATTTGTTGACTTTGGTGCATTTTGTCATCAATGTCAATAACTATGCAAGGTCTGTAAGTGACAGGATAAGTTCAAATATATAGTAATCTGAGCTGGTTGTTGATGTTGTTGATACTCGTTCTATTTCATTCTGATTGCATTAATCAATTATGACAGCATGAATAGAAGTCTCATAATGTAAGTTATACATATGTTATCAAGCACAGAAGAAGTTAACCAAAAACTTGTTAGTATTGTATGTTGACTTAAAAATGATAGTGATTTTCAGGTACTTTGTATGCTGTGGTGTTGTATCAGAGAGCCTACAATACAGCTTTCAGCATTCTGTCATTATGATAACAGAAACAGTAACAATAACTGTGTTGTTTATTATCACTGCAAATTCATTTCATTTCAGTGTTGATAGTCTCGATCATTACTATGATCTCATGGCTGTTATACTATGATATATAGTATAATATATGATGTGTAGTGAAATTTCTGTTCCTGTAGCTCGGGCGATGGGAGAACAAAGACTAGTGACAAAACAACAAATGAGAAGAGTATGATGAAACAGTTGAACGAGTTTAAAGTCTTAACAAGTGACAACCATTTGTTATCAAACTACAATTGAAGACTATTGTTAAGGTCGATTGCATAGATCATATTACAACGTGCGTTTAAGAGACAGTTTCAAAATGTTTAATGGCTAAGTACCTTCTTCATCGACAGTTTGATCACTGCTCTCTTCAATTTTTGTTTTGATGTGGAAAAAAAATTGAATAATCAAAATTGTTAAGCATGTGAGAAAATACGAGATGATTAGAGGAATATGTGAGATGATGTTCTTGAAATGAAACAGAATAATTTCCAATAACAGATGCAGAAGTTGGTTATAAAAACTAACGTTGATCATCTTAAATGAAATAATGTTTATCAATACAGTGAGGATTTGATAATAACTGTGAGTGATGTTTTTGTTGCAGCGAAGCACGGAAAATTCTGACATTTTGAGTTGATTGCAGAGATGATTATGAAGAGGAGATTTATGACAAAACAGTGAAGGTAAAAGTATTCTAGAAGGGAAGTTTGTTGGTATGAAGAGTTACAGCATGGAGATCTGCTCTCTATAAACAATTTGATTGTGAATGATTTGAAGAAAGGTAGTCTTTCAGATGCCTTGTATGGAAACAGAGTAATCCCCCGAACTAATATTGTTTTGCACTTTTTGTGAGGGGTTGGTGCTCCTTGGAGTAGGAGCCCCAAAAACTTGTAAGGAGTATTAATGCTATGAGTTTTGCCAATGAGGACTAGTATAAAACTTGTTTATAGTGGCTTTTGATTTTCACACTCAAAAATTTATGTCATGGTGTTATACTTGTATCTTGAATCTCTCGATTGTTTTCCAGTGTTGTTGATACTGTCATGTGATCTGCTGCAAATATCAATATCATTGTGTTAAAGTTTTTATTGGTTAAGAGTCCATGTGAGCATGCTAAAACAAAATAAAACACCAAAAAAGTGGAAAAAAGTTCGATAGTTAAAGTAAATTAATGAGCGCAATGCAGCTGAATTCAAGCAAGTTCCTTCACCTCTCAAACTATATCGGAAACGAGACCAAAAAGTCACAAATCACATAGACAAATCCAAACTACTTGCTTGCTATATAAAGAGATGGAAAACAATTGAAACCATTCTAAATAACAGCTCGAATTATATATCTACGCAAAATATGTTTGAAATGCTTGTATATAGGTTTGAGAAGAGTGATAAGATTAAATAGTAAACCTGGTGAGATTGATATTTGTCTGGATGATAAACTTGAGCATAAACTCGATATGCTTTCTTGATATCATCGTCGGAAGCATCAGGAGAAACGTGTAATCGAGCATAGAGCTCTCGCCCATGCACTCCATCCTCGCCCAACTTCTCTCTCCCGTGTACCCCTCCGTCGCTCATCTCTGTCCCACACCCCGCCTCCTCCTCCGAAATCTAACTCGTAAACACCTCGCCTTTCACATATAATAAAATGTTCTCCCACCTGCAGTAGACTCTACACTCTCTCATTGTTTTCCTTTCCTCCCTTTTAAAAATTAAAAAGCTAAGGAACCCTATAAAATGTTAAAATTGAATTGTATTGGGAAAGTTGAGGTCTAACTAATGTGGCAATAATGAAAAAAATGGATCGATAGAATATATTTATTGTTTTAAAGGGAAAAATAGAAGATTATTGTTGGATTCAACTTTCTATTTGTTTTGTAGAAGCATTTTTTTCCAAAAAATATGAGACCAAATAAGTTCTATTGGATAGCACATTTTATTATTTTTGTATCGATAGAATATATTTATTGTTTTAAAGGGAAGAATAGAAGATTATTGTTGGATTCAACTTTCTATTTGTTTTGTAGAAGCATTTTTTCCCAAAAAATATGAGACCAAATAAGTTCTATTGGATAGCACATTTTATTATTTTTGTATTGTGAAGAATTAACTCTTTATAATTTAGATTTAATGAATTTTTAATCTTTCCTATCTAATATTGCTTAATAAATTTTGAATATAAGTTAATATTTAAATTATTTATGTAACTAACAGTAGAATATATTTATTGTTTTAAAGGGAAGAATAGAAGATTATTGTTGGATTCAACTTTCTATTTGTTTTGTAGAAGCATTTTTTCCCAAAAAATATGAGACCAAATAAGTTCTATTGGATAGCACATTTTATTATTTTTGTATTGTGAAGAATTAACTCTTTATAATTTAGATTTAATGAATTTTTAATCTTTCCTATCTAATATTGCTTAATAAATTTTGAATATAAGTTAATATTTAAATTATTTATGTAACTAACAGTCTTTTGGTTTGGTTTGTTAATAAAGTTGAATGGTTCTTAGTGAACTCAATAGAAACAAATTTCACTAAGTGTGAAGCTCTGACATCATAAGAGGTGGGGCCAAGATTGTGCCTGGGTGAACTTGGCATAATAGATACCTCTCAATCCTCGACACTTAGTTGTAGAGGTTCAACTTATGGCTTGTGCTCTCGTATAGGGTAGTCGCACATCACTATATTTGTATAAAACCCCCCATCAAAAGAAAAAAGGAAAAAAATACATATGTAGCTAACCTTGATGTAATTGTAGGCTAAGTTGTAGTCCAAAATAAATTGTTTTTTTTTTTTTCTTTGGCAATCTTTGTTATGTATGAAACAAATGTTGTTATGGATTATGATCAATCTTCGAGTGAGAGATTGTTCTTATATGGAGTCTAGTACTTAGAGCTTATTTTTTCCCACATTTATTAGCATATTTTCCCCTAAATTATTCAACAAGGGTTTGGGAGAAGCGAAGTGCCCCCCAAGATAAGGTCAAGGGGCAGTGCCTCTTTTTGGGCAGGGTCGAGGGGCAATGTCCCCATGAGGGTTTTAGGGCAAAGCTCAAACATTTTTTATTATTTTACAAAGACATCATAAGTTAATGCTCTATTAACTAACATGTCATGACTTTTTTTGTCAATGACATAAGTCTTGATAAAATGGCTTAGGGTTAGGGTTTTCATATGAGAATTTTGATGTATTTTCTAACATCATTGAGCTGCAAGGGATTATTGATTGTAATCAATTCAAATTATTGGATAATAATATTGGACTCTCTATTTGGTGGATGTAGCTCGAGATTGGGTGAAATGTGTTAAATTCTTTGTGTCATCCTATTTCCATTTTCTATGTGTTTTATTCCTCTATTTTTTAATCAAAATTACATTTAATTCTTAGATATTGTTGGCAAGTTGGCTAAGTAATTGGATGTTGTCATTAGTGGCAACACTACACATAGTTAAGGTTTCTCATAATAGAGAGAGAAAGAGAGTTTTGATATGTCAAAGTAAAGAAATTAACTAAGAGAGGATAATAATCAATGGTCAAATAGTTTTCATCAATGAGCTTTAGTGGAATCAAACACAAGGCTATTACTTTAGATTATGGTAGAATTGGGATTATATATTATATACTTTAGTTCGTTTATGTTCCTATAATGTTTGGTATAAGTTATGATTGAATAATCAGGAGGTGGTTTGTTATCGTAGAGGAAAAGTACATAGGATATAATAGATATTTTTTCCTAAGGCATTGAATTGACTTGTCAATTCAAGGACTTGGGATTGTAGGGATGACATCCTAGATGTCAACACTTACTTAAAAAATTGTGATAACATGTTTTGGCTATGTGATACTTGGTTATTCAGGTTGATTGGATAGAGAATTAAGGAAAAGGGTATAAAGGAAGAACTTTTTGATATATGAAGATACACATGATTATCTTGTGTTATGATTATGTTGTGCAAGCTTTGTTTATGATGTTATGTGATTGTTTTGATAGTTAGAAAAGAGCATGGGTCTGTGTACATGATACAAGGAACAAGAAAGGACTAATCAAATACTTGAGATATCAGTATAGTCAACTTTTGGTACTTTCTCTATACTACTTTTGATAGTTGAATAGTGTTGTAGAGTTGTAAGATCATTGGAGGCCTCTAACAAGTTCAAGTCATGTAACAAGGACAGATACACTATATGTATGTAATAGACTCCTAATAGGGTCAAAACTTTTTACAAAGTATTCTTGAGTAGTGGATCATTTTGTGGGTACCATCCCCACCAAGTTTTCCCTTGGCCAAGGTTTCCCTAGTTAACAAAATATGGTGTTAAGAGTTTCTTTGTGCGATGTTTATAATTGGTATTTAGTTTAGTTATTTATCCATGTTTATGGTTTATTGTTGTAATTCATAATTAGGTAAAAGTGTTGGAATACTAATTCAACCCCCCTCTCAGTATTCCCTATATCTAATAATTAGTATCAGAGCTCAATTACTCAGAAGAAGTCTAACAACTTGAGGGAGATCAATGTGGATTTAGTAGATCTAAAAAGAAAATATGAAGCAACTCTTAAGGAATTGGATCAACCTAATGATGAAAGGGACAAATTGAAGGTTAATCTTAAAGATGCACAAGACATCATCAAGAAACTAAAATATCATATTGAAATTTTAAGATATAAGATGGAAGAGCTAAAAAATCAAGTCATGGATTTAGATTTAGTTGTCAAGCTAAAGAAGGAGAGTGAAATACTAAAGTTTTAACTCGAGATCACATCACTAAAAATGAGTATCATGTTAGATGAGCAAAAAGCATAAGTAAATCTAATAATTGAGGTCACAAATGTTGAAATGAAGTAGATTATTGAAGTATAGAAATCACCTATCATGGAACAATCATTATTTTGTCACTAATGTCAAACCTTCCACTTCTTGGTGAGACAATTGCTAATTTGGTTTGAATGTTATCATTTGATTGATTGATGAAGAGGATTTGAAAAGAAAGGATAACAAGAGTACTTAGAGAAAGGTTGAGTTGTATGGTGTATAAGAGGAGCACTAAGACCAAGTAAGATTTTGATGATATAGAGTATTATTTATCTACTTAAGGCTACAATGAAATGATACTTGAGCAAAGACAAGAAGAAGACTAAGCAAAGAAATGTGTCTGTCAAACCTAACCGAGAAAACAAGTGGAAGTCGAGCAAGTCAGTGTAAGCTGAGTAGAAAGTTAGTTGTGATCGAGCAAATTTAGTATGTGTCAAGAAAAGAGAAATCTAGTAGGTCCCGAGCAAAGGAAGTTTAATATGTGCCAAGCACCAGTAAGACTTAGTGTATGTCAAGCAACCTAGTGTTGACCGAGTATCAGAAGACAGTTACTGCCAAGTAAACAACATGTTATTGCTGAGTGCCAGTAAAATGAGATTGATCAAAGATTTGACAAATTTGAGCTGACAAAATTGATTTCTTGAATTGTGTAAAGTGTGTAGAAGATAAGTATGATGAGTTGGTGGCACAGAATTCAGGACAAATCATTTTGAGATGAATTTGAAGAGGATTGTAAGGGAAGTTTCTAGAAGGGAACAAAATTAAAAAGAGGGTAGATTTGATGAATTTGGCCTAACCCTAAGATGGACGATTGTGGTGAAGCAAAAAAAGAACTAAATTATCTAAATAAGGAGATAACAAGCCAGAAGCAAAGTGTCATAGTGTGAACTAGAGAGAGACAAGGAGTCTTGAGGTGATGTTTCATTTGGTGGCCGAAGGAATGAACTTGCAGTTGGCATACTAAGCATGAAGGCTTAAGGGGCTGAAGGCTTGAAGGGTGAACAATTTGTCAGAGATGAATAGGAATGAATGCCAAGCAGAATGGAGGGCTGACTAAGAGATTTGTAATCTACATGTGAGTTTTTGTGTTATTAGATCAAGTCCTAGTGTTACTTTTTAACAATTGCATCAGTCTAGATAAATCTTTTGAATTAAGGTTGACCTAATAGTCATGTGCATTGTAACCTTTAATAGGGTTGGCTCCTCATAGAGCTCACTTCAAAAGAGTGAAAATTGGTAGCATGTTACTAGTGATTTTCCCAAATTGGGTTTTCACATAAAATCCTTGTGTCAAACTGTGTGAATAATTTTTTGGTTTTTCATGTTTACATTTTTGCAAAATTCATTTGACCTAGGGCAGTAATATACTATGGTTTGAGATATTAGATGATCAATGCATGCACATGTATTTGTTAAGTACTGAAAAGTTTTATCTATACATTTGGACCTTGGATAGCTGATTCACCCCCCTCTCAATTATTCTAAAGTATTCCAATAATTGGTATCAGAGCATTCAGTGCTTGTGAAGGAAACAATTTGAAGGTACTTGAAGCTAAAGAGCAAGATGTAGAGAAAGGAGGTGCCCAAGTTGAACAAGGAAAACTTTCCTGCATGGAAAAGTTTGATGAAGTTGCATGTAGGAGGACTTGGAGATTATGCATAGGCAACTATCACCACTGAATATGTTGCAGTAGTTGGAGCCCCAACCATCGAATAATTGAAATAGAAGAAAGAATACAATCAAGCAATGTTGGAGATTGCATCTACCCTAAGCTATTCAGAGTTTGAAGACATCAAAACATGTACCACTTATAAAGGAATGTGGGATGCCTTATAGAAGATATATGGAGGAGACAATGTGCTCAGAGCCAAAGCAAAAAGTTTAAGAGGAAATTTTGATGAAATGAGAATGCAAGAAGGTGAGACTATAGTCCAATATTGTGCAAGAATCAAAGATATTGTTGTAAATGCAATCAGAAGATAAAATGGAATTATTGAAGATGAGACTATAATCAACAAAGTGTTAATAGCCCTATTGCATATCTATGATATTACAGTCTCTGCTATACAAGAACTGAGGTGCACTCCTGGTAGTGATCTAACCCTTGAAGGAGTAGTTGGTAGACTCACTACTTTTGAACTTTCAAATTGGAGAATTTGAGAATATTGATTCTACTTTCAAAGCTAAGCTAACACTAAAAGAACCTAAAGGAAAGAAAAAGGTCAAGCATGTTGCTAGTGACAATGACACAAATGAAAATCTAGAAGAACTGGGAGCACTGTTGGCTAGGACATTTCATAGAGGCAAAGAAAATACAAAGGTAAGTTACCCATCTTATGTTTTAATTATAATGAAGTTGGTCATATTGCAATAAGGTGTCCTAAGAAGAAAAATAATAGAAATGAAAAAAAATTCAAAGGTAGAAGAGATGAGAGTAACAAAGGCTATAAAGACAAGGGAAAGAAAGCATGTTACATTGATGAAGAAGAATTTAATGACAAATCATATGATCGTGATGATGAAGTTGTGTATGTTGCTATGAAAGATGATTCAAATGAAGATGAGGTAACTGCATTATTATCTTATGTAACCAAAGGTGAAAGATGGGTCATTGATAGTGGATGTTCTCATCACATGATTGGTGACAAAAGTCAGTTCATTACCCTTGAGCATTATAATGGAACTAAGTGTTAGATTCTATAATGATACACCCTATCTAGTGAAAGATAAAGGATCAATAAGATTAACAAATAAGATCATGTGTGACAATGCTTACTATATAGAAGAACATAACTATAATCTATTGAGTGTGTCACAGTTGAATAGTTTAGGATACAAAGTTGAATTTGACAACAAGAAGACTAAGATCTATGATGTTGATGGAGAACTCATTACAAGTGGAGATCAAACTAGAGGTAATCCATTTTATCTTGACATGAATAAAGCTACTTGTCTTGTTGTACAATTTGATGATGTATGGCTATGGCACAAAATATTATGTCACTTAAATTTTGACAACTTGGTTAGTATTAGTAAGATGAAAAGAGTTGTGGTTTGCCAAAATTGAAGAAACTCGATAATGTGATTTGCAAACAATATTAGTTAGGTAAGATGACAAAGTCTAGTTTTAAGAGTAACACTCGTACTTCAAAAGAAATTTTGGAATTAGTTCATACTAATCTATTTGGACCAATTGATGTGCAAATGTACAAAGGTGACAAGTATTTTATTTTGTTTATTGATGATTACTCAAGAATGATGACAATTATGTCTTTGAGAGAAAAATCTGATGCTTTTCAAATGTTTAAGTGGTATTTGGAAAAAGTTGAAAAGGAAACTAGTAAAAGCTTGAAATGTTTGAGGTCTGATAGAGGTGGAGAGTTTACATCAAATGAATTCAATAACTTCTGCAATGAAAGAGGAATCAAAAGACAAACTTCTACACCTAGGACCCCTCCACAAAATGGGATAGCTGAAAGGAGGAACATATCTATGATGGATTGTGCCAGAACATTGTTGATGGAGAAGAATGTTTCTTTAAAATACTGGAGAGAAGCTATCAATAAAGATGTATATACCTTGAACCGAGTACAAGTCAAGAAAGGTACAAATTTCACACCTTGTGAATTATGGTATGGATACTCACCAAATATCAAATATTTTAAGGTATTTGGAAGCAAGTGTTACATTCTTAAGGACAACAAAATGGTAAACTTGATGCAAAAAGTGAAGAAGGTATATTCCACAAGAAGTAAAACGTATAAGTGTCTAAATACTAACACTAACAAAGTTGTGGAAAGTGCAAATGTAAAATTTGATGAATATACAGAAATACATGAAGATGAACAAATGAAGGAACCTTAGAATTAAAAAACCTTTATGTACTACTATGAAGGCATGTTTGCTAACACTGACGATATTAAAGTTGTTAATCAACAAGAATCAGTGACTATCGAGTCACATACAATGGATGTCGAGTTGTATTTAGGAGCCAAATTACAATCAAAAGTTGAGGTACATTATGATGACGAGATTAGTTTACAAGAAAGAAATATTGAGTTACCGGGCAAAGAAGTACATAATGAACTTGAGATTGAAGTTCATGAATGACCTATTGTTGAAAGAAGAACAAAGCCAAGATTATCAAAATATGTTAGAAGACATCATCCTATAGAACAAATCATTGGAGAGAAAGATGTTGGACCAATGACAAGGAATATATTAAGGAATGAGACATGTTTGTTAAGCATACATGAACCTAAATCAATGAAGGATGCATTAGAGAATGAAGATTGGAGTCAAGCATGAAATAAGAAATTGACCAGATTAAGAAGAACAAAACATGGACACTATTACCAAGACTAGAGGACAAGAATGCTATAGGAACCAAGTGAGTGTACATAAACAAATTGGATGAGAACAGTGAAGTAACAATGAATAAGGCAAGGTAAGTTTGCAATGGTTATACACAAGAAGAGGGAATTGACTATGGAGAGACATTTTCCCCAATTAGAAGATTAGGAGTAAGAACTTTGCTTGCTTATTCTTCTTATAAAGGATTCAAATTTTATCAAATGGACGTTAAGTCAACATTTTTGAATGGTATATTGGAAGAGGAGATTTACATTGAACAACATGAAGTATTTGTTGATTCCAATAATAAGAACATGGTGTGTAGACTACACAAAGCTTTATATGGTTTAAAGCAAGCTCCCAGAGCATGGTATGAAAGACTGCACAACTATCTTGTGAAGATTGGTTTTGAGAAGACTGATGACAACAACAATTTGTACTTGAAGACAGAAGGCGGTAAAGGAATTTTACTAGCTAAAATATTTGTTGATGATATCATATTTGGAGGACAAAATGCATTGTGTAAGATATTTACAAATGAAATGATGAAAGAATTTGAGATGTTTATGTTTGGAGAAATAAATTTTTTTGTTGGATTACAAGTTTATTAGATAAAATATGGTATTTACATTACTCAGTCCAAGTATGTAAATGAAATCTTGAATAATTTTGGTATGGAGGATTTAAGACTAGTTAGTACCCCCATGGTGATGGGACATAAACTATCCAAAATTGATGATTCTATTGAGGTAAATCAAACATTTTTTAGGTCTATAATTGGAAAAATGCAATATGCAGTTCATAGAAGACCTGGCATTGCACTAGTTGTTGAGATTTTTGCAAGATTTTCTACAAATCTCTTAGAGAATCAATTAATGACTATTAAAAGGGTTATGAGATACTTGAAAGGTATATATAGGTATGGTCTATACTAAAAGAAGAATGACAAGTTTGAATTGAGAGCCTATACAAATGGTGATTGGACTGGAAACATTGATGACAAAAATGTACAAGTGGTGGAGCATTTTTACTAGGAAAAAGACTGGTTACCTAGACTAGCAAGAAATAGAATTGTATTCCACAATCTATTGCTAAAGCTAAATATGGGGCTGCTGTAGTAAATTGTACAAATGTGGTGTGGATCAAATAGTTACTTAAATGAATGAAGGAAGAAATTATTGAACCTGTGGTAATTTACTATGACAATACAAGTGTTATAAACATATCTATGAATCATGTGATGCATACAAAGAAAAAGCACATTGCAATCAAGTACCATTACTTGAGAGAATTGGTTCAAGACAAAGAAGTGAGAATGGAATATGTGAATACAAAGGAACAAATAGTTGATATATTCACAAAAGCTTTACCTAAGGATGCACATGATTATCTTAGAGGTAAGCTACGGGTGATACCCCTATCCAAAGCTACTTAAGAAGCAAGAATAGTGCCCTGAATCAACCGAGTTGACTGGCACACTTTACAACTTGATGTAATGGATCTTACTTTAGGAACTGCCTAAAGTAAGGAAGGAGCTGAAACAAAAGATTTACAATCACATGCAATGTGAAAAAAGGAGAACCTAAATTGCTAATATCTACATGAAAAGATGTCAATTCTTTGGCATTATTGTCAAAGAGGGAGAGTTTTGTATGAGGGAGTTAGTACTAGAAAAGACAAAGATTGAAAAGAGGGAGAAAGATGTGAAAGAGAAAGAGGAAGAGTTACACTAAATATTTGAAGAAGAAGAGAGATTGTAGCCTATACAGAAGGATAGATACTAACAAAGGGAGAGATTTCAATACAAGGTATTAAGATTTTTTTGGTATTGTTGTTGGTATCGATTTGCCATCAATGTCAAAGAGTGAGATTGTTGAAATGAAGTAGATTTTTGAAGTATAGAAATGATTTATAATGGAGCAATCATTATTTTGTCATTGATGTCAAACCCACTACTTGCTAGTGAGACAATTGCTAATTTGGTCTAAATTCTATTATTTGATTGATTGATGAAGAGGATTTGAAAAGAAAGGATAACAAGAGTACCTAGAGAAAGGTTGAGTTTATGGTGTATAAAAGGAGCACTAAGACCATGTAAGACTTTGATGATATAGTGTATTATTTATCTACTTAAGGCTACAATAAAAGGATACTTGAGCAAAGACAAGAAGAAGACTAAGCAAAGAAATGTGTCTATCAAGCCTGACCAAGCAAACAAGTGGAAGCCAAGCAAGTCAATGCAGGCCAAGCAAAAAGTTAGATGCGATTGAGAAAATTCAGTATGTGACAAGCAAAGATAAATATAGTAGGTGTCGAGTGAAGGAAGTTTAATGTGTGTTGAGCACTAGTAAGACTTGATGTATGTCGAGCAACCTAGTGTTAACCGAGCATCAAAAGACAGTTATTGCCAAGCAAACAACATGTTATTGTCGAGTGCTAATAAAATGAGTTTGATCAAAGATTTGATGAATCTAAGTTGAATAAATTTATTGAAGTTGATGAAAGATCAACCCCATAGCTCCCAAGAATCACCTACATGCAAACAACTATCATAGAAAGAGAGAAGAAAAAGCTATGGAGGATGAAATTCCCAGATCCACAAATGAGGCATTCTTGATGAGAAAAAAGAGAAATTGATATTATCAAAAGTGAGTGAATAAATTACAAAGAGATCAATCCTTATAAAAGGAGATCAAAACCCTAATAGGTAAAAAAAACCTATGTTGCATGATAATAATTAATTAAAAAAATTAATTATTATGTGCATAAAGTTTAGCTTAAATAAACTAGAGATAATAAGTGACTTAATAATTAAATCAATATGATTTGATTAATAAGAAAATACTTTATTACAATAACACCCCCCTTAAGATAAACTTAGGGAGTAGCTAAAAACCTAGAAACTATTGTTGAAAGTAAATTTGGGCCCTGACAACAAGGTGTGATGAGGTACCCAAGCACAACCAAATCTCTATAAAGAGGAGAAATAGAGAAAACCACATGGGAAAAGACCTACTCCAAAAAGAGATGGAAAAAATGCTAAAAAAAAACTAGTGAAGGACTGAAGAAGCCGCCAAACTAGGGAATTTCCTAAAAGATAGGAACAAAAGATGATCATGAAGAACACCACTAAAGCATGAAGTTGCAAACACTACCAAATTTTTGATCTAAAGAACCTCTACTATATAGAATATGATCAGGTAGAGAAGACTAAGTCTAAAGAGTTGATCAATCAAAAATGAAAGGTATCTTCACAGCCTCCAAAAATAGGAATGAAAGAATGTCTATATGGTAAATGATCAATCTTACTAAAATGCATAGGTATCTAGCCATTGTAATTGCCTAATACATAGGATCAAATACTGAATACATAGCTCACTCCATCGAACCAAGAAAGCAATAGAACCAACATAACCCCCCTATAATACTAAGAAGTAAGACATGAACACTAAAATTGAATGCAATATCTCCTATAGAAAGAACAATCGAGAACATCAAGAGTGTAAAAGAGTACAAACACCTATAATGGCATGTATCATGGACACATCATGAGGCTAATGTCATGGAAGGAATACTCACTTGACAAAGGAAGATGGTGAATATGGCAAACATGAAACTGCCTAAGGCACTTTATAATGTAGTGTGAGTATAACAAAACACAAAGATGTGCAATATCCCAAAATGCAATAGAGTGACACTTTATCTCAGTATGTTTGCAAAATACTATAAAAGAATGTCAACAAAGATCAAAATATACATAAGGTTGATACAAGAGATAGTAAAGCCCATGAAAAATCATTTGAAATAGTAAAATCGGTCTCTAGACCTAAAACAACCAAGATATCCACTAGAATGTAAAAAATAAAAAATTGAATGGGATGTTCTTGGAGCAGAATCTAGAAAATATAATGTCTCAAGATATGTCTCCTAGAGTGAAAAATAGAACTTCTAACTTTGACAACCAAAATAGGTAACCAAACAACATAAAAAAACCAAATAAACTGCATCATCATGATGGGTTGGAAACTAGCTTTCCGATGATATCTTGTTTGCAAAAAATGAAGTCCAGATGAGCAAGTTACAACCAGAAAACCACACATAGGTCAAAAAAACACTAGAAGGGCAAAAAAAAACATTATTACCTTGGGATCCATACCAAAGTGCCTAGAAAAGCATACCCAACAACACCAAAATCACCTTGAGAAGCATGCAAGCTTTGTGCAAAAATGTCTTGATTTATGAACCAAAAATTTTCGTGTACGTGCCAAAAATCTTGATTTGTGTGTCAATTTTTTTTGATTTACACACTAAAAAATCCCAATTTGCATGGAAAAAATTAGAAAATCACTACATCAAGAAACATCTACAATCTGGGACCAATATTTTTAAGCCTCAAAATCCAACTGCATCCAAATTGGACAAATTTATATGAAAATAGGGGTTTTTGGGCACTCTGAGTTCAACAATGATGTCTACTTGGGCTTAGAGTGCACTACAAAATGGTGACCCCCTAGATTCAATACAAAAAAACTCAGAAAAATGAAACCCTTTGAAAGAAAAAAAGTAGATATGAGAGCCAAGCCAAACTTCTCAAAAATAGAATAGGGGTGTGAAGATCTGGAGCTCTAATACCATGTTGAAGTTGATGAAAGATCAAACCACAACTCCTAAAAATCACCTACATGAAAACACCTATCATAGAAAAGAGAGAAGAAAAAGTTATGGGGGCTGAAATTCCTAGATCCATAGATGAAACATTCTTGATGAGGAAAAAGAGAAATTGCTATTACCAAAAGTCAATGAATAAATTACAAAGAAACCAAACCTTATAAAAGGAGATCAAAACCCTGACAGGTAAAACAAACCTAGGTGTCATGATAATAATTAATAAAATAATTAATATTATTATATGCCTAAAGTTTACCTTAAGTAAATTAGAGATAATAAGTGTTGTAATAATTAAATAAATATGATTTATTAAATAAGAAAATGCTTTATTACTCTAACAAAGTTGATTTCGATGAATCTAGCCTAACCCTAAGATGGACAATTGTGGTGAAGCAACAAAAGATCTAAATTATCTATGCAAGGAGATAATAGGCTAGAAGCAAAGTCTTGTAGTGTGAACCAAAGAGAGACAAGGAGTCTTGAGGTGTTGTTTCATTTGGTGGCTAAAGGAATGAACCTGCACTTAGCATACTAAGCATGAAGGCTTAAGGAGGTGAAGGCTTGAAGGGTGAAAAAGATGTTAGAGGCAAAGAAGAATGAATGCCAAGCAGAATGGAGGATTGAATAAGAGATCTGTAATCTGCAAGTGAACTGTTCTGTTATCAGATCAAGTCCTATTGTTACTTTCTAACAATTATATCAGTATGGATAAATCCTTTGGATTAAGGTTGACCTAACATTCATGAGTACATCCTTTACTAGGGTGACATTCTAATGGAATGTTCTAAATTCCTCTAACAAGGCTCACTACTAACGTGGTGATTGAAAACCTTTAATCAAGGTCACATTTAATAATGTGTATTGTAACCTTTAATGGGGTTGGCTCCTCATAGAGCTTACTTTAGAAGAGTGAAAATTGGTAGCATGTTACTGGTGGTTTTTCCAAAATTGGGTTTCCACGTAAAATCTTTGTGCGAAATTGTGTGAATGATTTTGTGGTATTTCATGTTTACATTTATGCAATGTTCATTTGACCTATGATAGTAATATACTATGGTTTAAGATATTGGATGATCAATGCATGCACATGTATTTGTCACTAATACATTAGGGGTCAATTTGCGACGGTGGGCAAATGTTATGTTTATTTGGCTTTTTTTTTTTTTTTTTTTTTTCAATTATAGCCTGATGACATCGCAATTGCGATAGCAAGAAATGTAGGTGTCGCAATTGCAACATCATTGAGGTATAATTGAAAAAAAAAAAATTTGGAATTCGGGTTTTGTTCGGCGGCATACAATATATGTCATTTCAAACATTTTTGCCCATCACGCTTTCTTTGGTGCAGAGCCAATGTGGAGGAGCGCGCGCATATCTTAGCCTCATCAAGGCCATAGTGAAGAAGAGTGTAAAGGTCCTTTCCGTCTTACTCATTACAGGCATCAAGCTCAAAGCCACTGAGATAGGAAAGTTAATGCAGAGCCAATTTCCAGTTTTCAATGGTTTCAGAGTGATATCTCCCCTTTGTCTGGTGCATTGTCAAAGCTTTGGCATAAGGTCCTCTTTTGTCCATCCATCGGAGGTCACAAGGCTTCACATCGTAGAACACTGGAATTATGGGTGCTCTCGATTTCAACATCAGGCAAAGCTCGTACAAGCACCATCTTGATTTTGCATAATTCTTCGATAAAATGGTGATGTGGATAGACGCTATGGCAATTGCACTTTGAATCTGTTCTGCTAGGTGTGGAGTAATTATGGTTGATCTTATCTACTGAGGCATGGGTAAAGGGATTGGTCGAATGCTTTGAGAATTTGGATTTTGATCAATACCCTCTAGTACCAGCTACGAAACCCTCTAGTACCAGCTATGAAACCAACATACATTTCTTCCTCCAGAATCTCGGACATACATTAACCACATTCTAGGGAAAACCTAGGTTTTGTATTGTATAGAGCAGCTAGTTGAAGGAAGGGTGATTGGCAGGAAGAAGGGTCTCACTGCCAATGTCTGGTATTTACATATCTCCATTTTTTTTTAATGTTAATTGTTATGCATACAAGAATGTAGGGTTGTAGTTTTTTTTAATCAGTTATATGTTAGTTTGAGATATTGTTATTATTTTCCCCATAAGTTTTCCTATGTTAATCGAACTATTCATTCTATATGTTAGCTATAAAAAGAATTCAATCATGTATATAAGAATGTTTTCTTCCCATCTTGTGCTTCATTCTCCTTAATGTGTGATGGTATTGTCCCTTTCTATTTACCCTTTCATGTGTTCTATTTTGTTCCTTAGGAACTCCAATCCATGTCGATCCCTCTATATTTCTTTTCAGGATACTCCTGCAATGGTTATATTTCATATCCACCAATGTATTGATTGTTTCTGATTCATAACCCAATACTCGCAATAATCTCGAATCAATGCAATTGTGGGTTTGTTCAAATTTGTGACAGGAAATATTGCAATATTCAGAAGAAATTGTTCTTTCACTAAAGAGAAGGCACAGGAAATGAAAGTTTTAGATTACGGTAAAAGCAGGTTTTGAAGGGACCCCGAAACCCTTTAAAAAAATATATAAAGATAAAGCAAGATAGCCCAACTAGGAAAAAACCTGCAACAAACTGCATAACAGTATCAAAATCAAGTTTTACAGGGACCTGAAACCACTAGAAAAGTCCAAAAACAAACTAACCCAGGTTTTACAGGGACCTGGAACCACAAACAGTCTTAACTATAAAAAACCAGAAACGAAGACCAAAGTCCCCAACCAGCGACCAATACCAGACAGGCACCAAACCAGAGAACCCACCCCAGTGCCACTATTGCAGCTCTAGGATCAATTTAGCTGCTTCCTTACCAATAGCAAAAGTCTCTTGAATGGAAATAGCATCCTTAGTAGCAACAGCTTTCATAGCACTCTTCCTCGAGCTCTGCCTAGTTCTTTTGCTCGGACCCTTAGCCGAATTGATATCTTCATTCGCACTTTTGCCCAGGCTAACAATGGCTGCCCAAATACTCGAGGTGACCTGTTCCATCTTAGTGCTACTCTCCTTGATTAACATTGTGAGGTTCTGCTCATAGTTGTTAAGTTTGTTAGGGATGTCTCCCATCTGTCCTTCCATATGACTAAGTTTAGCATTGATAGTATCCAGGTTATGTTGCAGAATTTCCACCTTTTTCTTCAAACCCATTATTTCATTGTATATCCAAGAATCAACCTTGAGACTAGTGTCGGCTTTCTCCTTAGTAGAATGTAGGAAGGTAAGCATGGTATCCCTCTGCATAGCGTCACAATCATCTTCAGCAGTCTCGTGAGGCGGGGAGCAGACATTGTCATTGATATCCTCCATTTCCGTTTGATCCTCCTTTCGACCCTCGGCATAGTCCTCAGGATGAGCAGAGTCCTTCCTTTCTTCTTCCTCTATCCCCTTAACAGGAGAAGCAGTAATAGCCGTATGGTCCTCCTTATTCTTCTCAACAGGATTCCCAATAGTGTTATCTTCCACTTTATTACCCCCACTAGAAATAACCTGGTTGCCCTCATTATTAGATTTACTCTATTCAAAGTTACCTTCACTATTGTTTTCCTCTTTTCCTTTTTCATTATTATCTTCAGTCTTCAGATACCCGTCCAAATTAGAACTTAACTCTCTAGTTTCTGTATCATCCTCATCCTCAGGTTTCCAATTCTCATAGCTTTCTGAATTATCAGTCTCAGACTCCTCATCCTCAAGAACTTGAGAGGCAGAGGGTTTCAAATTCAGGGCATTTTCTTTACCTTTAACAGAGTCACCCTTCTTACTCTTAATGGGCTCTTTCTTCTTGTCCTTAGAGGGAGTAGAGGCAATGTGCTTATTTTTACAATATCCCTCAATAAGAAGAATCAGACCTTCGTGAAGAATGGGTCTGGATTCCTTTTTCTTATGTGCTTCTAAACTATTAAGTAAAGAAAACCACAAAAAGAAGGGGAAAGATATTCTATCTTTATATCTGAAATGATTTAAAAAAACAAAATGACATTTATGAACTCTTTTATTTCTTCCATCAAGTATGAAATACTCACGGATGCAGTAGAGAACATCCCTCCAGATCTCCTTTATCTGGTTCGCATCAAAGAAATCACCATTCTTTTCCAGAAGCTTCTCCTCTTCTTCCATTTTTGAAAACTTTTTGTAGGCTGCATTTGAAATACTAGTTTGCTTAGTGAATTTTATGCCCACCGTAGGAAGCCCTGTGATCTCAGCAATAAACTCCTCTATAAGTTTCACAGTCACACCATGGAGAGTGACTTTTTCATTGGACCAGTTCTTAAAGAAAGCTGTAGTGATGTGTGGCTTAAAACCATTGAGTCGCTCCATGTAACAAGTCACTTTTCCTTTCTGCAACATTTTCCAAACATCCTTGCGAGCCTTCCATGCCTCACAATTTTTTGGTTCTTGTTTGCGCGGTTCGCCCCCCATCAGCAGAGAACAGTAAACACATTCAAACCAAAAAAACCAGACGCATAGAAGGAGAGGGTTAGAAAGAAAACTATTTTTCTTCCCACCAAAATAGACACCTTTGTTCAGAGAAATGTGTGAACACCACGTTGCATTCATTTGAGTGTACTTCATAGGGAATGAAAGTCTGTCAATAATTTGATCACTCCACGAAATCATTAACTTTCCAATCTTTTCAAATCTTACCCACTTTCGCATGAATAGCTTCATAATGAATAATTGCTTTGAGATCAACTTGATTATTTAATTCATCAGTCCACCTCACCATTTGCCCCATTAGGACAACATAGTTGGCAACCCAATCAGTAGCACCGTTGGCCTCTCGAAATGTATGAGATATGACAACTTTTTCAAATTTTTGAATAAGGTATTTAATCTCCTTGATAGTGGTCTCTATCAACCATGAGATAACACTTTTATTATTAATGATATTAATAATATTTAAAGAGTCACCTTCCAACCATAATTTTGGACATCCCAAATCCACTGCAATTTTCATAGTATAAAGGGTTGTCGTAGCTTCAGCAATGTGACTATTAGTCTGACCTATAGGGATAGCTATAGCATCTATAACCATTCCCATATGATCTCTCAACACACCTCCACAAGCCGCACTCCTTGGATTTCCCTTAGTAGCACCATCAAAGTTTCCTTTAATCCAACCATTCAGAGGGGAACTCCAAGTGACATTCAATCTTGGGTTATCAGTTTGAGTCTTAGGGTTTCCAAGAAACATAGGATTATCAATAGGAAAAGTTTGATCAGATATTTTCAGAGATCTGAAATTCTCCTTACAAGCTCTAATAATATTCTGACCAAGCACCCATCCAGGAACCTCTCTGTTTCTAAAAATTCTATTATTCCTTTGTTTCCAAATACCCCAACAGAGATGAGGCAGAGTAATTTTCCATAGAAATTGAACATCAGAATTCTTAGACGGGCATTTCCAACTTTTAAAAGAAGAATCCACATTGTTATGATGAACCCAAGTCAAGTTCCAATACATTAGGATCTCAGTCCAAACCATCTGGGAATAAGAGCAGTTCAGAAATAGGTGGTCTCTATCTTCAAAACCATTCTTACATAAAATACACCTATTCACCAAATTTATACCTCTTTTCTGCAAGTTATCAAGGGTTAGAATTTTATTTTGAAGCAAGACCCAAAAGAAGAAATTAATTTTAGGAATGAGACCCTTAATCCAAGCCTGAGACCACAAGGGATGATTTTCCTTCTCCTTAGAAGCAAAGAAAGAAGAAACCTTGTATTGCCCACTAGGATCAGCATACCAAATAATTTCATCCTCAAAAGAAGGGTGAAGAGAGACAACATTGAGAGATAATTGGATGTGATAGAAACTTTGATCAATGTCCTTCAAGTTAACCCAGGCATCATTCTGCCAATAATGACTAACAAGAGTGCCATATCTCTGCTTGCATAAGTCAACTTGATTCAGATCTTGAACATCTTCGATCAGGAGGTGATCCTTAAGCTAGACATCTTCCCAAAAACTCACCCTAGACCCATTGCCAATTTTCCACGAGCACCCTTCTCCAAGCATTTTCTTAGTACCCTGCACAGCTCCCCAAATTGAGGAGGGATGAATAACATCAGCAGAGGAGAAGAAATCAAGAAGAGAAACAGAATTAGGGAGGTACTTGTGTTTCCAAATGATACTCCATTCTTTCTTTTCATGGAACACACGCCATCCTTGTTTAGCTAGAAGAGCTTGATTCATACTTCTGATTTTTCGGATACCCAACCCACCTTCCCTGACCGGTTTACAAACATGATCCTAGGCAATTAAAGGTATTCTCTTTTTTTCCTCTAAACCAGTCCATAAAAAATCCCTTTGAATTTTATCAATAGCCTCAGCAAATTTAGTGGGGATTTTGAAGAGACTTAAGGCAAAAATTGGTATACTTTGGAGAGAAGCTCTAGGAAATGAAAGTTACTCTGATACCATGATAATAATATGAATAAATTGATAATAAAAAATTATTAATTTGAAGGCTGATACTTATATTTCTATTGCTGCCTATTATATATATTTTCTAAGTTAGCCCTCATACTAATATATATACTGACAGCCACTTAAAAGTCATACTTTATTAGTAACGACCATTCATACAAATGGTGATCATTCATAATGAAAATTAATTATAATTGTGTTTATAACTTTATATATATGCATGTATGTATGTATGTATGTTTATTATTTTCACATATATATTAAATATACAAATATATATACAAAATCATATCCATTCCAAATAATAAGCAATATAGTTCATATAGAATTCAAGATTAATTCTATATTAATCCATTACTGATCTGACTAAAGCTATAACACTAATAGCAATATCATAGATTCATGAATTCAAATACAATTGGCCACAAACAATACAGGCTTACAGAACATACAGGTATATACCTATGCTCCACGGTATAATGGACCACCTAGGGAAAGACATGAAAAATAGCAAACTGCATTTTTTCAACCCAAAAAAGATATAATACACTATACATTGAATACCCTCAAAAGGCTGTGAAGCACTGTGGGAGTTCAAGAAAATGGCATGTTTATTCAACAAACCTTGGTTCTGGCAGTGAACAAGCCAGTGGGTTTGGAATTTTATTACAATGTGCCAAACTATTCACAAAGATCTACCAAAACACATAGAGCAAGGAATCAAAGCAAACTAACTAAGAATAATAAGAAAATGTGAATTTCAATTCATATTAAGGTAGTTTCTCGAGTTGCAAGCCAGACTGTGACAAAATTGCAGTGTAAATGCTATTACTTGCTATTAAGGTTTGAGCAAAACCTCAACCAACACGTACACTAGGCCTTGGATGACCTTATATATCTCTATATGCCATGTTCCAATTGTTGGAACTGACCCATAACCACCTTTGGAGATTTTGTAAAATCTTGCCCAAATGTTGAAGTTAAAATGACAACTTTACAACTTTTCAGCATCTTGACTCCTATCGACCTACCATCACCTCAAATCGATGTAGAATGCCTTCCTCAGCTATATGAACCATGTCTCCATCATTTTAAAACAATTACACACTTTGTAGGGTCATTTGGCATGATCTCATTTTGCCAAACTTGGCAATTTCTTGTCACCTATTGGCAACTTTTTCCCAAACACACACAAACTACCCTAACACACCACTTAGACCCTCTTGGAGTCTTTATTCATCAATGACCTGGCTAGGATCACAAAGACACACAAACTACCCTGACACACCACTTAGACCCTCTTGGAGTCTTTATTCATCAATGACCAGACTAGGATAATTTACAAGCTAGAATATCTTGGGGTTTTAGCCCAAACCCTAGGTCCTCCTACACCACGGTGCTAGGAACATGTCAAAAAGGTCTACATGAGAAAACCAGCCAATTCAAAATAATGTTGAAAGAAACATAGAATTGGAATGAAAAGGAATAAACTCAAAGCAAATGTTTTTGGTTGATTCAAGATTGCCAAGAACCACTTATGCTCCTTCGTCACCTTTATAAACTTCTAAATTTGGCATGAGGTTTAATGGACATCCACTCATAGAAATTCCCATTTGGCACAAGCATAGATTAAGTTTATGAGAATAAAACAATTGTGTCCCACAAGATGACATATAGTGAAGAAACCTTTCAAATACTTCATACAAACATGTGTCCCACAAGATGACATCTACTGAAGAAACCTTTCAAATACTTCATAGGCTTGCAACTCCCATTCCACATCTAGTAAAGAAACCTTTCAAATATTTCATAGGCTTACAACTCTAATTCCACATGCTCTAATAATGGTCAAGAGGTTGTAGAACTCAGCTTTATTCTTGCTAATGGCATTTGATTGTTTGTTTACCATTAACTTGGTCAGTGAACTTTTTGGGCTGGGTTAGGTGTTTGAGGACCTTGGAAACCATAGTAGAACCCTCATGAAGTTGAGTCCTTGTATTTGTATACGTGAGCCATTATTAGCCCTAAGGAACATTGTCAGTTTGGATTGCAATTTGATCTTTTGGCAAGACTGCCTAATAGTTGATAAAGAGCCCTTACCCATCTTTGCAGCATTCCCCTCATCCTTAGTAGTGATGAATCTTCTAAATAGTACCACGTAGATTTTTTCGAGACAAAACATATGAAAAGATTAGATAAATTCCATCTAAATTAACCAAAGTAGATATATAAATCCTATTTTAACTATAAGTTTGCACATAATTATAGAAAAAGAATATATTTGTATCTCCTTCCTAAAGCCAATCAACCCTTACCTTCTACTTCCTAAAAATAGTTCTCATTACTTACTTAAGTTCTCAAACAACTTGAGACTCCTCTCTACTCAAATCCTATGAAAAGACAAGATCTTGAATTTTTGTAGGTGACAACACATGATCTTGTGCCTACCTCTTCCTAGCATAAATATTACCAACACATGACCATTTCTTGATATGCCATTTAAACATATTGTAATTTCTTACTTCTATCATATGCTCATATGGCAGGCCTCCATCTCAGAACCACGAAGCCATGAAATGAAGCCACATTGGTTGGAACTTAAAAGGAGGATTCTTAGGAAGTACAACTCAAGTAGCATAAAACTTAATAGGCCAATTATCTAAACCCCTCCAATGAAGAACTTCAAAAACTGGATAATGTACCCAATTTTGTTGTATTACTAATCTCTAACTACTATTTCCAATCTTCCTATCCTCTGATATTGATATTCCTATTTACTCACTATTTCCATGTCACTGTTATTCACATTCATTTTTTATAATTTATTCATAACATCAATCACTGTTTTGCATGTATATTCACCACTATCTTTCTCTCTAATGTCACTATTTTTTTCATTGCAGTAGTGCTATTTGGATGCATATCTGCTCATTGTTTCCTTACATTGTTTGATCACTATTTTTTCTCTTATACATATATTATTGCTGCTTTTATATGGCACACACATTGTTTCTACCCTTGGCCACCTCACTGCTCTTTGTTGTCTGATGACCATCATAATATTCTTACTGCTTCTCTAGGTCTACTTTGTGTAACCAAAAGCATTGTTTCATACAATTGCATATATTGTATCTTCACCAAAAGTGTTGTACCATATTAACAGAAAATGGTCTTTGACATTAGTGCTTGGACCCCTTAGACAAGACAATAAATTGATGATCATTATATGGTGAATATCCTTCAAATAAAAGCTGTGAATGTATCCAAGGATAGTGAATCGCCTTGCAAACACTCTAAATACCTTTAACAAAAAGGTGAAATTATCTCTCTTTCTACCCCTCATCATATGAGTCATGCTCTCTAATATTTATCATAGTTTTGATCTTCTTCTTCACTATAATTAATTACGATCATGCTGTTTTAATGTCATTAAATATACTCTTATCATTGTTGATAGCTCTTCTGTAACGTCTGATGATGATGCTCCTCTAGAAAATGGTAAATGTACATCTTGTCATGTCCTATCATCTTTGAGTTTCTATAACAGTCCATCTTACTGTCTCGTCATCACTGTTATGGATTCCATTTGATGACATATCTGTTTTGTTATTTTCAACATTTACTATTGTTCTTGATCTGTGCTCACTGAACATACATATAAAAGTGTGTCAACATTTCTTCATCACTTTCCTTTAATGTCGTATTTCTTTATCACTGTCCTTTAACATTGTTCCTAGATAACAGTGACTGATTTTGATGACTTCTAATTGATCTCTTCTCAAGATATCTACAATTCCTTCTCACCATTTTTAGTCTTTTGCAGCACTTGTGTTTGTCTTTGAATGAGCACCATTTAATGACTTGGCTCTTGTCCATTAATTTTCTTTTTACTATCTTAATTGCATGATTCTTGACTGCTGTTGTCCTTTAATTTGTTGATCACTATTTTGCACTGGAATTCTCGTTCTTTGGGCTTTCCTTTTAGATTTCAGTATTTATCTTTTCAACAACAATGTTCTTGTCTTATTTTATGTAATGCTTTGCTCTTAGACAAACTTGTATCTTTGTCTCTAAGACACGTGCCTTCCATTATCTCTTTCTTATTGCTATAATATTCACGAGACCTTATGCTCTGTTGAACATCCTTTTGATTGAGTTGTCATGACCATCACTTTTTTTTTCAAAATTCTATAGTGGTAAATATCATTTAGGACCTAATATTCATGTAAAATCCCTCTGAGTCACAATATTTTCCATGGATGTCTAGATCAACCTAATCATCCTACATTTGATGTAAGGTGCCATTCTTACCCAACTACCAATAGTAAATATACCAAAATCATAAAGATTTGCTTTGCAAGCAATGCAGCCTAGATAGATCTTCATTTATATAATGAAAGTTAATAAAAATGGAAAACTGTTATAAGAACTCCTATACTGGAAACATTTGTGTAAAAATGTATTTCATTTGCTTCGTATCATCTCTAATAGCTATCACATTCTTTCGATCTTTTCATCAGTGCCCTTGATATTATCTTCATTTCTTAGTTTATTTCCTTTTCTCACGACTCTTCATAATGCTACTCCTAACTGCTCTTATCATCTTCAAGATCTCTATAATATAAAAGACCTTGCTTGTCATAGCAGTGACATCTATTGAGCATCACTGTCTTTTATTGATATCTCACTGTCTAAGAGATGCGTACTATCTTAAAGCACTGTTGATATCATTGTTACATTGAATATCACTGTTCCATTGAATATCACTGTTATCTATCACATTTTTTTCATTATGAACATCAACACCAGAATCTACCCCTTGAGACTCGAGTTCTTTAGAAGCAGAAGCAACCCTTCTTCTTGCTGCTTTACAATATCATCACTCCGAGACAAGATCTCAATTGATGATTGAACTATGGTTGGAGATTCCTGTGTTTCCACCAAGTGCATCTCAACCTCTTCAGTTATATCTTGTTGCATGGGAGTTTCAAAAATTTCAAGTCTCTTTTCACTAGAATCATGGTTCTCTCATCGAATTGAGCCTTAGCAAAAATCTCACCAAGTGATGAAGCACATACCTATGACAGACCATTCAATATCATTCTTTAGAAAAAGCATAACCTTAATTTACATTGAAATTAACTGTAATAAAATTAGAACAAAAGTGAATTGTAATGCCTCGCCAAGGGATCCAAAAGAAATAACCTAAAGTTTGACTAAGTCTAATAGCATTTTTTTTAATTTTTAAAAGAAGTATAACATACACATCAAACACAAAGTAGCGAAAGCAATAACATACATAACAAGTTGCATTCCTTAAAGATCCCATGACGTTGAATCACATTTAATTCTAATCTAAAACTAAGTCCATCAATTACTACATCCATATGAAATAATAATAAAAAGTCCAATGTCCATTTAATCTACATTTGTTTTGAATGCCTTTTGGAAAATTAATTTGGAATGCTCATTCATCCACTGTACAAGTCACAGGGTATGAAAGGCTTAAAAGAATATACATAAGTAAAGATAGATATACATCATCCTCTTCAGATTCATGATACATGTGCAATAAAATAAATGAAACCATCCTCCATACATAATGCATCCATACATCAAAAGATATACATCCATCATAAAATGATACAACATCCAACGTATAATATAACCATTTAACATAATGATCCATGAACAGAATGAAGGTATATGCCAACAAGGATACTCCAACCATGGTGTCTTGGACGGATCTCAATGGTAAGAGTAAAAGCACTACCACCCGACCACATGGAACCTAAATGGTCCACTCCCACCGCACTGAGGAGATAGTCTCAAGTCCCAAATAGGATAACAAAACATATAACATAAATACTCTCTAAGTCTAGGAAATCCTATAAGTATGCTAACTCAAAGGTTCCTAAAATAGATTGACATCTAAACCCAGAGGCACCACAAAGACACGTAGGTATCTACTATGTAAGTGAGAAAGTGTCATCACACAAATCACATTCGGAGTTACCCGAGCAGTCCCTTAGGACTCTTGGGTCCCTAATGATCTCTGCGGCCACTAGTATCCTCTCGCACTAACAAGGCATACTACAGAATGCAAGGTCATAACCAAGTGTTCTCTCTACTCCCATCCTAGTCTGTAATAGCACTCATGGCATGGGTGAGAACATACAATTATCTCTTATTAGGTTCATTTAAGTTAGTATTAAGTGTAAAGTTATCACTTATTAAACAACTTACAATGGGTTACCCCCAGGACCACTTAGGCTCCCCGACCCCCATTGCAAGCCACTTCTCGACACTGCATAAAGATAACCTATCGTAAGCTCATGAAATTAAAAATCATATAATCATAGCAAAATCACCTCAGTCCTATACAAGTGACTGGAAAGCATCATAAAGATAATCATAGTAATCACATCAGTTCTCTACTAGCAACTGGAAAGCAACAAGATAAATCAAAATGTCCATTGGTTCTCCACAAGCAACTAGAAATAATCCAACAATACTAATCAACGAATCATAATGCTTATTTAGGTATCTCATAGCATACATTTCGCTGTTTCACAAAGACACTGAAAACATAGTAATCAACAAAACAATTATACTCATCATAAACATACCATCACATACATGGTTGAGCAATAATGATCAAGATCAAGTCAACATGATACCACACTCACAAAACCCCCAAGCCTCTGGTAGATGTCCTATAACTGGTCAACACTCTAGTCAACCCAAAAAAAAACCCAACATAAATAACATAAGAAAAACAAGGTACAAGCACATGTTTTCAGTTTTAAGTTGAATGTGGGGTTTCAGTTTTCATTTTTGAATTTACTAACAAGTGATAGAATATTTTCATCGTTTTTCCTTATAGTAAATTCTAATATTAACTTAAGTATAAACAAATATTTACCCCATGATCAATTTCTAAAATAAATATTATTGTATGGCTTTCAAATTTACTATTGTTTATTTATCAATATTATTTTATTATAATTATTATTTTTAAATAAATAGTATTTATTAATTAAAATTAAATAACAACTATATTAAAAATCCTTTATCATACAAAACTCAAAATGATTTATTAATTTAACACACACACACACACACACACACACACGCACACACACACACACACATATAAACAACTATTATAAAATATATATATAAACAATTTTTTTTTTTTTTTACAAAACTAAACAAAAAACTATATTAAAAAAAAGAAGGTGAATCGCGTTTTAAAAAAAAAAACAATTTTGGCTCCATCATTTATAGCCTGCGACCCTCTGCGACGTAGGGACTGCTGTCGCAGTCGGCTTGCATCAACAAGTACGATTGCGCCAACAATCGCTTGCCGTTCACAAGGTCACGCAGGACGTGACGGGTGGGGGGTGGTTTAATCCGCTCCTCCCCATGTTATAATTTAAAAAAAAAAAAAAAGAGTACAGACTTCTCCATTTTGAATCACAACGTTTTTCATAACAAAAAATGTTTCAATATTTTTATTAAAACAAAAATCATACTTTCAATAATTTCAAAAGTATTGAAATTGGGTTTTCATTAAATTAATTTATTATTATTTTTAAATGAATATATGTTTATTGCATATATTTATATTTACCAAAATTCAGAATTGAATCTGATAGACAAATACTAGGCACCCATTCATTTATTTTCTTATCAATATTTTTAAGAAGATTTTCCAATAAGATTTCTACCCTTTCTGATAAGTTTTCACAATTTACAATCTATTGGGAGGAAATTATATTGAACAATTAAAACATTCCATGTACAGAATAATTTCCCAATATCCAGAATTCACAAACATGATATATATATATATATATATATATATATATATATATATATATATATATATATATACATATATATATATATATATATATATGTATATATATATATATATATATATATATATATATGTATATATATACATATATGTATATATATATATATACATATATACATATATGTATATATATATATATACATATATACATATATGTATATATATATATATACATATATACATATATGTATATATATATATATACATATATACATATATGTATATATATATATATATATATACATATATGTATATATATATATATATATATATATATGTATATATATATACATATATATATATATATGTATATATATATATATATATATATGTATATATATATATATATACATATATGTATATATGTATATATATATATATATATATATATATATTCTTTACCAGAATTATCCAGACAATCATTTAGCAAACACGAAGAAGACAAGAATTAAAAGAACGTATTTAAATTATGCAAATCTTCACAAGCGTCTACTTGGAAATTGATGCTAATTTGCTACGCTCCAGAAATTTGTAGAAAATAATTCCCCTTTTCAGAACTTTCTCCTTCTCTGAAATTTTCCTTCTTCTCCTCCAAAATTCCTAGCCCCTCAAAAATAAACCCCCAATTTGTGAAAAAGGAGTTCTCTCCCTAAAATCGGGGCACTAATTATGCATTCACCTCAGAGAACTCTTTGCTCACACCTTTTTAACTCTTTATTAACTTTTATTTATCTTTCTTTTATCTTTTCCATGCACATACAATAATCCATTAAATTAATTTATTTAATCTTTACATGACCTCTTTTAAATTGATTTATTTAATTTAGTCTCATGGACGTATTATGCAATCATAAAACTTTTAATAATTTAATTTTCTTTTCCCACTTCTAAATTTATTTTTGAACAATAATTTTGATAACTATCCATTAATTTAAAAAATAATATTATTTAGCATTTATTTAAAAATGCACTCCAAATATATATATATATATATATATATATATATATATAAAATTAATTAAATATTATCATGTTCAAATTTAAACTTATAGATTTATTCTAAAATTTAATTCTTTTATATGACTCTTTTATATAATTAATTTCTCAATTAATTAAATAAAATATTAACATAACATAATTTTCCATTAAATTAAATTATTAATTAAATCTTTTTAATTAGACTTAATTAACAGAAAATTCACCAAAACTCATAAAATAAAAATACGAAAACCCATCATAGTTAAACACATACAAAATTCAACTAAAGGTTTAAAATTACGAATTAACATCATCCGATGCATTCGAAAGGTACATGACTCAGATACTTGTCCTAATTGTCAATTAGGATGAATGGCTCAAAGGTTTAGGATTTGGACTTAAGAATTTATCTCCCCTCTCTTACCATTGAGATAATGCGATAGGGTACGCTCATCCTGGCAATTTAGAGAAGTCGATACTCGGTACTTGCAACCTGCATAAAATCCACGCATGTACATACACAATATATACTAAGCTAAACAGGCAATGGCAGGAAGCGGTGCATCATGTAGATCTCGACTAGCAGGTGACTACGACTCCCTTCCTTAACCATATCATAAACATCATACATAAAGAAAATAAACACGCACACCATACACATGCAGTATAGGGTAAGTATCCATTATAAAAGACATAGGATAATCCATCTAACTAAACATCATCAATAATCTAATAGCATTGTAATAATAATCATGCACACATGAAGTATAGAGTACCAAGTAATCTCATTATTTATCAACTGAGTCTAAAACAATATCTAATAATCTCAAGATAATGCTACTAATTATCAAACATAAAACTTGGCCTAAAAGAGTTTGGCAATGATAGCAGAAATGTGACTAGAAAAATATAGACTAGGGGTAGGCACTACATGAATATAATAGATTTGAGAGCATTTGGCATCCCTAGATTTTCATAACAGAAAATGAATTGTCTCTTAACATATGAACATAACTCTCCTGTACTAAACGATAATTGTGTGGTTTATTTTATTTAATGAGTATAATTATGGGGAGGCAAAATTGATAAAAATTTCTCAAATTTTTTTGGTAAAAGTCTTAGATGATACTCATCAATGGCAAGTTAAAGCAATGTAAAGTTCTTCTTTTCTTGCAACACATATAACAACAATGTAAACTTATCTTGAAACTTCTTCTTTTCCTGCAACACATATAATAACAATTTTAAGTGCTTGCAAGGTATATACTTATGAATAAATATTACATCCTGATTTAAATGTATGAAAACAATTTTCATTCCTTTTAAGCTTCATTCATCTCAAGGTGCAATTCACAAACTCAAGAATAGTGGCTTTTGTTCTTCAGGATACCTTTAGGGGAAGAGTATGTGAATGCCCCCTCGTGTCTGGAGTCCAATTTAGAGGAGATGGCTATTTACACTGCTAAGGTTTGTTGAATCTAATGCTGAATAACATTGCTTGCTATTGTTGAATCTAATCTAATGTATATTTTAACTAGACTTGTAGCTTATATGTTTTGAAATTGCTATTAGGCCTTGTAGTTTGTATAATTTGATTATTGGAGAGCTTCTATAGCTAAGCAAGAAGGCCGTTGCACGAGTTATAGCCGTGCGTTCGGGTATGAAAATTGTATATTTTTTATTCTAATTTATATTTTAACTAGACTTTTAGCTTATATGTTTTGAAATTGCTTTTAGTGGCTTAATTTTGTAAGGTCTCTTGAAATAAGACCTTCAGGCGGTTGATCAAAGTTTTACAAATAATCTTATCCACAAATTTGCCTAGAGCAATTGACTGAATGTTATAAAAGGTGATTGGGTTAAATGTATTAGGAATAAAGTCAATTAAGAAAGTATTTTTAAAATATTAAAGTATTTAGCTAGGTCTAAGAAGATTTGTGTACTTTCAACAGTTTTGCTTAGTTTGTGAAAATTGTAGACCGAAGTTTTCATAGCCCGATTTTTGCTTCCTGCGAAGAACGATCATGTCAGATAATATAAGTGAAGAACAAAATAGGGAGACAATCAAGAGATTGTGGTCTAACTTGAAAATAAAAGGTGATGGAAAATGTTATTGTCCTTGCAAAATTTGTAAGGGCTTAAACTGTAGAAGACTGCTAATCAGAATAGTTAAGAGACATTGTAGGGAGAATGGTCACATTGAAGGGGGGCATGACTATCATCCACTGGTAAGTTGTTCATTATATCATTTTAACAATTTATATACATATGAAATCACTTGATGATTAGTTGATGATCATGGTTTATTTATGTTAATCAATTTTATATAGGTTGATCTCCCCAGGGAAGTACATGATATGAACCACAACAATCCAAAGAATATGGTTTTCAAAGTGGAGGAACATGGAGGTGCAAATATCCAAGGTGAAGATAATGATCCCATGGAAGATGACAATCATGTGCCAAAAAATACAATTGAAGATGATGGTATAAATACATTGATCCATGACACATTTAGTCCAAGCGTATCTGATCATGATGATGATGATAGCCTCGATGTACCTCTACTTGAGAAGGCATACGAGCCCCTATACAAAGACTCCCAAACAACTCTTCTCTCTGCTGTATTGTTGTTGTTGAACTTGAAGTTTATGAATGGTTTATCCAACATAACAATGTCACATGTGTTAAGGTATGTCAAGTATGTCATATATGTCTTTATAGTTAACAAAGGGTGAATAATGTACCACTAATATTGTTTATATTAACAACTTATATTTTTTGCTGTAGATTGATAGGCGAGTTTCTATTACCACCATCAAATATTCTACCTCATTCATATTGAGAATTATCTACTGTTATGAAAGATATTGGAATGGAGTATGAAGCAATACATGCTTGTCCCAATTATCATATTATATATTATAAAGAATATGAATTTGCAACACAATGCCCTGTATGTCATATGACTAGATATCAAATAGATCGACTAACAAAAAAGGTGCCTCAAAAGGTTCTTCATTACATCCCCATTATTCCATGGATGCGATAATTATTCAGGTGTAGTAGCTTGGCTCAATTTATGGATTATCATGGATGCAATAGAAGTTGAGATGACATTATTCAAATCCCTGCAGATGGTTCAACATTTATGCACATAGAGGAAAAGTGGCAACACTTCAAAGAAGAACCTCGTAATCTCAGGCTTTCATTGGCAGTGGACGGTGTCAATCCATTTGGAGAGATGAGATCTATTTACTCGGTGTGGCCTATTTTTGTTATCAACAATAATATTCCTCTATGGATGTCAATAAAGAGGGAGCACATTATGTTGGTAATGATTGTTCCAGGTATCTTATCATTTGATAGTTATTAATTTACATGTACTTACAAATCTTGCAGTAAAACGGTCACAATAATTATGTAATGTTACTATTCATTCAAGTAGGTAAATATCAAGTTAAAGATATGAATGTATATATTGAGCCTCTTATCGATGAGTTGGTGGAGTTATGGAATGGTGTCACTATGTATGACGTGTCTAGACCAATAGGACAAAGACAATTTCAATTCCATGCAATACTTGCATGGACAACACATGATGCCCCAGGGCTAACTCTTTTTTGTGGTATGTTATAGTGAATTCAAGTTGCACACGATAATTCTTATTATAAAAATCAACATATTTAATAATCCAATTATATCATTATCTTATAGATCTTCAAACAAAGGGAAAATTTGCATGTCTAGTTTGTAGTCCAAAGATGAAATCTCGTCATTCAAAAAGTTTAGGAAAGTAGGTGTTTGATGAGTGTAGACACTTCCTCCACAGAAATCATAAGTATTGAAGTATGGAAAAACATCTTTTAAATGGGAAAGAAGAGACTACATCAAAGCCACGAAGAATGACACCTCACCTATGGAAGTTGGAATATGATAAAATTAATCGTCGAGGTAATGTCGTTCCACCTAATGGTTTATGTTTGTAATTTATATATTTCTATTGTGATTTTTGTTTACTAATTGTGTAATTGAGGATTGTGAAGGTCGTCAAGGTAGTACTGACAACCTTCCAAAGGGACTAAAAAGCTATCCCAGTTAATTTAGTAGGTTGCCCTACTACGAGCACTTACAAATTGTGCATTTGTTTGATAGTATGCATATTGGAAAGAATATAATAGAGACATTGTGGAAAATATTGGATGGAAGGCGTGACAAAGAAAAAATTGTCAAAATTTGTAATGACATTCATGAATCCAATCATGCATTGAAGAATTTCATTCACTCAAATAGTAACAGAGATCATATTAATATAAGTGCCCTTCCTTGGTTATTAACGGAGCAGCAAAGTGATGCCATAAAAGAAGTCATATGAAAAATTCGATTTCCCACAGGATTTGTTGCGAACATAAACAATCTCATATGAAAAAAAAGTGAATTTGGGCCAGGGCTCAAAATGCATGATTGGCATACTTTCATCAAGGTAAGTTATGTTCTTCTGTATTTACGATATATTCATAAACTACGTGTACTGTTTGTTATGTTATGTTAGAAAACAATGAAATGATTGGTTTATAATTACTGCAGTACGTGCTTCCTCTATCTCTCCCAGAGCCCTTCAACAATAACATCAAACAAGTGATATACGATCTTGAAAAATACATGAGGTAAGCAGTAATATCTGTTCAATTTGTTGTATATATTTATTATATTCATGATTTTTTTTTCTTGCTATGTAATCTATTGTATATTATTTTGTAAAGTCTCGTATCTATATATTTTTTGTGACTTGAATCTCTTAATGTAGGTGGTTGTCATCTGAAGAAATCCATAAAGAAGATATAAAATATTGGAAGAGAAGAATTCCTCATTTACTGTGTCAAATGCAAAAGTGTCTACCTCCAACTTTTTTCAATGCATAGGAACACTACCTCATACACCTAGTTGAGGAGATTGAGTTGTGTGGACTTGTACATAGTAGGTCAATGTGGATGGTTGAGAGGCACTTGAAATCTTTGAAGGCTTTGGTTCGACAAAGAGCACATCCTGAGGGTCCTATGGTAGAGGGATATAAGGTATACCAGACTATGGTGTACATTACTGAATATCTTCCTAAGTTTGCATCAAATATCCATGTAGATCGCATTTGGGATCTCGAGCCTTTTAAAAAATTAGAAGGGGAGTACTTGATGGGGAAAGGTACATTAATGAAAGTGAGAGGTAATAAATTATAATATGTTATTGTAATAAATCATTTCTTAATCTTCAAAGTAAATCAGTTGTAAGTTGTCTATTTTCTTTTTGTACAGGTGTTCGAGAGTGGGATGCACTACATTTGTATATTGCAAACAATCTTGATTGGATGACGGTATGGATTGAATGATGTCAACATTCTAGTCAGACATTAACATGGGAAGGTGTATCTTCATTGGTTAAAGAAGCTCATCGTAATGGAGATTCCAATGTTATGCAAAGGGAAATAGATTTAGCATGTGGTTTAAGAGATTTTCAAGTACGTACAAATTTATTAATCACTCGTATGTTTATCAACTCATGATACAATAATTTTGACATGTTTCACATATTATTGCAGGTTAAACACCACAAGTCTATGTTCTGTAATGGTCAAAAATTTTGCGTCAAAGTGTTGGATGACATGAAGAAAACTTGTGATTCAGGAATAACTGCAGTCTTTCATGTGACTAATATTTCATCTAGAAACGACTTACATCCTCGAGAGTCTAAAAATTGATACTATGGCATTTTGGATGATATACTTGAGTGTGACTTTAGTTCCTTCAAATTAGTACTCTTTGTTGTCAAATGGTATAGGCTATGACTTAATCCAAATGATCTTGATAGAACTATTATTGACATGATAATGGATTTACAATGGTTAATACAAGGTCGTTTGAGCCAGTTGGGGATGAGCCCTATGTTCTTCCAAGCCAATGTGAGCATCCACATAGGTTGCAGAAATATAGTGAAGAAACTAAATGTATTTCCAGCCAAAAGTACCAAAAACACCATGAGGACAACCACTAGCTCATTAGTAGAAACAGATTGAAGCTTATGAAGCATCTTCCATGTCCTCGATTTTTACAAGCATTGTCTTTCAGCGGGCATTTTCTTCTAAGAGCAATGCATATTTTGAGGAAGAAATGATCCAATGAAAGGAAGAAATGCATGAAGTTACAGCTTAAGAAGGTTGACATTTTTCTTAAGTAGAAACGCTCTGCAAAAATGCCTTCTAGAAAAGAGTATCCAGCTGCCAAAAGTTTTGCATGTTTAGTCACTTCTAAGTATCCACAACAATCCCGTGGAAAGGGTCTGTCAAACAAAATAAATGCTTGTGGCGGGCTGCTGTGGTGGCGATGGTAGTTGGCGTTGCTGCCATAGCAACCCCGTCGTAAATTACTTGTCGTGGACATCGCAATTGCAATGTATCCCCGACCATTGTGATGACCCTTGGCTTCATCGCCACAGTGGCATCATCGCAATGCTTGCAGTGGACGTCACAATTGCGACGTCCACCATAAGCATTGCGACGAACGTCGATGGCGACGCCACAATGACCCCGTCGCTAGATGCCGACATGACCCCATTGCAATTTTTCGTGGACATCACAATTGTGATGTCCAGGGAAAGTATTGGGATGGCCCCTGCCACAACAACCCCGTCGCCAGATGCTGTCGCGACCCCATCGCAATGCTTGTGGTGAACATCACAATTGCGACGTATGCTGCAATCATTTCAATGGGATTCGTGCCATAATAAAGTGGTCTCATAGTGACAGATAGGCATCATAATTGCGACATCATAGGATAGACGTCGTAATTTGCAACTAAAAAATAATGACGTCTATTACTGTCGCAGTGGCGACACATTGTAGTCGTAATTACGACACTTAGCCATCGCAAATCGATGCCAAATGTATTAGTGTGTTAAGTATTGAAAATTTTTATCTGTACATTTGGACCTTAGATAATTGATTCACCCCCCTCTCAGTTATTCTAAAGTATTCCAACAATAAATTTGAAGTCACAATTTACTAAGGTAACATCTAAGCTTGAGGATAAAAAATTGAAGTACACAAAAATTGAGAAATATAATAGTATTGTAAAAGGAGACTTGTTTAGACTAAGCAACATCTTGAAAAATTATACTCACACACAAATAAACTTGATGAGAAGACAATGGAACAAAAATCGAAAGGTGATATGATAGGTATTGACTAAATTGAAGGAGAATATTCTAATGAGTTAGAGGTAATAGGCATGAATATGAATAAGAACATAATCAATCAACAAATCAGATCAACCAGTCTAGAGATTAGATTGAACAAATCAGAGATCAAAGGAAATTATTTAGAGGCAGATATTATGCATGTAACAACTATGGTCACATGAAAAAAGATTGCAGAGATAACATGGATACTAAATCTTTTTTTGGATAGTGTTTCAATTGCTTTATTTATGGACACATTTCACATGATTACAAGAAGCCTAATCAAATATCTAATGTGAGAACAAATGAAAGACCTAATATGATAGAAATAAGACCTTTGAGAATAAGGATGGAGTTATGTGCTACAAATGCAACAAGTTTGGCCACATTACTAGATATTGCATATTATAATTTAATTAGTTTGGACCAAGGTATGTAAATGCAATTATTACATGTCATATTTGTAATGATTTGGGACATACAATTATATTTTATAGATTAATGGATTCGTGAACACAATGAGAACAATTAATGTTAGAAGGAACAACTGTGGTGGTAGAAGAAATGAGAATGCTAACAAGACAATGTATGATAGTATTGATAAGACATTTGTGAGAGAAAGAAGTATTACAAACTCAAAGGTATGGAAGGAAAAAGGTACAACATTTCATAAAGAACAAGATAGATGTAGTGCCTAGCACTAAACTTTCTACTTCAGCCAAAATAGTTATTATAGCCATAAGGGGAACACTTTAGCAATAAATTATTAGACCCCAAAATCAAATAATAAAGGTATGTAAAGTTAGGTAAGAGTATTTTAGACATTCTAGATGTTATATCTCATATCATAGATGTCAATTCAAGGAATTCAATGTTTGCTTAAAGTTTTGGCACTATTCAATGAGTTTCATCAATATTTTGTACTTTCATGATACACATTTATTACTAAAGTGTTTTTGCAAGAATTTAAGAGAAAAAACAAAGTTGTTCTTTGTCGTTCGAGAAAATTATGATAGTAGAGAGCTTGGAGTGTGATAGAAAGGTGATTTGGAGAGCATTTGCAGAATTCTCAATTGATGCCCTATAATGAGTGTAAAAATGTATTTACCCATTGCAAAGTAATTTCAAATTTTTAATTGTAGTTATTTCTCAGATTAGAAGGTCGTAGATAAACCACAGTTATATAATGTCAAGGATAGGCCACGTATCAGTTTAAGAAACACCCTTATATATCAATGGAGGATGATCCCACTAGTGCATTTTTACAAACTCCAATAGGTGTCTTACACATAGAGGACATTATGAATCATATCCATTACAAGCTAGAGGTAATTGGAAATGACGATAAAAGGTTTGATTTGGATAAGATATACAACGATGACAAGACATTAAAACTTAAATTTGCACACCTACAAGACCTTAATATTCTACAATTTGTTCACTATGAGAAATTTGAGGAGCGAGAATGGATTGGGATTGTGTTAAGTAGAATTCATTATCAAATGTCTTGGCTAGGTGACAAACCAATCATGATTACAAAAGAACTCATTCACCTAGTGATTAGTTTAGACAATGTTGGTTCTATACTAGTAGCTACAAAATTAGTCAAGAAAGAAGTTGAGAAGAATAGTGACACAAAGTGGGATAAGAGGGATATGACCCTATCTAACATTAGACAAATTGATGTAAGAATTATTATTAAGATAGTTGGATATAATATGCACTATAATACTAGACCTAATTCATTTTTAGCAAGGGTAATTCAAACTGCATACAATATGGTCATTAAAAGGGAGCTCTTTGACTATGTGAAATCATAAGAAAAAAATTGTTTGAAAACTTGAGGAAAATCAAACATGATAAACACCAACCATTCAGATTTGGATCACATATATTGCATATTTTCTTTCATATTATACATAAGTTTCCAAATATGCACCCACATGCATGGACAAATTATAGAAGCACAATGGACCTCATAATTAAACATTATAACGTTCAATATAAAATAAATACTAAAGCTGAATTATTTGGGTTGATTAAGGGATTTCAAAAAAATAAGAAATAGAGAAACAAAATTCCTAGATCTATAGTTAAGAAGTATGTAGAGATTGTTTGCTTCACTAGTACATTTTTGCAAACATGTGACTGTATGACTCAAACTTTTTGTCACACCACTAAATGTTTTAGTTACATGATTAAAACTGATCATATTTTACTATTTGTTTCTAACTTACAACTATAGGTGACTAAATAAGTGAGTTATTTAGTCATCAAGTAAAATCACAAGACCAACCAAATAAAAGTGACTAAATAAACTACCAAATAAATGACTAAATAATTAGTCACCCAAATGGAAATATAATATACAAAAAATGGTGACTTTCCCTACTCTACAAGAGAAAAGAAAAAAAATCAAACCACAATGTGATAAAAAAAAATACAAAACAATTAATTTTTTTCATTAAGACCAAATATGGGAATATATAGGACTCTTTAGGGCATCAAATCCGATCATCAACTTTGCAATGTCAAAACAAGTTTGAGGCTCTTTCAGGAATCCATGAGCATCATATTCCAAGACCCAAGCAACAACAATAGAATTCTCAAAAAAGAGATAAGAAATCTACAACCCCCTCCATGGTGAGATTCTACCAAATCTGCATTAGACAACACACAAATGGGTGAAGGATGGATCAAAGCCATAAAGTGAATCAAGAAGGGCACACAATCAAAACAAAAATATGGATTTAGAAGTTGGAACTGCAAATAGAACAAGGGTAACAAGAAACTTCTAAAAAACTTGGATAAGAAATCACGAAGAATACCCTTGTCCAGAGTAGGATTTAATTCCTGGCTAAAGGTGTTAAAGGTATCTTTTTTGAAGTCAACCTAATTCCTTTAGGAATAAAACAAGAATCAAGTTTTTTTAGGAAAAGGGATCAAAGCCAAGTCAAAGGGAAAATATATCATTCTTACCAAATTAGAGCATAAAAAAATACCTAGTACAATATCCCATGGTTCACAACTTGGCATGAGATCCAAGAAGTTGGAGACTTCATATTTTAAGTAGAAAATAGGTTATCTTCCAGAAAGAAGATTTAAATAGGGCCATAGAGATCCAAAATGTAATGCAGAGTTGAAAATAAAGGAAAATTAGGGCCTCCAAACTGAAGCCAATAGTAAGGAGGAGATTATTTTGATCATAAGAAATCTTAGCTCAGAGAATCGATGGTTTTAATGCAAAAACCTAGGATTGTTTGTTGTATGGAATACCCCAAAACCAGAAAAAATACCCTAGAGGATTGACTACACTATGGTTGCAAGGACCACGTAAGTATTCTCTCTCTTTTTAATTCATTGGCTTATCTACATTGTAATAGCAGACAAATTAGAAATGAATTATTATTTATTGATCTCATTTTGGTTTTGACAAAGTAGTGACAAAATACTTAGTCATGCTATAGTAGAATTATAGTGCAAGCTGAGTGCAAAGAGTAAGCCAAGCATACATGGTTAGAAAATTCATGTCAAGCAATACTTAGTTAATGTCGAGTCACTCAAGTGCCGAGCAAGTATATACATGTCGAGTGATTTAGGTGTTGAGTAAACAGTGGATGTTGAGCCATTCAAAAGTTGAGTTACAATATTGAAGATATAGTGGATGTTGAGCATTAGAGACTTTAGGTGCCGAGTAAATAATTTTTGGCATAGTTGTCTGTAAAGGCACAAACTTCTCTGTAAACCATTTTTGGGCCAACCTAATGATTATTTTATGATTCTAGAAGATAAGGATGGATGTATATTGTGGAACCCTATTTATGACATGAAACCAATTTTAAAAATGGATGTTTTAAGTGGCAATATGGATCTACCTTAGCCATTGATTCTAACATAACCCTAGTCCACTTGTGTTTACTTAAAAAGACAAACCCTAAATAGTTTTTATGCATGAAGAAAGAGAAGGAGATGCAAGAGAGACAAATCCTAAGTGTAGAGAAGGCATTCATGGTGACTGTGGAGGTTGTGATAATGTTATGAATTACAAAATTAGTTAGAGAGCATAGAGGAAAGTAGAGAGATAAAATAGGAGACATATCCAATCAGAAGGATCAAGTAAACATCAAAAAAGAGAAGATCTAACATCTAGCAACAGAGTGCTAATCAAAGGATCATGGTGTTGATTCATGTTAGCAGATGATATAATGTAAATCTCCTAATAGAGTAGTCTTAATAGACTTGTGTAAATCTCTTAACTGAGTGCTTGCTTTATTGTAAGTTTAAGTCCTCTAACAAGGCACACTTTTAGCAGGTTGTTGAAATCCTTTAACAGGGTGACACCTAATAGTCTTTCTAAGCCTTTAACAGGGCATACCCCTCATAGGGTAGATCATAATTTATGCTAAAACTTATTTTAACCTTAATTGGCTACACTTTACAGCTATAGCAGTGAAGATTTGTAGGTGTCATCCCCACCCCAGTTTTACCTTCTCATTGGAGGGTTTCTGGGTAACAAATTTATTGTGTTATGTGTTATTTTTTTTGTGCTATGGATGAACATGTGTAGTTATCTATTTTAGTTTACATGCTAAATTGTGAGATGGATGTGTGGTGAATGTTTTATGGTTAAAGTTTTGAAGTGTTGATTCAACACCCCCCCAATCTCAAATTTTACTTTCCCATTTTTATTTCCAAAATTTTTTATCAGAGCATTGTTCTCTCGAAAGGAAAGCTTTATAGCTTTGGAGGAAAGATCTTGAAGATGGAAGTCTACAAGTTGGGAACAATTATTGGGAACTAGAAGATTGAAGTACAACTTTCTCTACACCAATTCAATAAAGCAAGAGATGATTTGTATCATTCATCAAAGAGAAGAAAGGAATTAGCTATTGAGGAAAATGACAGCCATTACCAAGAAGAAGACACTACTGAATTATTTGAGAATGGAAACTTAAGCGAGTTTGATGCAACAATTATAGATCTGATGGAAAAGAACGGTGACCTAATTGAAGAAGTCAAAAATCTTAAGATAGAACAAGAAGTCCAATTAGTATTGCTATGTGAGGTCATCGAGTAGAAAAAGAAAGTTGAGGAAGACAAAGTCATGATTGAAGATGACAAAAGATCACTGACCAACTGACTGGAAGAGAAGACATTAGATGTGAAAAAGATTGCTAACATGTAACTAGATACAATGAATCAATTGATGATTGCAAACCATGAATTGAATGGAGAGGACATTAAGATCATAGCCCTGAAGTTCAGAATGAACAAATGAGAAATGAACTGAGAGCAGAAAAGGAATTTGTTGAAAGTTTCAAAAACCTAGTGAAGCCATCAAATACTTTGAGAAACTGATGAGATCTCCAAGATCTAACCATGATACTATTGGATTGGGATACACCAGTACTAAGAAAGGAGACTCATCTAAAAGTGGTGAACAAAGAAACAACAAAGGTAAGAACAACAAACCCACTTGTCATAATTATGGACAGTTAGGTCATACAACAAATGTTTGTAGGAGAAACAATGCAAATCAAAACCCTGAGTAGAAATTGAAGGGTTACTATCATATGTGCAACAAGTAAGGACATCACGCACATGAATGCAAGACCAAGACCATGAGAACTCAAAGAATTGAATGATATTTCTATAATTGTCAAAAGCATGGACATAAAGCATAAGAATGCAAATCTAATGCCAAGTGGACATCAAACAAGTAGACAAAGGTACAAAAAATGGAAAATCCTACAGTTGGGATTATAATACAATGTGCAATTGTCACTATTATCAAGAATATGGACATGTTCCTAAGAATTGCATTATAACACACTTTAGAGACAACTATAATAGATGGTTGAGTGAGACTACATGCTTTAATTGTCTCAAGATTGGTCATATCAGTAGAAACTATCCAACTAGATCACCAACATTGAGTAATGGAAATAATAAAGGCAAAGAAAAGGTCAATGTTGAGAAGGTCAAATTGCAAATGAACAAGACATGGAAGAAGAAGGAATATTGTAGCACATCAAGTTCAAATAGGGTTACTAATATTTGAAAAGATTAGATATGCATGAATCAATATGCAATATGTTGGTTAGAACCTAGAAGAAATCTATAGTTTTGTTAGTTTTTCATGTTGTTGTCAAGCATGGAAAGTTTCACAATTATTGTTGAGTGAAGGAGTTATGTTAGTATTGGATGAGCTTGTTGTATAAGCTAAGTGTAGTAGAAATAATATGTAAGCCAAGTGAGTTGGAAACTCTATGGTAGTTAAGCTTACAACTATGTAAGCATTAAGCATTTATTGCAGAACTCCAAGGATTATATAGTCATTTCTTGACTAATTTGCATTTACCAACAATCGAAGAGAGCACAAAGAACACAAAGGAAAATCACAATAGGAGATTCTTGCATTTGTGAACCAAATTCAACTGCAACTCGATAAAATTTATCAGATTGAAAGGTATTTTACAAGTGCCAAGTTTCGTTGTTTGAATTTTTGTAAACCCTAAGTAGAAAATATGGTAATTAGCTCTTCTATGAATGTTAAGAAGGAAGTAAAGGAAGTGTTTAATGTTCAACTGATTAGTATGATGTGAGACAACCACCTTTCTAAGCAATAGCTAAAATAGCATATAAAGGAGACCCATTTGGTGTGTTATCATGATAGCACCAAAAGTTCTCATGATTCAGGATGTCAGGGTTATACTTGTAAAGTTGGAAGTATAGGAGACTTGGAGATAAGGGATTTGTACATCAAACTTTTTGAGAATGGAGTCTTGAGGGAAGGAAACAAAATTGTAGAAAAGAAAGGGTTGACCCATGCCATAGATTTCCTTGATATATTCAAGACTAAATGGATAAAGATTGTGCTCAATAGAATACATGATGACTTCATATGGTTATAAAATGGACCAATTAAGATCACCAAAAGGATCATCAACCAAGTAACATGGTATCCTACCCTAGATAGACCTAAGAGCATGCGTAGTGATTCAAAGGAAATATTGAAAAAAATACAAGTGCAATATGGAACAAGAGAGGGATGTCTATAGATTCTATCTCAAATCCCCTAATTGCCTTTTTAGTGAGAGTGATTACACATAAATTCTTTCAATCTAGCAAACTGAACAATATATCCTATATGGCTATGGATTTGGGATACAAGATAGTGAAGAAAGATCACACCTATGACCTTGCTAAGTTTCAACTTCAACAACTATCTAAAAACTTGGAGGCCATAAGGAAAAAAGAGAGTACATCTTGCAAGTTTGGTTTTCTATTGGTCTACATATTCTTTTATACACAAAATACTTTTCCTACATTTGCAAAAGTAGTTTGAAAATCAAATAGGTTAGTTATAGTTCGGATTACAGAGTTGATAGAACAACTTGGAGATAATTTTGAGTCAATTATGACTAGCTATTTTGTGGATTTTAAGAAATCTATGAAGGAAAGCCTAAGGATTCTTGTGTCACTAATGAGAAACATTACAATGATGTTTGCTTCTTAGTTGATGCAGATTATATATATGTACAAAAAACTATTCCTAGGCTCAAATGGCTTAAGCCCTTGCCATATGAGATTAATGTAGATGAAGCATCTACAACTATCATGCAACACTACTGGTAGAGGACATTGATAAAAGTGTCACCTCATTTGGAAACTATGAGGAAGCCAAATCAAGGATAACTATTGACTTGAAAATAGCTTCTGTGATAAGGAAAAATAATAAACTTTTTAAGAAGCTAAAGGAGATATTTGACGAAGGAGGAGAAGAAGAGGAAGATGAAGATGATGAAAAGAACAAAATATTCTAGGCCCCATTGACACTCACTCAAGCCCAAGGAGAAGATCAAGAAGAAAATATAGAAGGTATCGAGGAAGAAGAAGCCGAGGAAGCACCTAAACCAGCTTAGAAGAAAAGGAAGACAAAGGAATTAGAGGTGAAGAAACCAAAGAAGGTTGTGAAAAGTTCACAACAGAAGCCAACAATACTGCTACCAAGTCTAACATAAGGGTAGCCACCAAGCAAGTGAAAGAAGCTAAAAAATCAAAGGGCGAAAGATCTATTGCCACAGTTGAACAAAGTTAGCCAAAAGAGCAGACCTATAAGAGGTTAAGGAGAAAACGTAAAACACTAGTTAAGTCAGATGAATTAAGTCAATTTAAAGTAGTAAGTCATAATCCATCCTCAGATATAGATAATTAGTACGACAATGTTAAATCAAATGTAGATTTATCTGGTTACACATTGATTTTAATAAGCTAGGGAAAGTTGAAAAAAATACTATTGAGGAAGCCATATATGTCATGATGGCTACATTCAAATCAATTCCTCTAGAAATTACCCACTCACTACCCAAGAGTCTATATGACTGAGTTCAGTAGAAATGCAATACAACTTGCAAAATGTAAGACAAATTAGGGAATCAACTCTAGCCCAAGTTATGCCAGAATTGGACAAAAGGAAGATTGCTAAGGCTATGGAAAAGCACAAGTCTAAACTTTCCCCCAAATATAGAGCTTTCCATATCCTAAATAAGAATATTGAGGATGTGGTTAATAAAAGAATAACAATTTGGAGATCATTATATGTATAATCCACTCCAACAATCAAAGAAAAATGTGAACCAGAAATGCAAAACCCTAAGCAAAGTGAAAAAGAGCTAGCAAAGACTACAAAAGTGGTAACAATCAAGGAAGGTGATGTTGGAGGCACTGAGGAGACATTAGAAGAAGAGACTACAAATAATGATGAGAAGAAAAATAATCAGAATGTACCTGCTATACAAATGTCGAGTGCCACTCCCCCACATGTAGACCAAGTGAGTTAGTTGGACTCAGTACAAATTAAAGATGTTTTTGATAATTCAACTCAAAACACCAATCCATTAATAGAAGAAGACTTGAAGAAATTTTTGACAAACTCCACCACAACAACAAAATTATGTAGTAATCTTGTGCTGGTGAGAGTAGATGAGATTGAGAAGGAAAAACTAGCACTTGTAGGGGAACAACCAAAAGACACATCCAATGTACCCCCTCAATCAACAAAGGAAAAAGACAAAGAAGATCACAGTGCAAGCATTGAACATGCAAGTGTTACTTGTTAGCATGAATTCTAGTGATACTACTTTGGGGGAGTATCCTAAGAATTGGAGAGTATTGACATGTTGCATTTATGATTGTGTTTGTCATTGATGTAAACATAACATGGTTTATGTAAAGAATGGTTGAGTAGCAGACAAAGATCTTAATGGTACAAACAATGGTTTGATTGTCTAGTGATGTGTAGTCATGGAAATGTTCTAAATTGTGTCCTAATGATGTGGTTGAGTGTGCAGAGTCTAAGTCAAAGACATATGAAAGTTGTACTTGATTTATAGAGAGTAGTTTAGAGATAAAATATTGGCAAAGCAATTTTTGATGTTTGTTCACTATCTTACATCTAAGATGCAATGAGAAGATGTGCAACCAAGCAGTGAGAGAGGACAGTCTAGTTGGTGACATCAGTGAGTGTGTAAGCCCTACTATCACATGTGTGAATTTTTGTATATATTGTAAGCCGATAGTGCTATTATAATTGTAATTAATTAATTATCTTATTATAATTAATTGAGAAAGCCTCAAGGCCAACTCAAGGAATTATTATGAATATATGGTATAAAGGAAAGACATTTTCCTTGATTGTAAGAGTATTTATTTGTTGCAAGAAGTGTGAAGTGCGAAAAGGAGCAGAGTGCTTACTGAATGCATGTAAGCAATTCAAGGGATTATTGGATGTGAGATTTGTGATTTAGTTATAAGATCAGAAGGAGTAAAAGTTCAGTTGACACGACGTAAAAAGAGGAAGAAACAATAAAATACAATCCTATTATTGTGCAAGGAATAATACATAGATCATTTAGATAGTGAGTTCATTGGTCTTTCCCTTGAAACTATTTGGGTAGTGGGTGCAACTATCTTCTACAACTCCTAATAGGGTTGACACAACTCCTAATAGGGATTCAAAGTCTCCTAACAGGGACTCATATGTACTAAATGTATTCATAGACTCCTAATAGGGTCCATCCTCTAACAAGGAATATTTATATTAGTACATCATCTTGTGGGTACAATCCCCACCGAGGTTTTCCCTCTAACCAAGGGTTTCCATAATTAACATATCTAGTGTTATTATGTATAAGTATCTTGTTGTGGTTTCAAATTATATTACTCACATGGTTAAGTTTGTTTAAGGTTGATAATTGTGATAATAGTTTGATAACTGATTCACTCCCCCCACTCTCAATTATATTAGTGGACTATATATTCTAACAATTAGTACTAGAGCATTAGATCCTTGAAGGATAAGCTTAACAACTTTGGGAGATCAATAATGAATCTTTTTAGAAAGTATAGTCCTAGATTTGATGGGACCAACTATGATAGTTGGAAGGAGAAGATGAAGACTCATCTATTGTGCATGGTTCTAGGATATTGGATCTTGAGAAAGATTACAAAGATACTCAATGAAGATGAAAAGCTAGAAGGATGTAATGAAGATGAAAGAGATCTATTCTTGTGTAACATGAGAGCAAGAGAAGCTCTATTAACAAATCTTCCAGAAAATGAATATAGTTAGTTAAAGTCACTTGAAACATCTTATGAAATTTGGAAAGCATTAGAATCTACTTTTGAAGGTGATAAACATGCAAAGAGAATGAGATTACAGAATTGGATATGTGCATTTTAAGATGCTAAAATGATGGAAGATGAATATGTAAGAAGTTATATTGGCCAAATATCAAAAAAATTTGTAGGAATTCAGTCTCATGGTGGAACCAAGGAAGAAGATGAAGTTATATGGAAGATCTTGAAAAGTTTGACTCCACCATTCAAGCAAGTAGCTTAGATGATTTAGTTAGTGATGCCCTGCACTAAGGATTTCACAAAGGAAATGTTGCTTGGAAGATTGGAATCTATAGAAGTAGATCTGAGATAGTCTGGAGATCTAGCTAGAGTGAAAACAACTTTTAGTGCCCTGAACATTCGACCTAATCTAACAAGGAGTGCAAGCACACATGGAGATTTCACTAGTAGTAGAAGATTTGATGAACACAAGAAGATTGAGGAAGGAATAGCTCTTCTTGTGAGAAGAGAAATAGATGGTAAGAACATCTTTAAATACATGACTTGAGATGAATTTGGTCATTATGCATCTAAATGTCCTAAAAGAGAGAAAAAGTATAAGGGAAAGTTTAAGCCTAGAAGAGATAGAGATATATATTGTTTGTATCTAAAAGAGGATGAAGAATCTAATGAGAAAGGTCAAAGTGAAAGTGATGATGAATTGGGATTTGTGGCTATCAAGGAAGATGTTCTTGATAAACAAATTAGAGAAGAAAGAGCTCTAGTTTCCCAAGTGGAAAAGAAATATCATTAGATAATTGATAGTGGTTTTTCACATCACATAACTGGTGATATGAATAAGTTTGTGAAGTTCAAGAATCATGATGGAGGTATTGTTAGAGTTGATAACAATGCAGCCTGCCATATAATAGGAATTGGATCCATTACTCTTGATGGTAAAACTAACACTGATGATGTTTATTTTGTTGATGGATTGAAGCATAACTTGTTGAGTGTTGGATAGTTGGTGGACAAGGGTTATAAATTGCAATTTATTGAGAAGACTTGCATTATTAAGGGAAACATGTTGGTTAGAGGGAGATAGAAACACAAAATTCTTCCATAAAAATAATATAAATAGGATAGAAAAAATTAAGGACAAAAGGGAGAATATAACTAAAAACCCAAATGAAATAGCCAAATTTTCTTGTCAAATACTATACTGATATCTTGAATAATTAGGAATTCTCAAATCTAACAACCCAGAGAAAAATGTTAATTTCTCTACCCAAAGTTATAACAGTAGAAGAAAACAAAAATCTAAATAATAAATACACATTAGAAGAAATAGAAGAAGCATGGTTTTAAATCAAGCTAGACAAATCCCTAGGTCGAGATGGCTTTCAAGCCTTCTTTAAAAAAGAAATTGTTGGGACATTCTAGGACAAGATATGAGAGTTTGCCAAAAATTCTAGATCACTTATAACAAAAACTAATAATACATTCTTAGCTCTCTAATACCAAAGAAAGATAATCATAAAGAGCTAGGAGATTTCAGACCTATCGCATTATGCAACACTATGTATAAAATCCTCTCAAAAGCTTTAGCTAATTGAATAATTTTTTTTTCCTAAACTCATCTCAAAAAAATGGATAGGATTTGTTCTTAATAAATCATTTTTTATGGCATTATCAACATGTTGAAATTGATACAATTGGTATAGAGTAAGAAGGAATATTGTATGTTAATGAAGTTATATATTCAAAAAGCATGTGATAAAGTAGATTGGATATTTCTATGCAAAACTCTGGAAGCCTTTGGATTCTCCCATCAATGGATTGATTGATTTAATCTTTAATTGCATCTTGACACCTAAAATATCCCTCTTAATTAATGGCACTCCTAAAGGTTTCTTCAATATTTCTAGAGGAATTAGATAAGGGGATCCAGTATCACCCTTCCTCTGTATCATAATGGTAGAGCCATTAGGAAGGAGCAAACAAAATGAAGGATCAACAATGTTAAATTAATAGAGGAAGTTCCTAGAGTAACTCATCGATAACTTGTAGATGAAACCATTCTTCTATATGAGAGTATAGTGGTAGAAGTCTACAACTTAAAATAACTTATAAAAACTTACATTGAGGAATTAGGCCAAAGGGAAATAAATCAGAAATCTTTTTATTAATACCAATGCCTCATTAGAGAGAAACATTTGCAATATAATGGAGTATAGGAAAGGGAATTTCCCATGCAAATATATCAACATCTATATAGATAAAGGAGCAAGAGAAGGTAAAAATTGGAACATGATATTAGAAAAAATAGAGGAAAAAATGGAAAGTTGGAAAGGAAAATGGTTAATAAAAGCACTTTGGGTAACAATGATCAAGTAATGTTATCAGTCATCTTGACTTACCATATATCCTATCTCCCACTTCCCAAAGGAGTCAAAAGGAAATTAGATAGAAAAATAAAAAACTTATTTTGAAAAGGCTTTGAAGAAAAGAAGAAACAAGCTTTAATCAAATGGGATAATTTAACAGACCTAAGGAATACATAGGATTAGGGATAAACAACTAGATCAGAAAAATAGAGGTGTTAGGAGCCAAACTAATCTAGTGAATGTACAAAGAACACAATAGTAAATGGGAAAAAATCTTATATCACAAATACATTAATATAGCCGATTCTTTAACTTTGTTTCAAACTAAAAACCCACCTAAATGATCTAGAATATGGAACTTCATGATGAGTTGCTACCCTCTAATAGTGCACAATCTTACACGGGCTATCGTTCTAGGTCATGACACTTTATTCTAGGAAGACTTATGGGATGAGCACCCATCACTAGATAGATCAAACCTCCCAGATAATATCAAAATAATCTCAATACCCTTTAGGGACAATGAGATAGTGACTACAAAATTAAAACTAATGACAATCAATTTTGGGGCTGAAAAAAATGGAAAACACTCCATTGTCAACTCATGAGAATTACATTTTTGAACATTTTTAAAACAAAATATAGGTTAATCACAAAGATAGGGAAGAAAAATTAACATGGGGAGCTTCAAAGGATGGAAATTATAAAGTAAAAATAGGATATGTGAAGATCGTTAACTCCCAATAATTGGAAAAGATTGACATTCCTCTCAATTTACATTGGGTCCCAACTTGCCTTTCTAGGGTAGGCATATTTCTTGGGGCACGCACCTAAAATATATTTCTCACACTAGATAGACTTACCAAGATGAGATTCGAGGGCCCATCAAGATGCCCATTATGAAAAAATAACTCAAAAATGATAGACCATTTATTGTTCATTTGTCCTTATGCTAGAAAATATTGGAATCGGCCATGCCATCAACTAAACTCGCAAATTGCCTTCCTCGACACTCTCTTAGATAATTTCAAAAGCTAGACCAAACATAGAAATTCGATGGTTTAGAGTAACTTATGAAAAATCTCTCCATCTATACTCCTTTGGGAGTTATGGAAAGAGAGAAATAGAAGAATATTTTTTAATAAAAAATGGAGCTAAATACTTTCTTAAATAAATTGTAAGCATGCATCATAGAGGTAACCAAAAATAATCTTAGGAACACCAGTAAGGAAGATGGGTCTTCTTTAGAATGGGATACAAAAATGCAAAATAAGTGGTTCAACTTAATCAATCCTCCAATGATTTACTTAAGACCAAATAAAACTACCATAGTTGAATGTAATTGGGAACCTCCTCCTAATGGATGGACCAAGTTGAACTTTGATGGGGCTTCTAGATGTAATCTAGGACCAATTGATTTGGGTTGTATCATCCACTCAAATGTAGATTTTTGTTTACTAAAATGTGCTAAGTCCCTTAGGGTTTTGTCCAATAATTTAGTGCAGCTAGAGGCATTGATTTAAGGATTAAATCTCAACAAGGAGATATGTATTAAGAAATTAGTTATCAAAGGTGACTCACAAATTATCTTAAACACATTAATAAAAATAAGTACTCCTAACTAGATTTTAAACTTTAAACTTAAATATGTACTAATAATGGTTGATAAATTTGAAGAGATCATCACAAGGCATATATAGTAAGAAGGAAATAGAGAAGAAGACACTCTTGCTAATAGAGGTGTTGATGGAGAAGACATTCTATTCAAATTTTAATCTACGAGAATAATATACTAAGTAATTTATTCATAAGGTTCATATAAATCATAAGAGTATTTGCAGGATAATTTGGAAATAAAACAAACCTATCAATATTCCATAATTACATAATAGGTCCTTTATAATTTTCCTTATGCATGCTTAAAAGCTCCCACTAGTTTTTTTTCATGAGTTTAGATGTTGGTCTGTTTTTGTCACTTTTTCTCATGTTTCCTCTCCCCTTCTAGGCTTTGTCCTTAGTTATTTTCTTTATTTTCCCTTTTCTCTTTTCTCTATTATTTCTCTACTTCTTTCTTCCTCTAAATGGGTCTATTAATTTTTTGTTCCTCTTTGATTATCTTTCTCCTCTAGGGTCGCCCTTAGTTCTCTATTGTTTTTTGTTGCTTTTATTTGTTTTGTTGAGTCCCCTTGGTGTTATCTCTTCCTTCCTTCTCCTTCCCTTTAGTTTTTCTTAGATTAAGTTTTTTCTTTCCTATGATTATCAAATCACTTTGTGTCTTTTCTTTTTAGGCCCCTCCTCTATTTTTAGTTCTTTCTCTAGTTTCTCTTGCTTTCTTTTTTTCCTTTTTTTCTCTTTTCTTTACCGCCCTATCCCCTATTCTCATTTTTAATATCATCTTAACTATCTTTTTTTCTTTCTTATTTTCCTTCTTAGTCAAACATTGTTAGTTTTGAGTCTTCCTTAGTCTTTGGTTTCTCACATTCTTCTCTTTTTTATATTTTATTATCATGCATAATCTCTTCATCCCTCCTTTATTAGCGACTTGATTTAATCATTAGATGTCATGGTATCTTATTCTATTGGGAAGATTAGTCCATCTCATCATTCCCTATTTCTAGTTGGGTGCTCCCCATTATTATTCATTGATCCTCAAGATGAACCTTCTAGATCTCTCCCAATCCTCTTAGGAAGCTTTACCAACTTTCCTTCTCCTTTAATTAAGGAAAACTTCCTCAATTCTTCCACCTTTTCCTTCTGGTTATACTATGATAATTCCTTTAGAGAGACTCATCAGGTTAAAAATAGAAATTGTGATCACTTTATACTATACCCAGGAGGAGAGGACCATGGCTACCATTGGACTAGTGAAACTAGAGTGGTGGAGTTGGTTTATAAAGATGATGGATGATTTTACATGGTTAGTTGTCAAGAAGGCCATAGGAGAGAAGCACTTTGATTATAGTTTTTCTTGGAGGACCAATAGTGATTTCATAGACACTTTCATAACATGTTCCCTTAGGGTAAACTTTAAACCCATATAGTTTATGTAAAAATAAATCTACAAGGAAACTTGGACAAAGAGTTTGGAAAATGCAGTGGATAGTATTAAAAATCACCTAGAAGTCTTGCTTATGGAAGATTATATGACATGGCCTATAGGGAGTTTGAAGCATCCAATAGTACCTTAAAGGACAATCTTATACATCAAAGGTACCAATGTATTTGAGAAAGCTTGGCCTCATATGGAAAGACATCTCCATTTCTTGTTGCAATGGCATGAGGTAGAAGAATATCATAGCAATTGGCTTGAGACTTTCTTTAGGGAGTCTGAGATAGAAGTACCACTAGATGTGGAATAGAAACAAGGACAATGTCAAAATATGTTTGCCTTTCCTTCGTAAATCTTTGCATAGTAAAAAAGGAAAAGTTCCAGGATATAAGTCAGAGTGGGAATCCTACCAATGGATTCTGACTTGGACAAGGAGTTCGTTATAGATATTTTTATACTTAGGTCCTTATTTGTTGGATATACAAATGTTTTGATATGTTGTGTTTCCTATTTTTTGGTTTCATTTCCCTTTAAAGTCTATCTAAACTTTTGTCTTCTAAAGTTTGTAGTCTGGAATCAAAATGAACTCAATAATATAATGAATCCAAATTTTGACAATTGTGTATAGTTCAATTATCTTATAACTGTAAATCAATCTACCAATTTTTAAATTAATTTTATGTATGCAACTCCTATCTATTAAATTATCAATATGTCAATATGTCATATAATAACGAAGAATCTTGTATATATAAGAAAACTAGTAAAGTAATATATCAATAAAAACTAATTTTGGATTTGAATCTTGAAGTTATCTGCATGTAGTCTTCTGGCAATCTCATTTATCCTAAGATTGAATTTTTCACTAAATTAATAATGGTGAACTAATGGTAGGTTCGAATAGGATGGATCCTTCTTTGAGTACATAAATTTTCAATTGATTAACAATTTTGACTTAATAGGAATGACTTAGGTCACAAGTTTGGACTATGAGATTAATATGCCTTGGCAGTACTTAGAAATAAGATTAATCATTCTTTTATTTTAAATAGAGTATATAGGGACAAGATTATAAAGTTGTTTCATTCTTATCTATTCAAAACCAAACAAAGAAGGTATTAACAATAACAATAATAAGAAACTAAGAGATAACATTATTGTATTAGCAACAAATACAAACCTTATGAAAATGTGTTTCTAATTAAAAGTTGAAACATGGTATCTATATAAGGCAATAATATTAATATAATTCAATAAAACCAAACATGTTTGCAAATACAACACAAATTTAAGATATGAAATAACTCATAACACTTTTAAGATGATGTGAATTATGAATTGGTATATTCATTTAATAAATTTGGACAAAGCACTATAGCCATCATTTGATCATATAATAATCTATATTGGCACTCTTTTAGATATGAAGGAGAAAGGATTGAGAAATTTTCTCTTATATTAAAACATGAAATTGGTAAAATAAGGGTATTAAGCTAAAAGCACACTAAGATAAAAGTAGTAAGATAAGACTTAAAAACCTCAAAATAATAGAAAAAACTAAGCCAACATTTTATTTATTAAAGTAGTAATTAAACTAACAATATCAATATCAACCCTTTATTTAACCAAGAGATTTTACAATCTCAATATCAGTTAAAGAGAAGATAAGATGTTGGTTTCATAATAAGAAACTATAATAAACTATGAACTAATTCCAACATTAACTCAAAGTAGTAAAAGAATTGCTAATCATATAAAAATCTTGCAACGTATGGTCATGAGTTCCAATATTCCAAAAGACATTTTATCTCTATATCATTTTGAAAACTAACATTTAACCTTGAGTTAAAAGTTATGCTTGAAGTGACAGGGGCTTAACAAGCACAAGTATCCGTAAACTTATTACTGAGCCAAGGAGGAGTAAAACAAATAGGAAAAATAACATGCAATTGAAGAAGATGTTTGTTTTTAGAATCAAGGCTACAACATAACAAAGCTATCAAAGCTTGAATATTTATTTTTTCAAATCCCTAATTAAGGGGGTTTTCAAATGTATAAATAATATTTGTGTAAAAGGAATGTATGCCTTCTAAAGACCCCATTTATTAAAGGGGCATATGTACATTCTACAACAGGACATTAGTCTCAAGAAATACAGAACGTTTTCTTCACAATTATTTTCTTCCTAGTCCATGTACTTTGAATGGGGTAAAAAACAAATGTAAAAGCTTTTTGAAATATAATATATATATAGGACATTTTCCTTTTGTCAATAAAAAATAAATTCAAATAATCACCAAAAAAAAAAAGAATGGATAAAATATTATTACTCATTTATAATAACATTTGATAAAACAATCATAAACTAATATATAAATTACAAATACCATTTCACTATAAATGCTTGTTCACTAATATGATTATTGCATGAGAAATGCATCTACACCTGACTCATGCCAAAAATCTGGATCCTAGCTGATTTTAAAATTAAATATTGATAAACACCATATATATATAATAAGAATAAAAAGGAATTAGAAAATAAAAACAAAAAAATTGAGAATTAGTTCTTCATATTTCTTTTTTTTATCTGTAATATATGTGGATCAATTTGTTGAAACTGAGAGTAAAAAAAGAACGATCATGCCGCCTTATAAAATATTAGAGAGTCTTCTTGTTGATAAAGCTTTGTGTTTCTCTAGTCAAAGAACTATTATACAAGACTAATTTAAGATAGTTTATTGTGAAAAAATATATTTATCATGATCTTAAATACTTGAAATTTACTATTTTAGATAAAGATTTAAATTTATTTAATTTCCTTGAATTAAAGATATGTAATACCCCTCCTTTACTATCATTGTATACTTCATTGTTAAAGTTTTATTAGATTCTTATGTGGACATGCTAACCCTTAACTAACATTTGAAAACATGATACTTTGATATATAGGGTAATTGTTCATACCAAATAGTAATGATTACTTACTTATAATGATGATACTTTCATGTGTCTATTGGATGATTATGATAACCTTTGTAAATTACTCTTAGCAAATGTAATTATTTTCTTGATGATATCATTGATATGTCTTTGAATGATGATTATTGTATCTTCATGATGATGGTTTTCTATAGTGAAATCTGATGTTAATTGTATTCATGATTTATTTATGTTACTTACCCCATACTTGCATGGGATGGTATGTGTGTCTATTTTATATTTCTATCTAATGTGTCTAATGTGGTTAGGGAGGGATTCATAGTCACTTGCTAGTTAGGATCTACATGATGTACCTCTCCTTGATATTGCCTATTTAATTTAGATATGTACACACATGTACATGCACTCATCTTTTATGCAGGTTGTAGGTACTAGGCATCAACTTCCCTAAATTGCTAGGATGAGCATGCCTTATCGCAATAACTCAATGGTAAGAATGGGGAGATAATGTTCAGGTCCAATCCCAACTAAAGCTTAAATACTTGTCCTACAAGGAGGACTCGTATCTGATTGTCTACCCTTTTTAAACCCATGGGTTTTTATGTGCATATGTTGTTTGATTTTTGCTTGGGTTGATTTTCCTTATACATTTAATGTAGATTGACTTTTTGATTTGCTAGGTAGAATGCTTATTTATGTTTTTTGATTTAATCATCAATATTTGAATTATTAAATATTATTTATCTTTTAAGTAAAAAAGAAAATATTAAAAAAGATGATCTTTAATTCTTGAGAATTATTTGAATATATGCTTAATTTAAAAGTTCTAATTTAGAACATTAAAACAAGAGAATTCAAATATTAAATATTAAATATTATTTTAGTATAATTATTTAATTAATATTGATTAAAATTAGAGTTGCATTTAAATAATGACCTCTAATTATCTTTATTGATTAAAATAATAAATAATTACTTTTAACATGCATGCATTAAATAATAAAGTGAGAAATAAAATAAAATAATATTTTAATGTAGAAAGTAAGTTAAATATGCATGAAAATATTAATTAATAAAATAATATTTTAAAATTAAAGGGGTTTTGAGTGTGCATGAAAATATTTAATAAATTAAGTTATTTAATACTTAATTAAAAGTAAGTGGCTTTTTATTAAATTAAAAAATAGAAAACCCTAGTTGGTTAGGCCTCTTTATTAGAGGTTTTTTTGGTCATTTTAGAGTTATGTACAAGTTTTGGGAAAGCAAATTAGAAATGGAATTTAAAGAATTGTTGAAAGCTTAAGGGTATTAAGATTGCATGTATTTACTAGATTGTCTAGAATTTCAGCTATCAGATTGAGGTGGGTTTGAGAACTCATTTGTTGAAATTATTTTTGAAGACCTTTCTACCTCATGTTTATCATATTGCTCAAATTATTTGTTGAAATTTATAGGATAGAATATGAAGAAACAATCTGATTTTCAATTAAGAAATAGAATTAATTCATGTGTTGTTTGGAAACTGCATCCAAATGTAAACTATAGAATTATGCTTCTAAAAATTGATTTAGAAAATACAGATTTGAGCAACCAAAGAAAATTCAACATTAAATTTTAGAGAACAACAATTATTATCAACTAGGGTTTGAAAGAAAGTTATCTGGAAACTTGAACAAAAACCCTTGTAAAAATTCATTGAACAAAATGTATATTTGCCTCAGTTTTAAACAAAATTATTAGTTGAAAATCTTTGTGGAAAACAAATGCATTCAAGATAGAAAATTAATAAAATTTTATGATTGTATGTTTAAGAAGATCTTAGCCATGTGAAAACAAAAAATTGCATCTATTCTTTTTAAAAAATATAATTTTTAGATTTATTATTTATTAATTTTTTTATAAAATTAATGATTATTTATTAATTCCACAAATCCAATTTTTAAATTTATTATTAAAAAATAGATTATTTATTAAATTTGAAAATTAGAAAAAAATAATTTTAATTTTTTTTTTTGAAAAAAAGAATTATTTATTAATTTCAAAAATTAAATGAATACTAGTCAATTATTTGAATTGTGGACATTACTATTAATGATTCCTTAAGCCCAATTAAACTCTTAGTTGCATATAAATGATTTTATATTTATTAATGCAAGTGAGAAATCAATAAATAAATAATTGTAATTACATTATATTTTAAGAAAGGTTATGATGGTCACTTTGTAATCAACTAGTTAATAACTATTTGACTTTATGAGAGAAATTATAAATAATTCAATTCAATTTATAATTTTATCTCATGTTGCATGATGAATTAAATAAAAAGTAAATATTAATATTGGACTTAAATAGAAGACAAATCAATATTTCTAAAATTTAGTATTCCTTCAATGATTGTATCTCTTAGTTTTGATTCTTTATGGTATTTGGTACCTAGATGTTGACTTGGTATGTGATGAGTTTCCTTTCAATTTGGTTATTTTTCCTTCTTGAGTATTTGTGTTACCCTTGAGGTAAAATCGGTCATCAGTTTTCCTTGCCTAGGATTGATTTTATGATTTGATATCTGAGTATGGATTGTACATTATCTCCCTACATGGTAGGAGTGGAAGCCTAACTAGGTGACCATGTGGTCAGGAGATAGTGACTTCTTACCATTTGGTTCCCCTTTAGTTTGATAGATGTTGGATGTTCACGGATGCAGTTATACCATAATCAATCTTATTCTTATCTCAGAGACTTCTATTCAGTTGATGTATGTATGTTATCATGTATCTTGTATTATGTTGTACTTGTACCTATTCTCGCATACTCTGTGACATGTGCAGTGGATGTTTTAGATTAAGGTAAAAAAAGGTTTTGAGGGGACCTAAAACCCCTTACAATTAAGCAAAAAAGATACAAGTGGATGTTATTCATTGGATGTATTTTCATTTTATTAGTTGTACTTATGCATTTGCTTATAAGATAATGTATATGCTATTTCCCTGTGATTCATGAACATGTACTAAAGACTTAAACTAATTATTATAAACTTCTTAAACACAACTCAATGCAAAAGAACCCTTCAAGAATAAAATCTATATTATAATTGCATTTGTGTAAATGATGTGTACATGTATATTGCTTCCACATTGTTACTTTGATGTTGTTTAATTTTTTTTTTTTTAAATAGTTCAGTAAACATTGAATCATGTTTATTTCTCTTGGGTTCCTGAGTGAGGCATTACAAGATAGATCAAAATAGTTTAATACATTTTTAATAGGTAGAAAAATATAGAAGAATACCAGTAAGGGAACTTTCAACTTGATTTTTGTGGGAAAAAACTCATGCCTCGATTGAATTCCTTACACCTCAAATTTGCACCAAAGGGGACACTTTCATTGCAAATGCTCAACCTAATAGGCTCATTACAAATTTTAATGTTGTATATATTGTTGTATATATTCTCTAAAACATAACCAAATTCATCTCTATAAGATCTAAACCTATCATTTCCTCGAGGTTTCTCCTAAAGTTGTAGTTGAAACTTTTTCTTGTCAATGGGAGTTGTGGTTAACATTATTCTAAGAAGAAATAGAGAATCCAAGAAACGTACACCTTTATGATAACATTTCATAGTATAACAAACTTAGATACTTACAAGTTCCATTTCACTAATAGGATAACACTAAAGAACTAAAAAGGTTCAAAAAAGAGAAATTGTTGATTCTAAGATTAATGGTACGATGAGAGCTCAAATAATAAATTGGTGACTTCAACCTATTGGGTCAAAGAGTTCAATCTGAAACATTAACTATGTAATGAATATCTGATCTAGAGTTGGAAGATAATGAAGGCAATAAAGATTGAGCCATACATGTGCATAACTAAGATACACTTTACGCATAAGACACACAAGAGATTGGTCTAGATCCATACAAAACATTTAAATTAAGATGCCTATTTATAACCTTGCAAATGATCAAATAATCAATGAGAGTGACTCATTCTTAAGTGCATGGCATTGATTTAGAATGACATTTGTAGTCTTACTAAGATATATTAAAAACTCTCCTTTGCAAAATGGTAAAATAAAGTTACAAAGAAGAACCATAATTTGAGATTAAATAATTAGAAAACTTGTCCTACATGAGGTACATTATAAAGAAAATTGGACTTAGAATAGCTATCTCTTGATTAACTTGAGTTGTGGCCAATACTAATTTAATTATATTTATAAAATAAAAAAATAAAATTAAAACAAAGAAGTATCATGTCAACATTTATGCATCATCTAAAAATAAACTATTTATTATAATTATCTCTTAATTAAATGTAAAAATTAATTAATTAAAAGTTAAATTATAATGATTCTATTTAATTAATTAATAAGGGAGAGGATAATAAATAACAAAATTTGGGCATTTTTAAGCATTGGGTATCTCTTTCCTTTCCTATGCATATGGAAGATAGAAGGGTTTTTGTACATAATTTTTTTTTCTCATGCGAGGATGGGTGACAAGAGAGAGAAGGATAAGGATTGGTGGAAAAAGAAAAGGGTATAGAAAGTTGAAGCATATTTCTCATAGAGTTAAATCATCTCTATTGTTTCTTCCATTCAATCTCATTTGTGGCGTAGAACACTCATGTTTGATCATCCATCAATGATTTTGTTATTCTTCTAATTATAACTAATTTGTTATCATCTTTGTATTTTCGTTTGTTATCATTTGTACTTTTGTATTTTTTATCATAGTGATGCTTAGCCTTTTCTTCCAACATGTAGTATTTTCATTGTCTTTGAGTCCACATTTGATTTGACTTCTACCTCCTCTGTTGTTCTTATTAAATTTATTATTGTTTTCATATTCCAATAACCACTAGAAAATGTACACTTGTTGCTATGCATCTTTGATTATGTGTAGATATAATTACATCTTCCTTGCATACTATAATTGTAGGATAGATTAAAAATAAGTTTGAAGTAATGGGTTAAAATCCTTAACCTTCATCAACATTATTTCTCCATTAAGGTACTATTGAAATTTTGAAGCAAGGTATAAACATCCTCCAAAATAAGTGGAATGGACTTTTGATGCAAAGGAATCATTGCTTATTCATCATAAATTGTCTCTTCGATATACAACATCTTACCAAAACCATTCAACATCAAGGATTGTGCTGATCCAATCATCCATTTATTCAAATTTTCATTTGATGGCATTATAACAATCAAATATTCATCATTGGTCCTTTATTAATATGAAATCCTATAACCAACCATATCTCCTTAAGGTGTCATCATAACCAAACATGCTTATTAAGTGTGTCCCATCCACATGAATAATTTTCCATACCATACTGGCATATGATATATCTCTGTGGAATAGTTGAACAAATCCAAGACATAAATCGATCTACTCATTCTTAAGCTTGATATAATTTGAGATGCATTTTGGTACATACTTGCAATTCATTTTCTTGATATAAGATATGATTTTTTTGGTATGTACTTGCAATATAAATTACATCCAACTATCAAATCTCAACATAGGTTGGCCTAAAAGCATCATTAGTAACCTTTCATACTTTTGGATCTCATCATCATAACTCTACAGGAAAACATTAATTTCAACATTAGAATAATCATATCATCTTACCCCAACACTTGGTCGTCAAGTGTATCATAAGGCCACCCACACTGACTTAACCTCCACTCACTATCTCATCATCACCCTAGCCAAAATGTTGACATCCTTAAGGCCCTTGCCCTTAGAGCCCATGAATTTGTAATGAGAGCTACATTAACCAAGAGCTTACCCACCTTCACCAAGTCTTCAAGTTAAATGGGCACTCTCATAAGAAAATTTCCAAGGCACTTAACCTAGTCAAGTTCCCCTTTCTTATTCTAGCCCCAACCCTTCTAGGATCCCTCCTCCCTTGTCTATCACCCTCCCTTTAGTTGATGACATCCCCCAAAAGGTTGTCAAAATCTTATCCAAAAAGGGCCTTCGTATCACTTTCAAACCCCTTTCTAGATTAAGAAATCATGAACCTTTACTAAAGACCCCAAAGATTCACTTTTATAATAGAGAGTCTACAAGATTGTGTGTTCTTGTGGTGTTGCCTAAATAGGTTAAACTGGTTGTGCATTTCCACTAGATTTCGTGACCATAGTGCCAACATTAAACATGATTAAATGCACAAATCCACATTATCAGAGCACTTCTCCTCCACCAAACATCACATATGATTGGAGAGTTCCCAAATACTTGCTAAGGAGGATAAATTTTTCAAGAGGAAGCTCAAGGAGGCCATCAAAATCAACTACCATCCTAGCAACCTCAATAGAGATGATGGGTGGTCCATTAGCCTATCTTGGCAACCTATCTTAATTTATATTGATAACCAACATAATCATTGAGTCTATTTCTTCCCCCCCTCCCCTTAGTCTTTCCTTTTGCTTTTGTAGCCCTGACTAGTCAGACATGCTCCATATCTCTGGTTCCCTTTTGTTTTTTGGCTTCTTGATGTAGAGGGACTACAACTCTAAAACTTAACCACTCCTAATTAAGGATCTAATCCTTGAACCATCAAATGGCTCCTATTTTCTTGATCTTTCCACCAATATTAGCCTCCAAGACTCTTAGCCCAAATTGCCTCCTAGGTATACTTGGGTTGGTGTAGACTTAATCTCCCTTATTAAGGCACTAGTCCTACTAGCCCTTCCTTCCTTTAGAACCCTAACCCTTTCATAAGATCTTTCTCTCTCATTTCCTTGGTTTCTACTAAAGTTTTAGATACCCTTCATATCCTTCTTGACCTATCCTAACACCTCTAGTCACATCAATAATCATTAAAACTCACTATCTTCAAAGAGGGCTAATTAGGCCTATTTGCTTTAGGTCTAGTAACATTGCTTTATTCAATTTCTTTAAAAATTCAAAATATACCCATGAAAGACCTTATGATTCTGAAAGCTATCACTTAACACTTCTACAATCCAAATTTATAGAACCTCAAAACATCCACAACCCTGTTCACCCTCGAGCCCTAGTTTCTAGGCTATCTTTTAGGCCTCTAGACCAGTTTTCACCAAAAGACCTCTGGATCCTTTCAAACTTCAAATAAATATTTCCAACCAATTTTTCTATCAAGATAACCTCCTAGGGATTCTAAACATGCCATTAAATTTTCTTGGGTTGACAATGGGTGTGCTTTGCAACAACATCTTCACACTGTCCTAGTTTACCTACTCCCAACAATCAGCCCAGGGCATCACTTCATAACTTGAAAACCAATTTAAAAATGAAAAGGAAAGAAAAAACCATATGTACACAGTCTATCCTATCATATTACAAGGTTTCAAACATTTTCCACTATGCACAATCAGGTTAGAGCCATTAATGTGACAACAACCCTATGAATGGAAACCACAGATCAATCACTAATAAAACTTCCACAACTCACCTACCTTCTAACTTTAGAATAAGTTTGTATATGCAAAATAAAGATGAAACACTACTCTAAAAAAACTAGAAGTCAAATCATTTTCCTCAATCCGTACCCAACCATACTAGGGCATTAAACTCTACAAAAATAATTAAAAACATAGTAAATTGTTTGTACATCAGGTTCACACATGTGTAATCTGACTAGAAACATTATAACCTTCCAAAATATGTTTCCCATGCTCAAATACCCAAGAATGGGTGGTTAAAACTTCCTAAACTATTATTTGCAACTCTTTTGCAAAAAATGTAAAAGTTGCTCAAGCAACATTTTGAGCAACTTTGCAACTTTTGAGCAATTTTTGCTCTTTCCATCTTTTGATCAAATAAGTCCATCTAGGACTACTATAGGACCATATTTAGGATTCCTAGGACCTATTAGTAACCCAAATACCTTAGTTTCCCATCCCTAGAAAATTTTGACCTATTGAGCAACTTTTGACAACTCTAGGACCTAATGAGAAATTTTGGCTCTTTTACAAACATATTGGGACTAGTTGAATTCCAAGGACCATTGGAACTTATTAAACACACATAAAATCTTAACTAACCCTTAAAAACTCAAAAAACCAAACAATGAACTCAAGTCCCTTGAGTTAGGAGGTCTTTAATGGTGACCCCATGCTTCAGAATATCTACCTCAGTCATCCAAGTGGCTTCAACATCTATTTTTCCCCTCTACTTCACCAAATATGTCTTGTAGGTTCTCTTCCTAGTCTTCTTAATCACCTTGGAGTCCACTATGTTGTCTAATTACAAAGGTTGGGGAGTGGGAAAGTCTTGAACCCAATCATTTGCCTCCAAGTTTGCAATGATGTGTTGACTAGTATTAGTATGAGTGCCTTTATAAGGAAACAAATCACATAGATTGAAAATGGGTGAGATCCCTGAGTCAGGAGGAAGTTCCACTTCATATGCATTGTTCCCAAACTTATGTAAGATTTTCGTAGGTCCTATGTTCTTCATCAATAGTTTAGTTGGTTACCCCTTGGGTAATCTCTCCTTCCTAAGGTAAGCAAGTACCAAATCTACCACCTTAAACTACAAATCCCTCTTTTTTTTGTCTACTCTAGTCTTGTAATTTTCCACTTGGTGTTGCAAAGTCCTTCTAACCTATTCCTGAAGCTCTTTCATTTTCTCTACAAAGGACTCTCCTTGAGCACTCCTCTTGTCATGTAGACTGAGATCCCTCAACTCCAAAATCCCTCTAGGGTGAATCCCATAAGCTATTTCAAATGGGATCTTCATAATACTCCTATTAATGGAGTCATTATAGGAATATTATGCATACCCGTGATGTGATCCCATGATTGACCAAGTTGCTTGGTCAAACACCTTAATAGATTTCCCAAAGACCTATTCACTACCTCAGTTTTCCCATTAGACTAAGGATGATAAGCTGAAGAAAAAGACAAATTTGTCCCTAGCATCTTCCAAAGGGTCTTCTAAAAGTGACCTACAAATTTACTATCCCTATCACTCACTATGTTGAGTGGAAACCCATGGATTCTCACTATATCCCTAAAGAATAGGCCTAGTATATGTGAAGCATCATTTGTTTTCTTGCAAGGGATGAATTGTGCCATTTTGCTAAAATGATCCACAACAAAAAATACACTGTCATGCTCTCTAGGTGTTTTAGTGAGTCCTAAAACAAATTCTAGGCTCAAACACTCCCATGGCCTCTATGATATAGTTAGGGGTTGATATAACCCTGCATTGCTACTATGTTCCTTGGCCCTTTGACAAACCTGGCATTGCTCCACAAACCTCCTTACATCTAACGACAACTTGGGCCAATGATAGTACCTAATGACTTGTTCAAGTGTCTTGTTTGCCCCAAAATGTCCCCCCTAAACTGTCTTGATGCTTTTCCTTGATTATATTCTCCCTCATGGAACATTAGGGAATACACAATAACTGTCCTTTAAATAGGAAGCCTTCCTACAATATGTAATTAGTGAAATCAACTCTAAAACCTTAATTGAATTTTTTAGATACCTCATAGGCATCTTTGAAGTCTTTATCCCCCTTATAGAAGTCTCTTAGATCATCCATTCCCACACTCTACAATTGTATCTCCTCTATAGCTAGTACTCTCCTACTGAGAGCATTTGCAACTTTATTGCTCACACCTTTCTTGTGCTTTTTCACAAAGGTAAATGCCTACAAATATTCCACCCACTCGAGGTGTCTCTGATTTAACTTCTCCTATCCATTCAAGAAGCTAAGGGTATTATTGACTGTATACACTACAAATTTCCTTGGTAGGAGGTAGTGCCTCCACTTTTTCATGGCTTGGACCATTGCATATAACTAAAGGTCATAAGTAGAGTATCTTTGTTTTGCCTCATTCAACTTTTTAGAAAAGAATGCCACATGGTGTCCTTCTTGACTTAGCACTGCCCCAATGGCTAGTTTACTGGCATTACACTCTACAATAAAGAGCTAATTGAAGTTTGAAAACCTTAGGGTAGGTAAGGTTGCAACCCTTTTTTTAATAGTTCAAACCCCTTATCTGCTATCTCTCTCCACTTGAACTGACATTTTATACCTCCTTTGATAGTGTTAAGCATGGGTGCACATATATGGGTGAACCCTCTCACAAATTTTTTATAGTAGGATGCCAACCCACAAAAACTCCGAACATCTCCTATGCATTCAGGTGTTGGCTAGTCCAATATAGACTAGGCCTTGTTAGGATCCATCTTAATACATCCATTTTGGAAACAACAAACCTAAGATATACTAATTCAGTTTTTAGAAACTCACACTTTTCTTGATTAATCATCACCTTCTCTTGATGTAGCCTCCTCAAGACCATCTCCAAGTGCTTCATATTCTCCTCTTTAGACCTGCTAAAAATTAAAATTTCATCCAAATACAGAATGGAAAAATTAGATATGAAGTTTGCTAGCACCTCATTCATCAACCTCATGAAGGTACTTGGGGCATTTGTCAAGCCAAAGGGCATTACTAGCCAATCATACAACCCTCATTTGTCTTGAAGGCTATCTTCCATTCATCACTAGACCTAACTCTAAGTTGGTTATACCCTAATTTCAAATCCACCTTAGAGAAGTAGCAAGATCCTCCCAAATTATCTAGCAAGTCAATCTAGGGCATAGGGAATCTATACCTGATGGTGATCTTGTTGATTTCTCTAGATTTAGGACACATTCTCCATTTTCAACCTTTCTTAGGTGCAAGGATAATTGGTACAACACAAGGGCTTAAGCTCTTCCTTATAAGGCCTTTTTCTAAAAAATCTTGTATTTGTTTTGCAATTTCAACATTCTGACTTGGAGTCATCCTTTAGGTTGCCTTATTAGGTAGATTTTCTCTTGCTATCAAGTCTATTTGATGAATTGCCTCTCTCATAGGTGGTAATGCACTAGGTCGCCCATTATCTACTATTTCATGGTACTTCTCCAACAATAGCTACACTTCTTGAGGTATATGGACCTTCTCCTTAGTTTCTTCCCTAGGTCTCACCACTATTGTACAAAAAACTCCTTTCTCCTTCTTCATAGCCCTTATGAACTCCTTTTCTCTCAATAAAATTACACTTTTCCCCACATGTTTCTCTTCCTTAGGTTCAGTCAAAGGGTCCATCTAAAAACTTCTTTCCCTTCTTGGTGATTACATAGCTATTCTTCTCCCTATCAAGTATAGCCTTCACATCATACTACCATGGATTCCCTAAAAAGAGATGACAAGATTCCATAGGAATTATGTCACATAACACCTTGTCCTTATTTTATCCTATTTAAAACTCCATAAATGTTTGTTCATCCACCACTATTTTTTGGCCCTTATTCAACCAAGACACCCTATAGGGAGTGGTGTGAGGTACCCTCTTGAGGTTCAATTTATCTACCATCTCTATTGATACTATATTTTTAGTGGAACTAGAGTCCAATATCACTCTGCAGATCTTCTCATGTGATCTCTAAGTGGTCTTAAAAAAGTTCTCTCTTTAAGGTGGTTCTACCACACTAGGGACCTTCAACAAAGTCCTTCTCAACATTAATCTCTCACCATCCAATACTAGTCCTAATTTGGAAATAGGTGATGTGATACTTTGGGTGTCATCGTCTTGTACCAATTGTGTTCTCCTTTCCCCTATGGATGAGGTAGAACCCTTCTCAGGGCATCTACCCATGGTGTGACCTACTTGATTGCAATTATAGCACCTGCTAGTGAAGATTGAATCGTCTCTATCTTGGGACTGGAACCTACCTCTAGGTGGTCCACTTCCTCTATATCCCCCTCTCTAGAATGTGCCCTTGTTCTGATTGCCACCACTGGTGTCATTTGTTTGAGTCTCTTTAGGCCTACTTGGTCCTAGTCCTTTGCCAAAGTTTCCCCTACCTTTGAAATCTCTATAACCTTTGCCTCTTTGTTGTAAATACTATCTTCTCCTAGACTTCTCTTATGCCTTAAGGCTAGCTAAAAGAATTTATGTAAACTATTATGAGACATCATGCTAATCTCATCTTGAATCCTTTATCTTAGCCCATTGAGGTACATTGGCACTCTTTGCACTTCCTCTTCTTGTCTTCTAGCTCTTAGGCTTAGTTTGTTGAACTCTTTAGTGTAGGTACTCACTGTGAGATCCCTTTACCCTAGGTTTTGTAACCTCTGATATATCTATATCTTATAGTTAGCGGTTAGAAATTGTGCCCTCAACCTAATCTTCATCCTATCCCAAGACACTAGCTTCTTCTTCCTTACTACTACTCTATCATATTACATCATATTCCACCAAACTTATGATGATTCCTTGATTCTAGCCTTGGCATAGCTAACCCTCTTCTCCTCTTGCACTTATTTGTAATCAAATTGATTATCTATGGCCTCGATCTAATCCAACACTTCCTCTCCATTCAAGCTACCACTGTAGTAAAGAATATGCTCTATACTGTCTTTGTTGAGAGACTTAAAGGCATCCAAGAGCACCTTTTTCTCCTTCTCCGTCTCTAGATCCTTGCCCTTGTTAGATGTCTCCCCTGTTAGACTTTTCATCTTCTTCCTCACTCTCACCTCCTCATTCCATGATTTTATTTTTACTATTTGTCTCTGCTTGATTGGCCTTGGCCAATAGATCCTTGACCAAATCCACTATGACACCCTTGCTCATTGCTTTGGGTGGCATACTATCAACCTCTCGGCTATCTTCCACATTTTACATACACCAATCTAAATGTTGGCTCTGATACCACTTTGATGTAGAGGGACTAGGGCTCTAGTACTTAACCACTCCTAATTAAGGATCTAGTCCTTGAACCATCCAATGAATCCTATTTTCTTTATCTTTCCACCAATCTTAGCCTCCAAGACTCTTACCCTAACTTGCCTCCTAGATATAGTTGGGTTGGTGTAGACTTAATCTCCCTTATTGAGGCACTAGTCCTACTAGCCCTTCCTTCCTTCAAAACCCTAACCCTTGCTTAGGATCTTTATCTCTCACTTCCTTGGTTTCTAATAAAGTTGTAGATACCCTTCATATCCTTCTTGACCTAGCCTAGCACATTTGGTCACATCAACAACCATTAAAACTCACTATCTTCAAATAGGGCTAATTATGCCTATTTGCTTTAGGTCTAGAAATACTTATTTATTCCATTTATTCAAATTATTCCAAATATCACCATGAAAGATCTTAGGATTCTGAAATCTATCACCTAGCACTTCTAGAATCCAAATTTATAGAACCTCAAAACACCCACAACCTCGTTCACCCTTGAGCCCTAGTTTCTAGGCTATCTTTTAGGCCTCCAGACCATTTTTCACCAAAAGACCTCTAGATCCTTTCAAAATCCAAAAAAACCTTTCCAACCACTTTTTCTATCAAGGTAACTTGCTAGGGCTTCTAAAAATGCCAATCAATTGGCCTGGTCTGATGATGGGTGTGCTTTGCAACAACATCTTCACAATATCCTTGCTCACCTACTCCCAATAGTCAACCTAGGGCATCACTTCATAAATTTGAAAAATAGTCATAAAAAATAAAAGAAAAGTAAAAACCATATTTATAGAGTCTAACCTATCATCCCACAAGGTTTTAAACATTTTCCACTATGGATGATTAGGTTAGAGCCATTAATGTGACAATAGCCCTATGAATGGAAACCATAGACCAGTCACCAATAAAAGACTAAGTTTGTATATGAAAAATAAAGATGAAACAATACTATACAAAAACTAGAAGTAAGATCATCTATCTTAATCCATACACAACCATACTAGTGCATTAAACTCAACAAAAAAATTAAAAACATAGTATATTGTCTGTACAATAGGTTCACACATGTGTAATCTGACTAGAAACATTGTAACCTTCTAAAATATTCTTCCCATGCTCAAATAACTGAGCATGGGTGGTTACAAGTTCCCAAACTATCATTTGCAACTTTTTGCGAAAATTGCAAAAGTTGCTCAAGCAACTTTTTGAGCAACTTTGCAACTTTTCAGCAATTTTTGCTCTTTAATCTTTTGATCAAATGGGTCCATCTAGGACTATTCTAGGACCCTAGTTAGGATCCCTAGGACCTATTAGTTACCCAAATACCTTAGTTGTCCATCCCTAGTGACTTTTGCCCTATTGAGCAATTTTTGACAACTCTAAGACCTAATGAGCAATTTTGGCTCTTTTATAGACATATTGGGACTAGTTGAATTTCAAGGACCATTGGAACTTACTAAATACACAAAACCTCTTAACTAACCCTTAACAACTCAAAAAACTAAAAAGAAGGGGGTGCCTTGCACCACTTCTTTCTTTTGTATTCTCCCTAGCTTTTTTTTTTTTTTTTTTTTTTTTTCTGTTTTGTTTTTGCTAGTAATCTCTTAATATATACATACATACATAGGTGCACTTGTATGCATTATATAACTTATATATATATATATCTTAATGCATTTCTTCTTCCTTTTAGTGTGTGTATAGATTTTGGTATTTTTTTGGTTTCTCTATTTTCATGTCATTTCTTTTTCTTTCTTCTTTTTATTTGGTTTCTCTAGAATTTCTATTTATCTTTTTAATTTGGGAGTCTTGTTCTTTCTTAGCCTCTTTTTAATTTATATTTCTTTCCTTTGGATATATATATATATATATATATATATAGGTTTTGCTTCTATAACTTATAATTTAGATTTTTAGTAGTTTGTTATATATATTGGTTTTGCTCCTATAACTTATAATTTAGATTTTTAGTAGTTTGATATATATATATATATACAAACACACACACACACACACACACACACACATACAAGTATAGGTTTGTATATTCTTTGTATCCTTGGCTTATTGCTAGATTTTCTTTTAATTTTTTTTTAGTTATATATATATATATATACCACACACACACCCCTATTTGTTTGGTTGGTTCAATATTAATTAATTCTTGTTTCTATAGCTTTTTAGTTAGATATTTTCTTATAGTTTATTCATATTTTTGTCATTTTATTAGTTATCTATAGACTATATTTATGCATTAGTCTTAATTGTATATTATTTCCACTTAATAGGTATATATATTTTATTTTCTTATAGGAAGTATTTTTATTTAGTGTTATATTTTCTCACTTGGGCTCTTTTATTTTTTCGTGTAAAAAGGTTGACTTTCTTCTATCTTCTTTATTTTTTATTTTATTTTTTGTGTATCTCCCTATGTGCTATTTTTTCCTTCAATTTATGTGCCTATTTTCCCTCTTTCTTTTATTCCTCTTCTTTGAGGCTTGGTCTATATATTTACTATGCTATTCTTGCATTCTCTCATCCTGATGATGGATCACAGAGTGTGATCTAAAACATTATGTAAAAAATATACACACAATCGAATCCAGAAACAAAAATCTCTTGACAAGTCCATTGTGGAAATTCGCTAACATTAATCTTGCATATTCTCAAGATTTGTGCACTAATTCCATAGATAATAGCTTTATGTCCTAACTATGACAACCCTATTAGGAAAATCAACAATCTTCTCCACAAAATATAATGAACAAATATTTTTCATCCAATTTCTTGTTTTCTTAGTTCATTTGTGTGGTAAAGATCCAAATAACCTATTCCACAAACCCCATGTCAAGGGTTGAACAATTCATAATGTTTACTATCTGCATTGTCATTCCATTGATAGATTTAACTATAACTACAAATTGAATGCAATCAAACTTCAATTCTTATTGAACCATTTTTCAACGCATGTTTCAAAAGGGCCATTATGTTTCCCTAACCCTAAGTTGCCATTACCATACCATTAGAAACATCTAACAATCACTAAATTAATCAACTAATATGAAATACTATCAAAATAGGGAACTTTCAAAAGTTTTTCTTACTAGGGCATCATTTTTGTTTCCTAGTACTTAACCATTCAACACCAAACCTGCTGCAATAGAAAGATAATTGAATCTTCTTCTTTAGAAAGAACCAAAAACTAGTTTTGTCGATTGGTTGAGAGAAATGATATTAAGTAACCCTTGTTATTCACTTTATAACTAAGAGTTTCACAATAGTTTTAACATAATCATGTGGATCTTTCATAATATTTCACGAACAAACATAACAGTGTGATTGTATTTACTTTTGATGTGTATAGGCAACTTAATATATCTAGGTTTTTGGGTTATTAGAAATCTTTTTATTTCACATCATGATCATTTTGGATTATTTCCAAGGAGTTATTTGTTGTTTATTATAGTGATATAATGATTATTTGTGGTTGTTTTCTAAGATAGATCGATTTTTTATTTTTTAGATATTGCAGACTATTTACAAATATTCTGCTTATACAACCATCTTTAGACTAACACAAGTTTCTTTTTAAAAATCATACTATAATTCACCTCCAAAGTAGAAGCCAAGTATGGAAGACTATAAGTTGTAATATTCCACATTAAAATATTCCTATTTTGGATTTGAACTTGTGTCTCCACAATTAAAACACTGTCTTAATAAACTTAACATTGAAGTGCCTAATTAGTTTGAAATTTAGTACCTTTGTAATATATTGGTAGTCTTTTGTATGTCGATGCTTCATTATAATAATGATTATGAGATAGATTTGATTTTGTTTAACTTTTTCAATGATCATATATCAATGGGATGTCACATTGGAATTTGAAAAATTAACCAATGGAGCTTGTTCAGGCATTTGAAGTTGTCAGGATACTTCATATCATCAAATGATGGAATTTATATCTCTATTTCAGTTCACAAGAAAAATAAATAGTATAAATTGGTAAAGGCATTTTATTTTCTAGGTCATGGACAAACAAGATGACACTCTTTGAGGATTTGCAATTATAGAGCACAACATTGAAACTTGTCGGTAGTTGTTTTGCCTGCTGTATTTTTTTTTTGTTTACTAAGGATGATAAGTAAAAGAGTTGATATGGAATTGCAACCTCCTAAAACCTCCACAAAAGTACATCAAACTTTTTTTTGTATAATTTTGAACAAAATAGTTCCAAATTCACACATAAAAAATCTATCATATGGTCATGAACATAGTTGAAATAATTGGATCATGTTTAGAATAAGAAAGACCTACATATCGAGAACTTGGAAAGGAAAATTAAAACTAGTAAAATATTATTGATAGATTCAACTACTCCAAATAAGGTCCAATAAAGGTTTAATGTTAATTGATTAGTTAGATGTCTAGTTCTTATGCTCAAAATTGGACATTCTTTCTGAAAATAAAATTTTGCCATACTTGGAAAGGTCCATTAAAAACTCAAGAGTCGATCCATTCTGATTTTTTTTGATTTAATAGGTTTTGAAATTTGGTTGAGTGGTATTCCCTAATGACTTTGCAATTGGCCTTTTAAAATAGATATGGAAAGACTTTTTAAAAATTGGATGTTTAGTCCATTTCAATCTAGTTTGGTTCAATAGAATATGGAATGTGGTTGAGTAGTTTACTCTAATAAATTTGCATTGGGATTTTGTACAATATAATTGTAAAGACTTGCTAAAAATTGGAAATTTGATCTATTTAAATATTTTTTGGTTCAATAAATAGAACTTAGTTTTGATTAGTAATCATTTTGAATTGGCAATGGGCTTTTGTAAAATAATATTGGAAAGACTTGCCAAATTTTGGAGAATTGATCCTTTTGCACCTTGTTTTTGGGTTAGCACTTCGGTTATTGATTAAGTGGTATTCTTGAAGAAATTTCAATGCACTTTTGTAAAATAAAGTTGATTTTTCTTTTAATGTATTTTTTATCATTTACTTGTCTATCAATTCATGTTTAAGGTTACAATAATTGCTACTTGTTTATTGCTTGTGAAATGATGATTTAGAAAAATATTCATAGTACACTCTGTAATCACCTAAAAATGGTCATCTAGACTATTAGCCCCCTTTTTAACATTTTGGCTAAATTAATTTAATCATTTACCTAGACCAAATTGCTAATAATCAATTTATTTGATTATAACCTATAGTTTGACTATGCTATCCTAGGTTCATTATTTGATTAAAAGAACATGTCCCATTTTAATTAAATAAAAGACCCCATTCTTCTAACCCACTTAAAGTGCACACATAAAGTCCTTTTTCTATTTTGCAATTAAAAAGAAAAGGCTTTGTGACTTTTTGTCTTATATGACAAGTCAACTTATATTCTATTGGTTGACTTGTGTGTGCACATGGATCACTCCTCTTTTTGAATTCCACTATTGATCATCCACCATATTAATCTTGATCTCTACCATCCATACATCTTTAAAAAGGAGAGAGCTTTCCCCCTCAATCCACCATCATTTGAATGTTGTTATGCTGCAGGTTTTCTAACAGGTTTCTTTGGAGCTTTATGGAGAACTTCTCTTTCTTGTCTACATTCTCTCATCCATGGCATTCTAGCTTAGCTTATTTTTCATTTTTACATGTAGCTTAATCTCACATAGCTTAATAATGGTATTGTAACACTCTCATCCAAGCTTAGAATAGCTACACTTTTCATATTCATTCTAGTTTAATCTTTAGTTGCATTGCATTCTTGAGGAACTCCTTGGAACATTTGCATTCTTGCATCTTGTCTTTGGAACCTCCCATTGCATGGTTTACTAGCAAAAAGAGTATCTCTAAGGCTCATTTGAGAGTCTTCTTATTCTTGAAATATACTCTCTTGCACTCCATGGATAGGGAGCTCTAAGCCGGCATCCAAGCATTCCAAACTCATGGAATCGTTTGGATAGAAGGGTTTAGAGTGTGACACACTTTCTAGTGTACATTTTTGGCGCCCACCGTGGGGCTTGAATCAAGTTTCTAGCTCCATTTGCTTTCATTTATTATCTTTGATTTTTTATAGCAACATATTGGATCTAATCAAGTGCTTTTGTAAAATTATCACTTTGGTTTTAAGACCAACCCATATGTAGATTGGTTTGAAGGCCAAAAATCTAGTAGGTTTAAAGATTTGATCGTATCTTTTAAACCGCTTGGATTTTGATTCTGAAATTTTTTTTGTAGGTTGGGTATGTATCCAAAATGTCTCAGTTCAATTTTTAGAGTATTTTGACATGATTTGCAGAAGTTATGATATTTTGTTTTTTCACAAAAAGTCATTTTTGGTCGCAAATCAGTGTATTTTTCAGAAAACCTTACATTTACAGAAAGGGTTTTCAATTCTAATGGGGGTTCTTTCTTTGTGTTTTTAATTTTGAAGTCGTATTAAGGATCAAAAACTCGATTTGATAAATCTGGCCTGTTTTGACAAAATCAGTCTCTAGGGTGCAAATGAAGAGATTTTTTTGAATTTTTTGCATTTTTGGAAAGCTCTCTAATTTTTAGTAGGGGTCTCTTCTTTTCATTTCTATTTTTGGATCCGAAATAATAGCAAAAAAGTTTAATCTTGTTGACTAGGTCAAAAACAAAGAGTAAAAATGAGAGCATTTGTGATTAGTTTGCACTTTCTTTGCATACACTTGATTGGAAGATAACTTGGATATTTGAGGCAACTAACCACTTTTTATTATAGTATTTTATGTTATTTCACACTAACTTGTGGTGATAACAAGTTGTGATTGCAGGTTGCCATCCTTGTGAAAAAAAATTGAAACTTTGCATAAAAAGAATGCATGTCAAAGCTTCAAATGCACAAGGGCTACTAATGATTGTTTGCAGGGTTTCCCAATGCATAAAAACCCAATTTTTCTTATTCTTTACTTTTACATGTGTGGCATATACTAGTTTTTTATTTTAGGCACATTAAAACTTACAATTGGGATCTTTTGGTGATAGGAGAGTATGCTCTTCACCCTTGTGGTGAATCAGAAATCTTGACTTACCATTTGGTTTCAAGAGTAAGAGGTAACTGAATCTTCCTGGCGTGTTTGGGAGAAAATGATTGGAATAGGAGAGTATGCTCTTCACCCTTGTGGTGAATCAAAAATCTTGACTTTCAAAAGTTGATCCACTCTTTGTGTAGTTAGAATCCTTTAGAGGGCCTGCTCTCGGACAACCTGAGAGGAACAACCCAAGTGGGAACAAGCAGATTACCCTGCTCTTCCAACCCACTATAAACTCAAGGCTATCAAGGACACAAAACCTTGGTAGACATAGTGATTGTCTTCAGCTAGTGTGATCGCTTATGGGATTTTGACCATAGGGAGATCACTAGGCAAGAATGCTTGAGGTACTCTTGTGGTCGCGAGATCAGTTATTCATTGCAAGGTGAGGTGTCCCGTAATTGGGAGCAAGAGGAACACTATGAACGGAAGCCCTATCTAAACACCCTCAGTTAGTGACTACCTTTTTTAGTCACTCAACTTCTTGGTGCAAGGATTGATCCTAGTGGACTACCCAGATCACCCCAAGATTTACACTCACCATATGTGTTCCCTTGGTTATGCTTATGGCATTTCCATGACAAAGCCAATATCTCTTGTGGGCAACCACTTGGTGTGAGGCAAAGGAGCATCAAGTGTGGGCCAAGTTGTTGAGTAATGAACCATGACTTCTAGGTAGATATTGCTTGACGTGTTCTTGAATGTGCTAGACCTGTGAAAATATTTTGAACATACACATGATGATAGTTATATGACTTTTTTTTAAGACCTCACATATGCTTGTATCATGCAAGGTTGCTTTGTCCCTTGCTTGATTGTTTGAAGAATACTCCATGTGTCACTATCTTGCTTGGAAAGAAATTATTTTTGAACATCAAACTTGCTATGCTATCAACTATTGTCAAACTTTATCAACCAAGTCAAAACATCAAATGCAAACATTTTCTTGTGTTGCTTGCTAAGAGGAGTCTCATCATTTGACTTTTCTTTTATATGTCTCTAGTGATTGAACATGCTTAAAGTGACTATTTGGTCTTAGTACTCATGGTCTTCCTATCTTCATGGTCTATGTTTGCTTGCTATTTATCTTTTTGCTAAAATGGTTATCTTGATTTCTTGACAACACTCTTGGGTTGGGAAAGTTGTTCACTTGTCACCCCGCTTGCTCTATCTATTTGGCTATTTGGGCATCTTGCCTAGCTATTGACTTGAGTCATTCATGTCGTAAGTTTCTTGGACATATTGTTTGACAAGTCACTTTCATCTCTCTCTACTATCTTGGAAAGTAAATAATCTACCTCTCTAGTTTGGACATCAAGTTATCTTGTGTCACCTTATTAGCTTCCTCTAGTCTCCTTCATGCTTGATTATCTATCCATCACTATGCAATTCAAAGCTTGTGCTACCAAACCTCAACCAAATCTAGATGATCATGATATCCTCCATGTCACTAAAGAGTTTCAAGATCTATATGCACAATATAAAGAACTAGAAGAGACAAATGATCTTTCTTACCTTCATCTCTTTAAGCACATGGCAGAAATGAAGTCTAAACTTGAGAAAAGGTTAGAGGAGAATATTGCATCATTACATGAATCTTCCTTAAGGTCTTTACATGCATGTGAGTTGCCTTCTTTGAGGTCATCCTCTTCTTCTAGGTCTACATGCTCTACTCCAAGACATCAAATGTCTTCATCTTCTAGATCTAAAGACCTCCTTAGAGAGAAAGAAAGTGATACCTACTTTGAGCCTATTCCAAGATGTCATGATGGACCTATCTTTGACCAAGATAATGATGAATAAATGAATGCATTCTATTCACTTGAGAAACAACAAGAAGATCCTAGACATACTTCTAATAGAAATTTTGCTCCCTTGGAAGATTCTTATGATGATACTTTGCAAAAACTTCTTAGCAATAAGATCATCATGTTACCAAAGTCTAGCTCATATGGAAACCCATTCTTGGATATCTATTGTGCTTATCATCAACATAATTAGCATAGTACTTCAGATTGCATTGAGCTAAAACATAAAATCCAAGATCTTATTGATAATGGAATTATTGATACCTCTAATGATTCATGCAATGATGATACTTTTCTTGAGCAAGATTACATTAATGAACCTATGTCTAGTAGCAGCTCCATTACATCTTTCACTTCTTCCAACACTTGTGCATCTCCCAACACCTCAAAGATTTCCAACATGCCTCCATCAAATAAAGAACCTAATGCTTTCCACATTGACTATGTGTATCCTCAAGGGCTATCTCTAAAAGAAACTCAAGCTAACCTTGACTTGGCTGCAAACCTTTTCCATGCTACTAATCCTAAACATCCTCAACCTTCATGCACTACTATGGCTAATCCAAACACTACTCCATTCACTCTTCATTCTCCCTTGTCCTTAGAAGTGGCTCCATGTCAAGAGGGCTCTCAAAATAAAAAAGCTATAAATGTTAATAAAGATCAAGATCAAGCACTCTTTCATCTCCTTCAAAATGTCACTCCTCCATATCCTATGTCTTTTCCACCTCCTAAGTATGATGAAGATACCACTTCCATTATCTCCCTTGAGCTTACTGAAAATTATGAGAAAAGTTCTCTTCATATGCTATCCAAAGCTACTTGTCAAGATCAAAGCATCCCCTCATGTTCTACTTCTCCATATCCACTTCAAAATTTTGCTCAAGCTTCAAGTGCTTCTATTAAAAATGTTGTTCCTATCAAAGGTACTTATGAGTCTATTGATGGCTTTGACTATGTTGCTCATTCTAAAGCTGTTGATATCCCTTCCCACTATCCCTTTGCATCTTCTAAATCTATCCTTGGTCTTTATCCATCTAAGCTAAAGCAATCAAACCTTCCATCCATATTGGGGCCTTATGTTCCTCCATCTCCTACATTCACTCCTAGCTCATTCCCTAGCTCTCCTATAATACCTCAAGATCAACAAAGACACTCATCCTTGATGACTTTTCACCCATCTATACATCTAAACCAGTCATATCATCCTTATTCATCCACAAATCCCAAGTCCTTTGGAAGTAAGAATAAAAATAAGAATCCATTGAAAAAGAAAGATCACTATGTCCCATCTAATCGACATGTGAATGCTAAGAAGGAGAATGCACAAAAGAGACTGCAAAGGTCCACTATTAAAAAAGCTAAATCAAATAAAATATGGGTTCCTAAACTCATTATTGAAGAAATGTGTTTTGAAGTATCAAAAGGAAAATCTAAAGCTATATGGATTCCCAAGTCTCTTTTACAAGACTTGAATATTGAAAATACTTCAAAGTTGACATTCAAGCTTCCAAAGGCTTCCATTCCATCTTCTTCCAAAAACCTTCCTAAAAATATTCCAAAGCCTTCCACTCCATTTTTTTCCAAATCTCTTCTACCACCTCATACATCTAAATCTCAAGCTATTTCATCCATGATTCCTCCATTGTTCCAATACCCTTCAAGGTGTGTGTCAATGTTGATCTTGTCCAATATTTCAGCTACCCTCATGAAATCCTCTAAAACTTACACTTGCTATCCATGCTTATTTATTTCTCTCAAGACATGAACCCTTATCCTTCATATACTCCTACTATCATCTCCATTTCATCACCCTATCAACATCTTTGAGCATACCTTTCTATGGTCTTGGCTTATCATGGCTTATCTTTCCTATAGGAGCACTATCTAAATTGACAAAGCTTGAGCTCTTTCTAAAAATACAAAATTACAAAAAATTGAAAAAAGTCCTGAAAAAATTTGTCAAGTGGTGAAAATCTGGAAACAGGTGCTACTTGAGACCCTTGCACCTCTGTCTATCAGTCTCAATCACTTATTTTGCTACACATTTCTTGGCTTGGAATTGTTTCTTGTCCTTGTCTTGGGGGCACAACTGCTTAGCCTATTGAGGTATTCTTGTTCTTTAGGGTTTCTTGGACAACTCACAAAATAATGTTTCTCAACACTTCCCCCACCTTGACATCAAGTGTTTTTCAACACTTTTTAGATAGTTTACCTATGGTCTCCAATGTCATGATATTTCTCACTATCAGAATCAAGTCTTGAAGAAATGGCCAAGTGACTTGCACACACACACTTTAACACTTAAACGACTGAGCTATGCCGATCTTTATCTACTTTGTGTGCTGTCTATGATGATTTCTTTGCCATGTGTTCCCTCCCTAATAGTCTTTCAAGGATGTCATTGACTAGAAGACTGGGGGCATGGGACATATTTTTTTGATTTCTGCTTGTGGGTATACTTTTGTTTTTCTATAGTGTTGTAAGCATTTATGCTGGTCCTATTCAACACGTTGACTTACAAATGTACCATCCTTGACTATTTTGCAAGACCACACTCAGGGTTTATCCTGGCACTTATGCCTTGATACAGGTGTAATCTTGCTAAATTAAACTTAGGGAATCTAATCGTGTAGTTATCTTGAATTACATGTCTCTGATGCTTAGATTGGATTTTCACATACCTATCTAATATCGATCATATTCATATCCTTATAGTTATACTAGTGATGGTTGTATGATCTTATGATGTCCCTAATAAATGCTTAGTGATGAAATTAAGAGTCTAAATGTTATGCACTTCTTGTTGGTAAACCACTTTGCATATTAGCTTGCATTTTAGGTTCATTTTCTAGCTTAGTCTTGCATTCTTGCATATGGGGAGAGCTCTCTCTTCATCTTTTCATAGACATATCGGCTAACTCCTTTCATATATTTCTTTACTTTCTTCTTGTTGATGTCCTTTACCTTCTTAATCTTTCACTTCATCTCTTTTCTATCTTATCATCACATTATATAAAGTTTTGACCTCTTAAATAATTTCAACATCCTAGATTCATTTTCGGGATCGAAATCCAAATTTGAGTTCATCTTGATGGTCAAAATTGTCTTTTAAAATTCTACTTTCTTCTAAGCAGTTAGCTGACCTTTTGAGGTCTAATCTTCGAATCATCACTGGGGCATCTTCATTTCTTCATGTCTTCATCATTTCCATACTTCATATCTACTTCAATTCACTATTTCATGTCTAAATCATCTTTCTACTAGATTTGACCTAATTTTTATGCTATATCCTTCAAGGTAAACTCTAGTCAAACTGGGGCACTTTATCAGTTTCTTATAGTCATTCTTAGGTTCTAATCATTTATCTGTCATATTAGACATTTCTATATCTCAATTTTCTCATGTCTAGATAGTTTTTGCTTCCTCTTACCTCATTTCGATTTTGATCCCGAGGGGGCAGAAATACTCTATTGCCGATTGTTAGAGCTATCTATTTCTTAGGAGGATTTTTTGACCTTATCACTTGTTCTCAATCTATCTACTTTGCTAAAGTGTTAGCATTCTTCTTGAATTCTGACATCATCTTTTCCTAGTGTTCAGTACTACCACTATCAGGCTGTGCATTCAGGACTTGCTATCTATTTCTGCATTTCATTCTTTGAAATCAGATATCTATATCTATCACCGCCTACTTGGCTTTCTATTTTTTTTGACATAATGTGTTCCTAGATCGATCACGCATTAGTCAAAGAGGGGCAAATGTAATCACCTAAAAATGATCATCTAGACTATTAGCCCCCTTTTCAACATTTTGGCTAAATTAATTTAATCATTTACCTAGACCAAATTGCTAATAATCAATTTATTTGATTATAACCTATAGTTTGACTATGCTATCCTAAGTTCATTATTTGATTAAAAGAACATGTCCCCTTTTAATTAAATAAAAGACCCCATTCTTCTAACCCACTTAAAGTGCACACATAAAGTCCTTTTTCTATTTTGCAATTAAATGAAAAGGCTTTGTGACTTTTTGTCTTATATGACAAGTCAACTTATATTCTATTGGTTGACTTGTGTGTGCACATGGATAACTCCTCTTTTTGAATTCCACCGTTGATCATCCACCATCTTCATCTTGATCTCTACCATCCATACATCTTTAAAAAGGAGAGAGATTTCCCCCTTAATCCACCCTCATTTGAATGTTGTTCTGTTGCAAGTTTTCTAACAGGTTTCTTTGGAGCTTTATGGAGAACTTCTCTTTCTTGTCTACATTCTCTCATCCATGGCATTCTAGTTTAGCTTAGTTTTCATTTTTACATGTAGCTTAATCTCACATAGCTTAATAATGGTATTGTAACACTCTCATCCAAGCTTAGAATAGCTGCACTTTTCATATTCATTCTAGTTTAATCTTTAGTTACATTGCATTCTTGAGGAACTCCTTGGAACATTTGCATTCGTGCATCTTGTCTTTGGAACCTCCCATTGCATGGTTTACTAGAAAAAAGAGTATCTCTAAGGCTCATTTGACAGTCTTCTTATTCTTGAAATATACTCTCTTGTAGTCCATGGATAGGGAGCTCTAAGCCGGCATCCAAGCATTCCAAACTCATGAAATTGTTTGGATAGAAGGGTTTAGAGTGTGACACACTTTCTAGTGTACACACTCAACTAGTTGAGGGTAGTTGGGTCCATGATTGTAATGATGTCAAATTTGGTATTGAATGGTGATGCACATCAACATTTGCAATAAAAAACTTCAAAAGAGGGCCAACATAGAGTTGATATGTTGAGGGGAAAGATATAAGTGATATGAATATATTGTGGATCTAAGCCCCATTTTCTCCTTCTTAATCTTTAATTAAACTGATGTAATTGAAGACCTAACCAAAATGGGCAACTAAGTAGTTGTATTTCTCTTTTTGCCTTGCTACTTTTCATATCCTCTCCAAAAGGAAATGTCGTGAAACATGAGGATTTAATTTGTACGGAACAATGGAAGTTATTTATTTGTATGACAAATTTTCTATTTAAGCATTAGTTTAAAGAGCCATTTTTGCTGCAAGAACAATTTTTTAACTATGGGATGGCTTAATTATAACTCAAATTGTTTTAAAGAGGAAACTAGAAAAAAAGAACTTTGTTGATTATCTTCTTCCATTCTTTAGGAATCTCCCTTTTTTAGGAGTTACTTTATTTTACTTCTATTGAATATAATAATTTTTTTATGTTATATACTTTTACAAGCTAACCAACAATGTAAGTTTAAAAAAGGAAATACACATTGTCTCTATTATTTGTGCTAATTCATATATTTATGTCTATTTTTAAGGGCCCAACTCATGCATCTATAGCAATAGTTATTGCACAAGTGCTAGTAGGTGTTCATTCTCACAAAGGTTAACTCTTTCAACAACTTCTAGTAACTTGACTTTTGTGTATGATAGTGGGCCGCATGGTTCAAATTTGGAGTAGCTTGAGGAAGGATTTTATAAAGAGGTGCTACTTAATCAATATTTAATAATTAAAAAAAAAAATCATTAATAAATATTGATGTTGAATGTTTAAAATAAATAAATAAAGGTGACATTTTTGGCCTAGATATATGAACTGTTGAGGTTCCTCATCCCCAATATAATTAATTAACAATAACACCCCAATGGGTCTTGACCTTGATGCCATGAACAACAACACTATGACTTAACCATCACACCATACTAACATGAGCGAGATTGATGCCAAATGTGCTTAAACCAAAGTGATTTCTTTCTTTTTATACTATTACCAATACTAAATATTTTTTACCTTGTGGATGATGCATTATTGGTGTTGTTATGGTGAGTTTGATATCTCTATTCTTTAATTAGTGGTTTCTATTAGAAAAATTGACAATTTATTTATCAAGTTTCTTCTTGAAGTAGGAAATATGTTTTCAAGTCCTTATTGTAGAACATCTGGCAACATTATGGGAGAATATGATGACTGTTAGATAGTTAAATTATTCAACAAAAATAGTTATTATGTGAATTTCTAGTTTTACCTTTTTAAATATTTAATCCTTTTTCAAGGTTCATTTAATCTTTCATATTGAAATGATAGAAACTTTAGAGTGCAGTTAGCCATATTAAACTTCATAAGATTTGAGAAATCAAAGACTTTAATTTTGTTGCCCCAGATCTTATGTGATAGATTCTCTCTTTTCTATACTAGATCTACTCTATATACCATGACTTGAGGATAATATTACTGAGTGAAGAACATATCATAGTATAATATTTTCTTTAGTGGCTTAACAAATAAAATTAGTGTAGTAATAGGGAGCTCTTGCAAAAATTCTCTATAAGGTACTATCTTTCTTTCTTTCTCTTTGTCACTTTTTATTCATTAATATATATATATATATATATATATATATATTTTAATGGTCGAGCATCCTCATGAATACCCATTTCTTTATCTATAATCAAATCCCATTGTTCAAGCATCCTATTCCTCACCTAGGGCTAACTCTTCAAGACCAAGCTCTTGGGAGAAAGCAATTAGGAAGATAAAATAAATTATCTACAAGAAATGCACATGGTAATATGCAAAGCTATTAAAAAATACCTCATACCAATTCATTATTGTTAATATTTCTATACTCCAATCTCAAAGTAGAAAACTTTATAAGGTGACCTCAACTAGAGCTCTAGTTCCTTCATTAGTAAATTAGCCTTCGATTTGGGTTTCATCCTTCAAAAAATGAAGGGTTCTTGCTCGACATCCTTTATTAGTTACAAGGGAGAAATACTTTGGGACAAGGATCCAGAGGTAAAAAACTTGTGGGATTACATTTTGTAATATACTGAAGAAGTAGAAGACTGATAATTGTGCTTGAATATGAGTTGTTTAACTTTTGAAATATCTCTTATATAGGTAAGCTCTAAAATACTCTTTTTTTATGAATAATTTATTAGTTTACTATGTCTATTGCCTTGTATAAGATGAACATATTATATTATTAACCATATTACTCAAGTCCCAAATTAGTAGTTCCCCTTGAATAAAATTCCTATGATACATATGAAATTCATCAATTTGTTGGCTATTTAATTTTGTAGCATGGTCAAGTATCGATATATAAGAATCATTAAAATTTCTAGATTGACTCTTTAGTTACTTGATACTATTATAAATATTATTTATACCATGTGTCTCATTTTTTAGTATTTCAAAACTCATAGCTAATGGTTGATGAGAGCCATTTACAACCTATTGTATGCCATATTTAATTTATTTCATATAGTTTCATACTTACTTCCCTATTCCATTTCCATCTCATTTTATCCCATTTTACTATTTTACGTTGCATATGATTTAATATAAATAAGTAGTATTTAATATTGTTTTGGGATTAAAATATGGAAAATTCATTATTGGTTTCTTTTTGCTATTCTTTATTATCACAATATGTTGACATGTGGAACATAACTTCTCATTCAATTTGGAAAACCAAATCTTCAATTAGTATCATGAATTCTTTCAAATTGGGAGTGTACCTATGTGCTCCATGGAGGAGAAGCTGACATGGACATCATTAATCTATCCTTTTGATATGTATTGCATAACCACAACCTAGATCTCTTCATTGGGAAATGAATATTATGGCATGGTTGCTAACTGTACACTATTGGTTACCCTCCTTTGGTTCTTTTTGTAGATATTTTATATCCATGTTCGTTTCTCTTCATCATATTTTATTATGGACAATACAAATTCATGCAAGATACATTTTCCAATTGCATAGAGACCTTCGATTTTCATTTTTTGTTAGGAGAATTTATTATTTACTTGACTCAATGTTAGCCTATTTTTCTATTGTTGGAGATGTATCACATAGACCAGATTTTGTTATGCATCAACCAATTCAAACCATGAATCAACAACTATGAATGAGGAAAATAGTGTTCTGTTGGAACATATTGCCTATTCTTTGCAAATCATAGATTTCTATTACAAATTTGTTATGTAAATGCCAGTATTAATGTTGTGTATACATAAGCAATAGGAGATATAGTGTGGAGAGCTTATACAATTTTATAAAATGTAAAACATTGTACAAAGGTCAATATCATTCTGAAATATGAAGTTTATATTTGCATGATTACAGAGGTTTAAGACTCTTGCTTTGTTTCATTGCTAGACGATTGAGGAGAAAGGGCCCACATCAAAGTTACTTGGTGATCTTGTTTTATTTATGCATGGAATGCATTTGAGTACATATTTATGGTACACATTTTATTATATTACATTAGTTTATATACATATTTTATTGTGTAATAAAATTAAGTTCATGTGAATTAGATTATAAATTATTTGATGATTTTTTGTGAGTTGAAACCATTTTCATCATAAATTGTTTTTGTTGAAGTTGTTTTTATTCATGTGGTTTCTATCACCAGGAATTATTTAGTTTTTCATAGATTCACTTTTGCATGTTGTAGTTGCATTCATAAGCCTTCATCTCACAATTATCATCCCTCAATGGCATATTGCTCGGACACCTTTCACAAGCTTATGCTCTTGGATTGACATGATTAGACCAAGCTAGAACTCATTTATAGTATTAATTATTTCTTAATTATTTGCCTCAATGTTGACCTATCAATGGTCACTACTAACTCTGACACTATAAGATAATCTAATTCATATTTATTGACCTTGAGAGATTTTTGTAAGGTTTTCTTAAATTAAAACTTCTATTATAATTTGTAATGGCTTAGAATAATATCTCAACATCACCATTGTTGATGTTCAAAGATTGGTGTTGAGATCAAGTTTTTTTTGGTTGGGACTAGGTATAATTTGAAATGTTTAAACATCAATTTAAATATCAATTTTTAATCAATAGAGATTTATTTTTTTATGTATTAGATTGAGTAGTTCAAAAAATAAAACAATCCAATTTAATTTTTTTTTGTTAAAATCAAATATAATATATAGTAGTATTAATAATCTCAAGGTTTACAACATTAAAATACAAATTAATATATATTAGGTTCACCAATTTTTAAAAGATTGATGACCCACCAATTCTTTAAACTCATGAAAATTTAGTTAGACATACAGTAGACAAGCAATAAAAAATCTTCCAAACTTTTAGAGAGGCAATGGTACTTATTCTAGTGAAGATTGTATAGATTTTGAGTATAGACCAATATAAAAGGATTTCCTTTATCTTAAAAACATGTCTAAGAGGAAAATCACTCAAACCAAATAAAAGTGAATGTATTAATAGTAAGAGAACAATAGGAGGATAGGAATAAGCTATACACAAGTCAAATTAAGGAGTCCACTCAAACCAACTTAAAAATAAGTGTCATTCATAATAACTCACAATTTTTTCTCTAATCCTAGAAAAGAAATTTCTAATCACCCCTAGTTTAACCAACACAAATGAAGATATCAATATATTTCCTACATTTATTCAACTTAAAGTAAGAGGAATCACTTGCCTTTGAGGTAATCAATCAATATTTGTAGTCAAATTTCATAATTATATGAACTAAACACTTTTTCATGAATTCTAATATAATTTGATTAAAGATCAAGACTTCAACAAAATTATTAGATCCAATCCAAAGATTACTTTAAAACTAAAAGTTTAAAAATTTATTGAACTCAATAGGTGGTCATAACTTTAACAAAATCATAAGGAATGATGCATGAAGAGGGAGCAAGAATTGGCAAGATCAAAAATTTGAATTTTGCAACAGGCAGTTCAGTCCAGGATGGTGCAGATAAGTGTTTTCGGGCCTGCTAGGAGTAGGACAACCAAGGGAATAAAATTGCCTCTAGGAATGTGGGCCCATGTGAACCAAGGAAGGAGTGAAGGAAGGATGCATTGAGATCTAGTCAGACTATGCGAGGCCCGCACTCTACTCGAAAAGTCCTCAATGCAACTTTGACTAGTTGATGGTCTTCTCTTTTTGGTATCAAACCCATAGGTAAGTATTCCTTCCTGAAGATAAAGGATATCTTAGATAAAGAAAAGGGGAAATATGCTATATAGATTCTTGATGAGCTAGTAGATCATAATATTGCTACTATGGCCTCTTCTCTAGTTGGGACGTTCATTGGTCCAAGGCTGAATATAGACATTGTGTGGGCCTATGCAAGAAATAAATGGGACCTAAAAGGTCATGTTGAGATTGTGGCTATGGCTAAGGGATTCCTATACTTTGAGTTCTCTTGCCTCAAAGATCTCATGAGGATCCTTTTCATAGGGTCTTGGTCCTTCAATCGATCCACTCTTGTTTTGCAGAAATGAACCTCAAAGCTAGATCTTAATGATTCCTTCTTTGTTCAAGCTCCTATTTGGTTTCATCTTCCTAAACTTCTAATGGAGTTTTGGTATTAGGATTTTTTTGAAAACATAGCTAAATCTTTTGGGGAGCTTCTATCCATTGACCCCATTATGGTGTCAAGAAGCTGGTTAACAGATGTAAGGATTTGAGTTGGGGTTAGTGAGGGAAGAGACATGTCGAAGCTTGTGTATCTTCACTCAAAACTAGGATTGCACATTCAAAAATTGGACTTTGAGAGTATCCCTTTTGTGTGCTTCCATTATAAGAAAGCAGGCCATGTGGCTAAGTTATGCCCTATATTTTAGGAGGAAAAAGCCAAGAAATAGTTGAATATTAAGAATAAGGCCAAGGGCATTTCTAAAGATAAAATTAAGAACTCCAATGAGAGAGAGGGTATGGAGATAGAAGGAAATTTTGAATCAAGAAGGAGGGCCTAGGAAACAATAGGAGGACAAGGGGGGAGCCCAACCCTCGATTGTTGTTGTAGTTCAAGGGGAAGATTCCAAAGGAATCTTTATTGTGGAAGTTGATACACTTAAGCCTTTAGTAGCTAAGTGATAGGCTACAAATGAGGCTAGAACTAAGGATGTTTCCCATAGGAGAGATTATGAGGATTTATCTATCCTTTTGATTTAAAAATTCCATGGAGGAAAATTTTAAGGGGGATCTTTTTCTAGGAAGTTAGGGATTGTAAGCACTAATTATGTAGCAGAAGTAGATTTATCTCAAGTCCCAGACTCCTAAGCTCTTGTAGGGTGTGAGGAAGCTGATCAAAAGTGTGGTCCCTCTCCAAGGGAATCTAGTATCATCCTCAGATTGGGGGTAGCTTCTCCCAGGAAGGTTTCAAGAGTGTTGGAAATGGTTAGAGCCTCAGTGCTAGGCCAATTAACTATAATTAAGGATCTTTGTGCAAGCTATGTAGATAAGAGACAAGGGGAATGGACTAAGTTAGAAAGAAAAAGAAGAGTAGAGACCCTTCTCTAGTTTCCCCAACTACTACTAGGAGTAGAGAAAAAGCTGATGTTGGAGCAAAATCTAAAACACTTAGAAGCAACAATCTTTGCCAGAACATGAAAGAGGAAACTAGAAGGAATCTAGCGATTGGGAGTCAAAAGACCATCCAAGAGGCCTACCTCTTAGAATGTTTGTGGGTTAAATAGAGCCCACAAACAAGTGACACTTAGAAATATGATTAGGGATCATAGACTAGATTTTATGCTTATTCAAGAAACAAAAATGAAAAAGGAGAGTGTGGAGAGAATCTCTTTTAGTAGTAGTATGGAGAGGTTTGCTACAAATTTAGATGGGGCTTCTAGGGGTTTGGTTACCCTATACAGCTCTAACATTCAGCTCTAACATTTTCAAGTCCCAAATCCTATATGGTGAAGGTAATATTCTTCTCATATATCAAAAATCATGAATACTAGTATCTTTTGAATGTCTATGCTCCTAATTCTAAGAATGTTAGGAGGAACTATTAGGTTAATATTATAAATATTTTAACCATTCCATGTGAGAAATTGTATAATCATGGGGGACTTTAATACCCCCTTAAGGGATGATGAGAAATAGGGGGGTTTGGCTCCAGATCTAAAACTAGGTAGGACCTTTTAGACTTCATCAATGATTTGGCTTTGCTAGATGTTGATATTCAGGGAGGTTTCTTCACCTGGTGTAATGAAAGAATAGGAAGAGATTGCATCCAAGTGCGACTATATAGGGCCCTCATATCTTTAGATTGGATGAATTCCAACTATTGCAATTTATCTTTAATGGCTTAGACTAGTTCAGATCACTCTCCTATTTCTCTCACTTTGGATCCCATTACTATTAAATGTAACTTCCCCTTTAGATTTTAAAGAATGTGGACTTCCCACTGAGATATCTTGCTTGATATCTTAGAGTGGTGGAACATTCACATACAAGGTACTGCCATGTTTAGGGTGGCTAAGAAGTTGAAAAATATCAAGCTCATTATCAAGAAGTGGAATAAGTTGGATTTTGGTAACATTTTCCAATCCAAAGCTAAGATCTTAGAGGACCTCAACATTATTCAAGGTGTCATTTAGAAGGAGGGATATAATAAGGAGATGTTGGAGGAGAAAAAAATCATTCTTATTGGGCTTCAAAATATTAATGGTCAAGAGGAGATTTACTAGAGGCAGAGATCAAGAGCTATCTTGTTAAAAGAGGGGGACTAGAACACTAGATTCTTCCATATCTCTACTTTGAAACACATAGTACATAGCATAATTAGTAGAATCAAGAAGAGGGATGCTATTTTGGAGGAAGAAAAAGATATTGTGATAGAGGCCATCTCTTTCTTCTCCAATCTTCTGACTAGAGACCTCAATCTAGTGGATGGTGATCAATAAGATATTATCTCTAACATCCCTACTTTTATTTAGCCAAAACATAACTCCATGATTGAGGCTATTCCTTCCCCTTTTGAAATTGAGCATGCTATTTTCTCCCTCCCTATAGACAAGTCTCTAGGCCCAGATGAGTTTCCTGCTTTCTTCTTTCAATTGTTTTGGAAAGTGGTCCACCAAGATGTTATCAAATTGGTTCAAGAGTTTTTTGGAGCTAAAAGTCTGCTGAAGGAGATTAATGCTACTTTTTTAGTGCTTATCCCTAAAATTCTAGGGGTAGATTCTATGGATGTTTTCAGATTTATAAGCCTCTGTAACTCTTTCTACCAGATCATCTCTAAAGTCTCAGCTAATAGGATTATTAAGATCCCCCCTTTAATTATTGCTCCTTAATAGTTTGGTTTTATTCTAAGGAGACAAATCTTGTATTCTATTATGACTATTCATGAAGTCATCCACTCTTTGGAAGAAGGCAAGAGAGAAGGTTTTATACTAAAGCTTGACCTATCCAAGGCTTATGATTGGGTGGACTAATCTTTTCTCTTCAAGGCTCTTAGAGCCTTTGGGTTTGATTCTAAGGTTTGTAAGCTTATCAACCAACTAATTTCTACATCCTCTTTAGCTATTTTGATCGATGGTTCTCCTTTTGCATTCTCTAAATCCTCAAGGGGGTTAAGGCAAGGTGACCCCCTATCGCCCATTCTCTTCATCATTTTGGCTGAGTGTTTGGGAACATTGTTTTCTAGCAACAATATTTCTAGGGATTTGAAAGGTATTAGACCTTCTTTTTGTCCCCTAGTATTCTCTCACCATAAATTTTTGGATGGCATTATTATGGGGGGGAGAAGCCAAGGTGGTCAAAAAGATTTTGAGCTCTTACACCAGTGGATTAGGGTAGCTAATCAATTGGAATAAGAGATCCATCTTCTTCATGAATACTCCAGCTGTGAGATAGAGGAAGATAGTTGATATTATATGTTGTGGCATAGGTATCCTCCCCTTGATCTATTTGGGTCTCCCTTTGGGCCTCAAATCTCCTCATTCTTTCTGGACCAGTCTTATTGATAGGTTTAATAAGAAATTGGATGGCTAGAAGGGTATAACCTCAAAAGAGCTAGAAAAATTTAGCTGGTCAAATCCACCCTTTAGAATCTACCTACCTATGCACTAAGTCTATTTAGGATTCCCTACAAATATGTTGATATTATGGAGAAGATTCAAAGGAATTTTCTATGGTCTAGTATAGAGGAACACAAGAGATTTCCTCTAATTTCGTGGGACAATATCTGCCTCCCCAAATACTTTGGGGGTTTTGGTGTTAGAAAACTAAGATCTTCCAATAAAGCTCTTCAAGCCAAATAGATTTAGAGAATCTTTTCAAGAAAGGAGGATTGACGAGATATCATGGAAGACAAATACCTTCAGAGACCTACCACAAGACACTTGTTCAATGATGACACCAATTCCAAGGGCTCAAGCATTTGGAATGGCATGCTCAAAGCTAGAGAAGTTGCCAAATGCAAGGTGATATGGAGAGCAAGAAATGGTAAAGAAATTGTTTTCTGGTAGGACAACTAGCTGATCCAGGGGCCTCTCCTTAATTTTCCTACTTTTGATAGATGTGCTAATACTTGTATACAAAGGTTTGGTAGAAAAGTTAGTGGGTATAGATTAGGAAAATATTGGAGTGACCTTTATTTATTCTCTGAGGATCTAAAACCTTTGATGACTATCCTTCACTCTATGCTTTTGAATGATGATCATGACCAGTTAGTGTGGGAGAACACTTCTTCTAGCATTTAGTCGGTGGCATTAGGGTACCAAGCTTAGATGAAGCATAATTCCAAACCTATATGGGTGAAGGCTTGGTACCCTAGCCTTATTCCTAAAATCAACATCTTGATTTGGCTTTTCCTCCAGAATAGGGTGCTAACTATTGATAATCTCAACAAAAGGGGTCTCTACATTCCTAATAGATGCATTTTATGCAAAAATGAGGCTGAGACTATGGATCAATTTTTATTCATTTCTCTTTCATGAGAGAGTTATGGTCAATTTTTAGTCAATTTTTTGGTTTAGATTGGTGTGCCCCTGCCTCAATTACTAAATTCTTTAGGTAATAGGATGATTCTTGGAAGGGTTCTAGTCTTTAAGCAATCAGTAAATGGGCTTTGCCTCACTTTGGTTGGGGAATATGGAAAGAATGCAATCATAAATTTTTTAGGGAAGCTAGCATCCCTACCAAGATTATGTTAGGTAAAATTCTTAAAGCCCTTTTAGAAAACTACCTTTTTTGCAAAGGATCTAACCCATTTGCAAGAGCCACAAGGAGCAACAATGACACATACTAAAGAAGAGATGAATACTAATGAAATTTTACCCCAAAGGGATAACACAAAGCTAATTTTTATGGGGTAGAAAAAGGGTGATATGAGACAAGAAGGTAGTGGTGGGTGATTCAAAATTGCTAGAATTATGGCATAGCGATGGTGACCTTTCCTCTGGTGCACCAAACTAATCACTTCACAGAGGCATGTGCTACCCTTCAAACTACTAAGCTGGAAAAAGATATTGGTGTTAAATGCCTTTTTCTTGAAGGGGACTCAAATAAAATCATAAAATTCTTGAGAGGTGATCATCCTCCATCTTGGTCTATCAAGATTTTGGTAGAAGAAACGAAATAAATCCTACTATCTTTTAAAAGTGTCTACGCATCACATGAATATAGAGAGGAAAATTGGTTGCTAACTGGATGGTTAATGAGGTATTTAAAAGGGACACGTCATACAGGTGGATTAATGGTGATGAGATTCTAGTGGTAGCTAAAAGCACGATTGAGATTGAGAGAATCTAAGAGAGGAAAATTTTAAGAGTAATTATGAAAGGTAATGATGTCAGGTTCACATTTATATTATTGAAAGCTAAGCATAGGTTGGACACAAGTAATCTTAATTGGGAGGGTTTTTGGCATGCTTTATGGGTGATTGGTAATGTTAACTACTATTGCATTCCCAAGAAAAAAGGTAATCTTTGTTTTGGTGAGTTTTATCAGAGATCTATTCTTTGCTCTTGGAGTTTGCAGAGAATTTGTTCTACTCTTAGCAACAATATGGTGGGTGAAAGGCATCACAAAGAGCCAAAGGATGAAGCAATGAAATGGAAAAGGAGGTCAAAGGTTTGGGAGATGCTGAGGGAAGGTGGTATTTTGAATTTCATTAAGAAATTGCATGGTTGGAACCCTAAGGTTATTGAACTTATGGTCACATCTTGGAAAGATGAGAAAGTTAAGATTGATAGTATTGATTTTTGAGTTAATGAAGGTGTTATTATGGATGTCACTGAATCCCCTTATGAGGGAATCATATTTTTTAGGGATAAGAAAGTTTCCCTCAATGGTGTTAAATAATTTTCCATGGATGCCAAGGAGATGAAAGATTTGGTGAAGATGGGAGTGTACTATGAATCAATTTCAATTAAAAAATTTGGAAGTTTTTTCTTAAGGTGATTATCTCTTACATTACACTAGATACTAGGTATGATAGAATTTGTACCCACCACTTTGTCATGCTTAACAAATTTAGGTATGGAAAGAATATCTCCATCCCCTACTACCTCTTCTTCTCTATTAATAAGAATATCATGGGTTATAAGAAGAAATAATATGCTAACCCGACTTTCCATGAGCACCTATTGTTACTAATTTATGAGCACTTTAAGGCTCAAATCCATGACATATCTATTGCCCATAAAGTGGAATCCTTAGATGATATAGAAATCTCCTATCTCCCATCTAATACTGAGGATAGTGTTGGGCTTCATTTGGATGATGAAGTGGAGGTGGCCAAGATAATTAAGGATTTGGGAAAAAATAAGAAGAAAAAGGTTGGGAAAGGCTCGACAGGTAAAATTATCAAGTTTGAGGTTAATTCTATTGAGGATTACAATGAAGAGTATGAGGGGATGGACATAAAGGAGGAGACTAATGTGAAAGAGGAGGGAACTAGCAGGGTTCTAATTCACTAGAAGGTGGAAAGCCTAACCAAGAGGAGAAGGGAATTGATATTGAAGTTGATTAGGATTCTAGCAAGGGTCAGGTGACCCCCCTCAATTCCCATGAGAAGATTAATGAGGATTATGTCATGGATAAAACAACCTTATCTTTTAGCTCTAAGGGTGGGAAAATGGTCTGGAGGAACTTTGAAACTCGACTGTGAAAATGGGCATTATGAGAGAAACTATCTAGCCCAAGGTCTTAGAGGGAAATAATGATAGAATCCATTTGGAGGAACTTATTGATCCAAAAATGGTGGTTCTCAATGAAAATTACAAGGAGGTGGGGATGAATCTCCTTCATGATGCCCGTAATAGTATGAAGGATAACTTCTATTCAATCAAGTGGATTTACCATGAAACATAAGAGAAAGAAAAAGTTGAAGGGCCTAGAAATGAAGAAAGGAGATGAAAAATCCAATAGAATTAACATTTGGGAAGCTAGGGTTACCGAGATGGATAAGAGAATGGACAGGATGGAGAGCTCTCTCCACAAATCTGCTTACCAGAGCCTCAATATTATCAAAGGCTTAAATGATAATATCAAACAAATGAAAGCTATGATGGAGGTTAGCATAGGTGGGAAAGATGACATAGACAATGAGGGAAAAAAGATTTCTAAAGAGGATGTCAACCCCCTAGATGAGAGCCCAAGTAATAAAATGAGATCAAATAAGAGGAAGAGGGATAGGGAGGACACTCTAGATGACATTCAGCTGATGACTAAAGCAACATAGACCATGGAAAAGTTGGAGCTCAAGGCTGCAAAGTTGGTCAAAGATATGGTGCCCTAATTTGTTCTCCTAGATTTTCTGTTTATCTCCTGGTTTTTGGTTTTTTGGGCTTTTCTGCACCTTTAGACATTGTTTTCTCTTAGGATTGGTTCTCAAGGCCTTCTATGGCATGTAGTTTTTCACTGTTCTACTTTATGCTCTAGACTTTAATTCGGTTTTATTTTTTTTATTGTGGGGTTTCAAGCACCTATTAAAATCTATTTTACTTAATCAAAAAATTTAACAAAATAATTAGAACCAATATTAAGGCTATTGCCTCAAAATTAATCTCACCACTATAATCCTTACAGATATCTCACAGGCCAACATTTCCAACATTATCTCTAGAAGCTACATCAATTTTAATTTTAATCAAGTATGATGGGGAAAATCCATATCCAATTATATAGGTGCAAAAACACTTAGAACACATGGGTCACCATAAGGTCCTAAAGAAGGATCAAATAAGAATATTAAGTTCATAATGTCAATATGACCATTTTTTTAATATCATTGATGCTATCAAGGCCATATGACTTCATGTATACTCATTTGTAATTAGAATTTTCAAATATAGCCATGATGGGAAAACCAAGCCTATCGGGTCATGCCAAGGGCCCAAGAGTAGATTAATATTTTTTAAAGAATTTTTTTCTTTTATAAGGTCTTTAAATACCATATCAATATAACAAGGGGATGGGTATGTTCCTAAGATTCAAATCAGTCATAAAGATCTTGGCATTCATGATTTTTAATAAGTCTAAGGGACTAACCAATCAAATGGATGTTGGGATGGTAATTCCAAAGGTTGCATTCAATTCAATTAGAATGGAAGGGTCTATAAATTTTTGTAATGACAAAAAATGAGTAGAATAGGTGGTTGTAAAAAGTGGGCATTAATAAAAGTGGCTTTTGCACAATTATTTTTGTTATTTTTCTACATAATAGTCAGATTGTAGACATTATTTCGTATTATATTCTTAGTGCATAGTTTTGAAACCTATTTTATTTGATTTATGGGTGAATCTACTTTAATCTAGATTTTGAATCACTCTATTCCATGAAGTGATCAAGATATCCCAATTTTGGTGAAGGGTTATAAAAAACCTCATTAGGAAAACTCAAGAGTTGGTAAATGCAATATATTTCTTGTTTTTATAGATATAAGCCCCAAATTCTGTTTAATTGTGGAAAATAAAATGTGTCTTATCTTAGTATGAATGTAGGTATCCATGCATTTGATTGCACATTTTTCTAATGAAGGGAAGGTCTAAAATGTTGTCCCACATTAGATAGAGATACCTTGGTTTAGATTGCAAATCTTAACTTAGGAATGCTTGTAAAGGAAGTAATAGATTATAAATGTATATAAATGTGAATTAATGGGTTCCAAGTGCATTGGAGGAAATGTAACAAGGGTCTTATGTGTTTTTAGTGACTATCTTATAGGATATGGTTGGCTGTCATAGTAGGACAATGAATGTTTTCATAATTAATAGTTTGAAACAATAGTTAGATAAGAATAAAAACTGATATGAAATTATAATTTTGGGGGATGGTAGGTCTTTATGTAACCTAAAAACTTTGTTCTTCCCTAAATAAATTATTTTAAAGTTTAAGGGTTCAAAAAATATGACTTCAAAATACTGTCCCAAAAGGACTAAATTTTGAATAGTTTGAACCAATCAATCCAACTATGGAGTTTGATAGTCATTTTCCATGTTCATGGAATTATTAAGGATTTTTCAAGGTATTGCTAATACAATTAGTTTTATCAATTAGGTATGAGTCAAGGGGATAAGATGAAAGGGTTGTCATAGGGAGTAGGAAGAACATGTGTCAAAGCAAAGAAGCATTATATGCAATCAACCAATGTGATATAAGATGTGGAAGACAATACAATCAATATTATCATATGTTGGAAGGAGAAGTTATTTGGAGATTTTATGACTAGGGATATTATGGCTTGATCCTAGTGTTTGAGATTGTAATTGTGAGTGTTGTACAAAACAAAAAAGAATGAAGGGTTTCAGAGAGATTGTGGGTAGGTCCATTATCCTCCGCATGAGAATATGTAGGATGTCTCATAATAACTTTGACTCTAAGCATACGGGGATTCCTGTGGAAGGGATACAATTTAGTAAGGAGACTAGTATCTCAAACGTGGCTTTTAAGAAATTCCTGAAGATGAAAGCTAAAGAGAAAAATTTGGAGAAAAATGGTGACTTCTATGACCTGAAACAAATTAAGGTCATTTGGAGGGACGTGCTATCATGTATCCGTAAGTGTTTTATTCTTGATGGTAGGGCAAAGAGAGTTCATAAATTTTACTTTTTTTTACCTAAATCATTTTAGGCCCAAAGATAGGATTTCCTTTCCATTTTATCTGAAGTATTCTCTGCTTCAAAGCCTCTATGCTCATAGGAAGAAAGATTCCCATCCTGTGCTTCATGAAGGTTTAATGTTACTTATAGAAAACTTCTATAAAAGAAAGGCCATTAAGTCCTCTCTAGTTTTGGAGAAAGAGGAAAGGGTTTGGTAATGATCCTCATTCTAAGAGAATTAAGGATAAAAGTGAGGAGGGTACTAGTGATAGCAAGAAGGTTTTCAAATGGGGAGGAATAAGAAACATGTGGAAGAAATCATTGAATCTAATAATTCTAACAATGATGATAAGATGGAAATAGGGGAACTTAGTTCCAATCTAGATGGATATTTTGGGAGTAAAGGGGTGTCAACTAGTAAAGATAATGTAGAGGGTAGAAAGGATAGAATTACTGATTCGAGTGTTGGGTCAAAAGCCCTCAGGGAGGATGAAGAGAAACATAGTGCTCACCCTTCCTGCTCAAAGAGGAATATTAGTGAGAAGAAAATGGAGGAGGATATTGGTGAGGAAATTGAGGATAAAAACCTTGCTACTAAGGAGAACAGCCTAAGTAAAGAGGAAAAAAAGGAGATGACAGAGAAGTAGGATATCAATACTGATATCCAAATCAATACTGCTACTACTACCAATGATTCTAAGATTAGGGCTATTTTAGATGGTAGGGAAGATTCTCATGAGGCTAAATTATCCTTTCTTTACACTAATAAGCTTAAAGTGGAGGCTTCCCTTTAGGGCAATTCTTGGCTTTACAATGAAATTATGGTTCTCAAGAAGAAAATGGGGGTTATGCAAAAAGAGCTAGACTATGAATGCACCATGAGAGCTTAGATGGAAATACAAATTGGTAACATCCCCAAAAAGCTCAAGGAATATGAGTAGGAGCTCTATTAATTAAGGAAAGTGGTCAAAGAATGGAATAGGTCACTTATAGTCTATGTGCCACAATGACCAATTTGGGTAAGAAGAGTAACAAGGAGATAATGTCTCCAAGTAATGTGGGGTTGGGGAGTCGAGGTGGACCTAGTAAGAGAACTAGACATAGCATGAGGAAAAAGGCCATTGAGGCTCTTGAGGCTCCTATTTTAGCTTCGGAAAACATTATCCAAAGTACTATAGAATTAGGTAAAGAGGTGGAAAATATCATCAAAGAGTTGCTGTAAGTGTTGGTTGTGGAGCTGGTGTGTTGGTTGCTAGTCTGCGTGGTTTTGCTAATTTTTTCTTTTTGTTTTCCAACTTGTTTAAAACTCTAGGTTCTAGGTCCTTATAAAACCTAGTTTCTTTTTATGGTTTAAACTTTTGGTTTCATGTCCCTATAAAACCTAGTTTATTTGTTTAAAACTTTAGGTTTCAGGTCCTTGTAAAACTTGGTGGTGCTTAACGTTTATCTTCAATTTTTTGTAAAGGGTTTTGGGTCCCTCCAAAACTTATTTTTACCTTAATCTAAAACTTTGAATCCCCACCAAAAAAATTCTTATTACTCACAAATATATATTTGATATGTTTCTTTACCCAAAACCTAATATACATGCATATGAGAACCATTAAAAATCCTCTAGTAGATCAAATTAGGATCACAATCTTTAGGATAGTCAATCCAAGTTTTGAACTGACTAAACATCAACTTCTTTTCCAATATAGTTCCTTTGAAGCTCACAATACATCCTCAACATTTATCTTTTCTCTACTCATAGCCAAATTTGCATTCAAGTTTTCATACCAAACAACACAACTCATATGACTGCATGTGATTATTTACCACAAGGAAATAATATTTCCTTTATACCAAGTCCTAATAACTAATCGAGTCAACCTTGAGGCTCTCCCACTTTACAATGAGTTATATAAGACATCAATAACATATTATAATTGCACATTAAATTACAATTTAACACTTCCCATAAAGATTTTATTAATAGTCGGTCTCCTAGGAATCACACGCTGAACAATCTTTGCCAAACCTCACAAAATGAACATCTATTTATGTCATTATAACCATAGCATCTTGAACATGTCTTTGATCTTACTTTAAGATCTCTTAACCATATTCCCTCTCTTCTAAAAGATACAATCAATTTATAGTACCCTCTTTCTAGAAACTCTTTCTAAAAGATACCTATATAAAACATCACATAACTTTGACATATATTCAAATATATTTTTACACACATAGCTGTAGCATCCCCACATATCATTGAGTATTTTCCCAATTGTGCCTAACCTAACCCGTTGGCCATTAACTATGCCAAATAATTGATCCTCTATAACTTTGGCAATCTTCACATGATAAAGTATATGTTGACATCAATGAAAAACATTGTCATGAATGCAACACATAAGTATTGAATCATGTCTCCAACAATGCTAGCATACGCCCCTACATGAATACCATTAATACACATGATAACAATCTCCCCCTTTGGAATTGATGGTAACATAGATGAAAACCATCTAAGTGCCATGAATACCAAATATGTTTCTTCCTCACCTGCCTTTACTCCCCCATTCATGTTGCTCATGAATGTAAACATACATCTCAGTCTTAAAGAATACATATTTCAAAATTTGTCTTACTTACATCTCACCTCCATAGATAGTAACCAATGTATTATTCTCCCCCACAAGGAATATTATTTCTTTCCCATCAAGAGTGTATAAGAATAATGTATTCATGTACTAATCTCTCCCTATTGATATCAATGACAAAGGTACTATTATGTCAATCTTCTAAGTTCAATCATTTAAAAAATAATTTGTAAGAGCTCACAATAAAGTGTCCAAAAATACTATTTGAATGTTAGTACGAAGAGTCCTTAATAAATCAACTCAACCATGGACAATCCACCATAGGAGAAGCATTTAGCATCTAGTTCAAACAAAAGAATAATGCTCTAACCATAATGGACTGATGAAATCTTTGCATCACTATCTTGAAGTAGGTTGGGGCATGACCTCAATCAATATACCTCTCAAATACTCATATGTATTCTTAGCCAAAATTTTTGTAAATATATCAGCTATTTTCTCCATTATGCTAACATATTCCAATTTGATCTCTTACTCTACTATCTTTTCTCTTAAAAAACAAAACTTAATTAAAATGTTCTTTTTCTTTGAATGGAAAACTAGATTTTTTGACATACTATTGTACTTGTGTTATCACAATGTATAATAACAAGCTCAATAAATTCAAATTCAATATCCTTCAACATCTATTTCATCCAAATAATCTGATTAAAATTATTCACTACTGTTACATACTCTACTTCTTCTATACTTTGTGAAATGCAATCTTGTTTCTTTCTGAACCAAGAAACCAATCTTCCTCCCAACAAGAATGCTCCACCGCTAGTGCTCTTTCTATCATCTAAACTTCCTACTCAATCAACATCAGTGTATGCATATAAAGTGAAATTATATTATCTATCATACCATAAGCCATAATTAGGGGTTCCTTATAAGTATCTAAAATTTCTTTTTATTACTATGAGGTGTGTCTCTGTAGGATCTACTTTGAATATTTCCATACTTCCAACTACATTAGCTATACTAGGTCTAGTGTGTGTCAAATATAGAAATCCATCAATCATAGATCTATACTTTGTTTGTTCCATAGTAGAAGATTCATCTTTTCTAGGTAACATACATCCAGTTACCATAGGTTTTCCAACATATTTACAATGTTCTAATCCAAATCTTTTCAACAAATCTCTAATATACTTATCTTGTGATATGATAATGACTTCTTTACTCTAAACAATCTGCAATCCCAATAAGTATTCCATCTCTCCAATCATGTTCATCTAAAATTCTTTCTTCATCTCTACTAAAATTATCTTGTTAGCTTCATCATTAACTCCAAAAATAATGTCATCCACAAATACTACAACAATTAGAAAACCATCTTCATTTTGTCTCAAATAAAAATTACTATTAGTATTACCTTTCACAAAATCCAAATTTGTCAAATGTTTATTGAATCTTGCATACTAGACTCTAGGTGCTTGTTTTAATTGATATAGTGTCTTCTATAATATACAAACCATATCCTTTTCACCTATCAATGGAGAACCATTAGATTTTCAATGTGTACATCCTCTTCAAGTTCTCCATTTAGAAGATTTGATTTAACATCCATTTGATAAACTTTAAAGTTCTTGTTAGCTACATATGCCAAAAACATTCTCACCACCTCAAAATCTAGCAATAGGTGCAAAATTTTCCTCAAAATCATTTGCCTCTTGATGTGAATATCCTTTACAAATGAGTCTTACTTTATTTTTCACAACTTCAACTTGTTCATTAATCTTGTTTCTAAATACCCATTTACTTCCAATAACTGATGCAGGAGAATCTTGGGTTGCCTTGCTATCCTACACTTTTGTTCATTCTAGTAGTTTAACTAACTTCTACCTATGTTGACTAAGTTGTCTAGTGTTAACCAAGTTTGTATGTGCATTTTGAGTTGTAGTTATGACTAAGTTCTTTCTAAGCTTTCTAAGTTGCAATACTTTTCAAGTGCAATGTTGACCGAGTGGTTTAGTACTAACCGAGATGATCAATGTTGACTGAGTTTCTTTAGGGTTTATAGAGTTCTTTAGAGATTACTGAGTGTTCCTTCATGTGTCAAGTGAACTTGTTGTTTTCTAATGCTTAGTTATTTCTTTGACCAAGTTGTCCATGTTTTGGTTCTTAGTTTGAGCCAACTCTTGTATTTAATTTGGATCATGAATTCAATGATAGGATCTTGTCTGGGGATAAGTGTTGATCATTTTGAGGTCAACCTTTCTTTTTGTAATGTTCTTAAAATCTTTTATAAGCCATTTTGGAAACTATAAGTAGATTTATTTGGTTTAGTGTAGGGGTAGAATTTAGGAGGAAGAGGGACTTAGAGAGGTCAAAGTAGATGTTGCAAATTTGAAGCTATATTGTAGATCTTGAAGTGGTATTTTTTTGTAACTGGCCATAACTGAAAAGGCCTTATAATTAGGCATGTATGCTAAAAAATTGATGAATCAATAAAAAATCTTGTTATCTCTCTCCTTGGTGTTGTTTTCTTTGTGGTTTCTTCTATTGTGTTTACTTAGTAAGGTGTTTGGGTAGTTAGGTGTACCATTGGCCCTACCTGTTCATTCTTCTCCTTGTGCTAGGTGGTATCCAAGCTTGAGGTTTATCCTTGTGGATAATGGTCATGTAGAACCCTAAGGGAATTTGGTTGTAAGGTGGAAAATTTGAGGATTTGAACTATAACTTGCAGAAGGTTACGATCTTGTAGGAATCCAATTATAAAGATGGTTTAAGGTAGAGGAAATGTTGACAATGCCATATTAGATACATTGAGACAAATTTCAACTAGATTAAATGTTGTAGAGATAGCCTAGAGAAGAGAAGCACATCTTGATGATGAAGAAATGATACCAAACCCTAATCTAGAACTTGAAGAAATTCAAGATAAGGAAAGATTGTTCAGAGTATTGTCTAAGGCACATTCAAAGCCTACAATAGAAGTTGTTCCTTATGATGAAAAATTGGACACCAATACTATGTTGGATTGGATATATGATATGGAGAAGTTCTTTAAGTTTAAAAATACTCATGATAATAGGAAGGTGAAAATTGTAGTCACTAGGTTGAAAGGTCATGCCTCACTATGGTGGGAGCATTTACAAACTGATAGACAAACGAGAGGAAAGTAGAAGATCAAGACTTGGCTGAAAATGGTGAACAAGGTAAAGAAGAAGTTCCTTCCTACTGATTACCAAGTTAACTCATTGAGGAAGATATAAAATCTAAGACAAAGGGACATGAGTGTGTAGGAGTATACCAGAGGAATTCTATAGATTGGACATTAGATCTAGACATGTGGATGATGATGTTGAGAAAGCTGCAAGTTATCTAAATGGATTGAGATTTGGAATTTAAGATGAAATAAGTTTTGTAAAATTTGCAAGTTTGGAAGAAGAATATCAATATGCTTTGAAAGCTGAGGAGATCTTGACAAAGAAGCATGAATAAAGAAAAAGAGGTAAAGGTGGTAGATTCTAGAGAGGCAGAGGTAGATCTTATGAAGAAGGTGGTAGATCTGATGATTCTGTGCAATATAAGGGAAAATTGATGATAAAGGCAAGACTGAATGGAAAGGTCATAATTCTTATTGAGGAGGTACTAGTTCTTACCATGGGAGAAGTAATTCTTATTCTAGAGGTGGTTTTTGTGGTAATTTTTTTAGATGTGGAAAAGAAAGGCATAGGCCCTTTGAGTGTGGATCCTTTGAGAATGAATAGGGTAATAGAAATATTATGATTCAAGGAGACATTAAGGGTTCACCAAGTAGACTTGAGGTTGGAGAAAATTTGATGGTGAGAAGAAATTTGTGTAATAAGGGAGTTGATGAAGAACATATTTTAAGGAGAAGTCTTTTCAAGACTAGATGTAAGATGGCTAGAAAATGTTGCAAGGTGATCATTGATAGTGGAAATTCAAAAAATTTGGCATCAGAAGACCTAGTTACAAAGCTGTAGTTGTAGAGGCCAAAGCATCCTAAACCCTATCATGGTTCATGGATCAAGTATGAGCATACGATATTGGTAAGTGAAAAATGTACTGTGAAGTTCAAGATTGGACATCATTTTGATGAAGTTCTATGTCATATTATGCCTATGGATTGTTGTCATATTTTATTGGGTGGACCTAGAAATAAGATAGATATGTCATGCTTGATGGAAGATTGAGTCAATATACTCTTTGGGTGAATGGGAGAAAGCAAGTATTGTTTCCTTTGATTGAAAGTCTACATGAGGTTAATTTGATGGGGACACAACCCAAGCACACAATGGACACAACAGGAAAGGAAAAATTTTATTAACTGTGAAAATATGCTAGTACACTTAGTGCAGAGAAACAGACTCCAAAACATGCCCTATGGGCTTACAATAGCATAAATTTGGAGATAAATTCTTCTCCCAGTACCTTCTCTCTCAAACTCCACTCCGAACTGCCTTTTACAATGCCAAAAATGTTCTTAAATAGACCCCAGAGGGTTAAGGATTAGGAATACATTCTAGAAAGTACTAGTAGGCATCCACCAACCAAATAGAAGGTTCTAGAAGTTGCATACAAAATTAGAAGAATCCAAAAATGGTAATCGAACTTGCAGAAGGCATAACTTTTGAACCGTAGCTTCGATTGATGAACCGTTTACATTTCTAGAAAGCTCTCAAAGTGCTCTATAGCCCTATGGATAGTTACAATCATCCCCCATTTTTTGACCCTATTTGAGGTCATTTAATGCCTCTAACGTAACTTTGAAGCATTCTTAGGAGGTCTCCAAAAATTGAAAAACTGCGATAACTTTCAAACCGTGGGGCCTTTTGACCTGATTCTTTTTTTGGAATGCTCTAAATTGCAATTACATTCATTTGACCAATTTACACTTTCTAGTTCATGAAAATGATGGCTCAATTACATACTCCTATTTTTTTGACATTTACACATATCCCAAGGTGTTCAAATACTCTAACCTAGAACATTGATAGTGGAACTGTGAGAGTTGGAACCTTTATTTGACCCAAATGGGTATCTAGAAATGAAAACACATGAAACAAAAACTAAGTCTAAGTACATTTTTTTGGGTGACACAGGATTACCCTTATACCTGAACCTGTCATCCTGTGAGCAGCCTTGTTAGGCAAACTAGCTCCTGGAATTAAATCTATCTGATGACTAATTTGCCTTACTGGTGGCAATCCTTCTAGAACATTATCAGAGATGATATCTCTAAACTCACCTAGTAAATCTGAAACTTCAAGTGATATTTCACTACTACCTTCTTTATCTTTCTCAGGGATCAAAGCATAGCACATATGCTGATGTTTCATGCCATCTAAAAACTTCCTTCCATCAACAAGACAAATCCTAGTACTGCTACATACCTTTTTGTGTTCCTTTTTCATGGGCTTCAGTTTGTGGCGAACTCCATCCTTCGTTAGAGAGTATGTGTTTGCATGACCATCATGTACTGCATGCCTATCAAACTGCCACGGTCTACCCAACAATAGATGGAAAACATCCATTGGAATAACATCACAGAGAACTTCATCATGGTAACTCCCAATTTTGAACTTCACTAAACATTGTTCACTTACCATGACCTTATGATCATCTTTCACCCAAGAAATCTGATAGGGCTAGGGGTGTTTCTCCCTTTTGAGCTTCAACTTAGAGACCATCTCCTCTGATACCAAGTTATTAGTGCTACCACCATCAATGTTCACATCACAACATTTATTCTCACACTTGCACCTAGTATGAAATAAACTCCTCATTTGTCCTGGTTCAATCTCACCACTTAGTAGGACCCTTTCATTCACCAAAGTCTCTCCTCTTTCTGCATCCTCTGAATATGATGATTGTGCATCCTATCCACATGAGCAACCCTAGCTTGACCCTCAGCTCTCCTATCTTTCCTTCCTTGTCATTGAGGGCATTCAAAGGCATGATGACCTTCTTCATTGCAATGGAAACAGGTACCATGGAAGCCTCCTCTTCCTTTTCCATGTCCTCTTCCTCTTCCTCTCTAATTTCCAAAGTCTTGATCACAGGAGTGGTTGAAACCCTCATTCCTCTGGTTCCTGCTAGTACCCACATCTTCATTTTTGTTTTGGGTTTCATTTCAGCCTCTAGATAACCTACCACTACCTCTTCCTCCTTGACCATGCCCTCTTTGTCTCCCTTCAAACCTTTTATTTAGCTTCTCTTCAACTCGTAGGGAAAATTGGTATGCCTCGTCAACATTGGTCATTCTTACCAGACTTAATTCCTCTTGGATGCTAGGTCGCAACCCACTGATATAACAAGCAAGCTTCTCCTTATTTGCTTCTGCATGTCCTACTCTAATAAGAAGTCGGTAAAAATCCTTTGTATATTCTTGGACTAATTTTCCTGCTTGTTTTAACCCATGCATCTTCTTAAACAAATCAAGCTCGTAGTCAATAAGAATGAACTGCTTCTTTAGTTTGTCCACCATGCGATCCCACCTTGTGATCTTCTCCTTTCCTCTTCTATTTCTTTCCAATTGAACCTCTTGCCACCAGATTTTGGCATGGCCTTTGCAAACATAACCCTATCTAGATCTTTGATATCCTCATACTCAAAGTATTCTTCCAGTTCATTAATCTAGTTGATCAACTCATCTAGTTTTAGATTTCTTGAAAATACACCCACATCAATTGTAGGTCTTTTCCCAAACTTAGTAATGGCCCTAAAAAGTCTTTCCTCTACTTGATTCAAAACTTCCTTTTCAAATTCCCCTTCTAGTCTAATTTCTTCTTCTTCATTTTCATCCTCACTTTCATCACCTGCAACAACATTTGTTCCTCTATGGAGCTCCTCCTGCAACACTTGAACCTGCCTTTGGAGGGCTCTAATCTCCTTAGGATTAATAGCTCTGGCCCTTCCACCATGCTCTATTTGTGGAGGCATCTTCTTAATTCAAACACACAACCACACAGTCCTAGTGCAAATTGCCTCACAGTCGGTGCTGTGTCTACACACTTAGGAAAATTGGCTCTGATACCACTTGATGGGGACACAACCCAAGCACATAATGGACACAATAGGAAAGGGAAAATTTAATTAACTATGAAAATATGCTAGTACACTTAGTGCAAAGAAACAGACTCCAAAACATGCCCTATGGGCTTACAATAGCATAAATTTGGAGATAAATTCTTCTCCCAGTACCTTCTCTCAAACTCCACTCTGAACTACCTTTTACAATGCCAGAAATGTTCTTAAATAGTTCCTGGAGGGTTAAGGATTAGGAATACATTCTAGAAAGTGCTAGTTGGCATCCACTGACCAAATAGAAGGTTCTATAAGTCACATACAAAATTAGAAGAATCCATAAATGGTAACCAAACTTTTGGAAGGCATAACTTTTGAACCGTAGCTCCGATTGACAAACCGTTTACATTTTTAGAAAGCTCTCGAAGTGCTTTATAGCCCTATGGACCAACTATGCTCATCCCCCATTTTTTTTGGCCCTATTAAAGGTCATTTAATGCCCCTAACCTAACTTTGAAGCATTTTTAGGAGGTCTCTGAAAATTGAAATATTGCGATAACTTTCAAACCGTGGGGCCTTTTGACCCGATTCTTTTTCTAGAATAATCTAAATTACAATTACATTTATTCGACCAATTTATACCTTCTAGTTCACCAAAATGATGGCACAATTACATACTCCTATTTTTTTGGCATTTATACGTATCCCAAGGTGTTCAAATACTCTAACCTAGAACACTGATAGTGAAACTGTGAGAAATGGAACCTTTATTTGAGCCAAATGGGTATCTAGAAATGAAAACACATGAAATAGAAACTAAGTCTAAGTATATTTTTTTGGGTGACATAGGATTGCCCTTATACCTCTAGATGCTCTTGCATCATAATTGTACCACTATGAGAACTTACATAGTTATTAGAAAGCAATTAGAAAAGGAAATAAAGAAGAACCAAATCTATTTTTCCATAATTCCTAGGAGACCAAGTTATGCTTGTCATAACTGAGTGACAAAAAATAATGATGACTGAGTAACATATAGTAATAACTGAGTGATAGAGGTAAGTGGTAACTAAGTAACAAACAATAGTGGCAATTGAGTGATAGATAGTGGTAGCCACATGACAATAGAAGCTATTAGAATTGACCGAGTGCCAATAGAAATTGCAAGTTTACTAAATAAGTATAAAGGTATTGTTTTAGAGGATATCTCTAGTGGTTTACCACCAGTAAGAAGTAGAAGTCATTGTATGGACCTAATTCCTAGAGCTAGTTTTCCAAATAAAGCACCATATAGATTGGCACCTACTGAGAATGAAAAACTTAACAAACAAGTACACGAGTTGTTGTAGAAAGGTTTGATTAGAGAAAGTTTGAGTCCATTTGCTATACCTACTGTATTAGCACCAAAGAAGAATGGAGAATGGAGAATGTATATTGAATCCAGATCTATTAACAAGATCACAGTGAAATATAGGTTTCCTATTCCAAGGATGGATGACATAATAGATTGTTTGAGTGAAGAAAAGTATTTTAACAAGATGGATTTGAAGAGTGGCTATCATTAGATCAAAATTAGAGAAGGTGATGAATGGAAGACTTCTTTCGAGACAAAAGATAGTTTTTATGAAGGGTTGGTAATGCCTTTTGGTTTGACTAATGCATCTAGTACTTTCATGAGGTTGATGAATGAAGTTCTCAAAAGTTTTTTGGGTAAGTTTGTGATTATTTATTTGGATGATATTTTGATATTTAGTAAAACTAAGGGAGAACATATTGAGCATGTTAGACAAGTATTGTAAAGATCGAAAGAAGAGAAGTTGATGATTAACTTAAAAAAATTATTCTTTTATCCAAGACAAGATTGTGTATTTGAGATTTTTGATTTTAGTTGATGGTTTGAGAATGGATCTTGAGAAGGTTAAATCAATTTTGGAATGGCCTAAACCTAAGAATATGGGTGAGGTAAGATCCTTTCATGGTTGGATAGTTTTTATAGGAAGTTTATAAAGAATTTTAGATTTATTTGTAATGCTATGATTGAGACAATGAGAGGAGATAAAAATGATTTAAAGAGGACACATGGAGCTAATAAGAGTTTTGAGACTTTGAAACAAAAGGGTGCTGCGTTACATGTATTGGCTTTACCTAATTTCAATAAAGTATTTCAAGTTGAATGTGATACCAGTGGTAGTGTAATAGGAGCTATGTTGAGTCAAGAAGGTAAACCCACTACTTTCTTTAGTGAGAAGTTGAATGATGCTAAAAGAAATTATTCTATGCATGATCAAGAGTTTTATGCTATTGTTCAAGCCTTGAAGAAGTGGAGACATTATTTGATTCCTAAAGAGTTTATGTTGTATACTAATCATAAAGATTTATAGTACTTGGGAAGTCAACATAAATTGAATCAGAGGCATATGAAGTGGGTTGAATACTTATAGAGCTTCACATTTGTGATTAAGCATAAAAGTCAAGTTTGTAACCAAGTTTTTGATGCATTGAGCATAAGATGTTCTTTGTTGACCATGATGAATGTTGAAGTTCTTGGTTTTGATGAAATGAAAGAGTTGTATGATACTGACCCTAATTTTTCTAAGGCACGAAGAGAGTGTAGAGCACTAGATCTATTAGGTCACATGAGTATTTAATTCAAGAAGGTATGTTGTTCAAAAGAATTTAGTTGTGTATACCAAGAAGTGATATAAGAGTTAATTTGATTAAGGAAAAGCACTGTGGTGGATTGGCTGGACATTTTGGAATTGATAAGACATTGAGTTTGTTGAAGGATAAGTATTATTAGCTACAAATGTATAAGAATGTTCAAAAATTTGTGAGTTGTGGATTTTTCAAGTTGCAAAAGGAGTAAGTCAAAATATTGGATTGTATACACCTATTTATATTCATGAGAAACCTTGGAGTGACATCAACATTGATTTTGTTCTTGGATTACCTAAGACAACAAAAGGGTATGATTCCATATTTTGTTGTTGTGGATAGATTATCTAAGGTGGCTCATTTCATACCATGTAAGAAGACATCAGATGCTGAGCATGTTGCTGAGATTTTCTTCAAAGAGATTGGTAGATTGAATGGATTGCCAAGAATTATTATTTTTGATAGAGACCATAAGTTTGTTGGTTATTTTTGGAGGACTTTGTGGAAGAAGATGGGTACTGAGTTAAGATTTAGTTCTACATTCCATCCACAGATAGATGGGCAGACAAAGGTTGTGAATAGAAGCTTGGGTAATTTGCTGAGATGCTTAGTTGGCAAACCAAGTAATTGGGAGCTGGTATTAGCACAAGCTGAGTTTGCATATAATAATTCTATGAATAGGAAGGAGTATAGGGAAAACACCTTTTGAGATTGTTACTAGAATGCAACCTAGAGGAATATTAGATTTGAGGGATGTTATTGGTGAAGAGAAAAAAAGTTTTGATGGAGAAGAGTTTGTTAGTTTTATGAAGTCTTTGCATGAGGAATTGAATTTAAAGTTGGAACAAAGTAATCAAAGGTATAAGGAGAATGCTAATAAGTCTAGAAGACATCATATTTTTGAAGTTGGTGATGAGGTGATGGTCCATTTGAAGAAAGGTAGATTTCTTATTGGAACATACAATAAGTTGAAGATGAGGAAGTTTGATAGTGGAAATGCTTATGAAGTTGAGTTACCTAATGACATGGATATATCTCCTATATTCAATATTGCTAATTTGTATAAGTATCATTAGTCAGATGATAAATTTTTTGTATTGATGATTACCCTAAGAACTAGATTGAAGAGGTTGAACATGTATTGGATTAGAGAGTTGGTAAGAGCACAAGAGGAAAATATTACTATGATTATTTGGTGAATTGGAAGAATAGACCAATTGAAGATGCTACATGGATTTATCAATAAGAGTTGGATTCAACTCAAGTTTTGATACTTGCATGATTTAGGAGAATCATTTCTTTCAACCCTGGTTGTCTGATGCATGAGCTTACTAAGTTTCCTTGCTATCCTGCACTACTGTTCATTCTGGTAGTTTAACTAAGTTCTAGCTATGTTGAATGAGGTCTCTAGTGTTAATCAAGTTTGTATGTGTGTGTCAAGTTGCAATTTCCTAACCAAGTTCTTTCTAAGCTTGTTAAGTTGGAGTCTTTTTTGAGTGCAATGTTGACCAAGTGGTTCAATGCTAACTGATCTAGTAAGTGTTGACTGAGTTCCTTTAAGGTCAACCAAGTTGTTCAGAGTTAACTAAGTGTTACTTCATGCACTAAGTGAACCTATTGTTTGTTAATTCTTGGGTCCTTCTTTGAACGAGTTGTCTATGTGTTCGTTCTTTGTTTGAGCCGACTCTTGTATTTAATTGGGATCATGAATTTAATGATAAGATCTTGTCAAGGGATAAGTGTTGACCATTTTGAGGTTGACCTTTCTTTTTGTAATATTCTAGAATCTTTTGTAAGCCATTTTGGAAAGTATAAGTAGAGGTACTTGGTTTAGTTTAAGGGCATAACTTAGGAGGAAGAGGGACTTAGAGAGTTTAGAGAAGATGCTGCAAATTTAAAGCTATATTGTAGATCTTGAAGTTTTATTTATTTTTATCTGGCTGTAACATAGAAGGCCTTACAACTAGGTATGTATGCTGAAAACTTGATAAATCAATAAAAGTGCTCTCTCTCTCTCTCTCTCTCTCTCTCTCTCTCTCTCTCTCTCTCTCTCTCTCCCTCCCTCTCTCTCTCTCTCTCTCTCTCCTTGATGCTATTCTTTGTGTGTTTGCTTCTATTGTATTTACTCATCAAGGTATTTAGATAGTTGGATGTGCCCTTGGTCCTACATATTCATTCTCCTCCTTGTGCCAATAACATTCTTATCTTTAGGTATAGGAAACAATTCCTAAATTATATTCTTTTCAATCTTCTCTAATTCCTCTTTCAGAGCTTTTATCCAATAGTCATCTTTTCACATTTCATCAGACTTCTTAGGTTCAACTTGATATATTAAACATAATTATTCATTAACCTTGTTTATTGTCATAACTCCTTTGTTCACACTTCTATTGATTTGTTCAATAGGGTGATTCTTTGCCACATTTTTGTTAGGTGTTACTCGTTCAATTCTTATTTCTGCTCTAGGTTCTAATCTTGGTTCTTCTCTTTATTTTTTCTTTGCAGTCCGGTCTCCAAATTAGTTAAGTTTCTTCAAATGATTCTTGTTCAACATTATTAGTTCTCTGATTAGTCCCTCCATTACAATCATAATCAAGTATTCTAAAATTTTTATCAACTCTCACATTAACATCCTTAAGAGCTGATTTGACATCCATTTGATAAAATTTAAAGTTCTTGTTAGCTACATGTGCTAAAAAAATCTCACAACCTCTAATCTAGAAACAAGTGCAAAATTTTCCTCAAATTAAATTCTCTCTTGCTGTGAATATCCTTTACAAACCAATCTTACTCTTTTCTCACAACTTCACCTTGTTTATTAATCTTGTTTCCAAATACCCATTTACTTTCAATAACATTCTTATCTTTAGGTGTAGGAATAAATTACTAAATATTATTCTTTTAATTCTTGTCTAATTCCTCTTTCATAGATTTTATCCAATAGTCATCTTTTCAAGATTAACTAGAATCAGTCTCAGTTTCATCAAATAATACTTGTTCAACATTCTGCTTGTTAGTTCTCTGATTAGTCTCTCAATCAGAATCATAATCAAATATGCTTTCTTGAATTCAAAACTTTTCAAAAAATCTCACATCATCACTTTCAAAAATAGTCTTTAATCTCTAATTAAAACATCTATATACTTTTTCTTTTCAAGGAATATCCAAGAAACATCCCTTCATCAGTTCTAGAATCAAACTTTCCAATATCATCATCTATATTAATTTAGCATTTAATTCCAAAGATTCAAAAGTATTTTACATTAGGTGTATGTCCAAACCAAAGTTCATAAGGTGTTTTACTAGTGCCTTGTTTAATTTGCATTGTGTTCATAGTATGTATTGTTACTTTTAGTGCTTCTCTCCAAAAGATATATAATACATTGTTCAAAAAAATCATTACTCTAACTACTTTAGTTATTGATATGTTCTTTCTTTATGATATTCCATTCTCCTACAAAGTCCTAGGGGCTGAAAACTATCTCTTTATGCCATTATCCTCACAAAAGTTGTTAAATGCATTTGAAATAAATTCTCCACCTCTATCTAATCTCAAGAATTTAATCTTCAAGCTAGATTTATTATCAACTATACTCTTAAATATCTTGAATTTCTCAAAACTTTCTGATTTATCTCTAATAAATACAACCCACATAATTCTAGTGCAATAATTAATAACAAGCATAATAAAAAGATATTGTTCTTGTAGGACCACTTAGATCTGTATGTACAATCTCCAACTTTGCTGAAGTAGTAAATATATTTGTTGGAAATGAACTTTTCTCATTTTTGCTAGTACACATACTTTGTGTTGGTGGTTTGAAACGTCACTATTTCAAATTACCTTGATGAGAACATAATACATCTAGGGGAAGCTACTTTCCATCTACAATGTATCCTTTCAAACATTGAGCCAACTATAAGGCTAAACCCTTCTTCTACTTCAGGCTTTGCAAAACCTAGGCGGGTGGACCTTAGATTCATTTATATAGTACTAGTGCTAAAACACACACTTGAACCTAACGAAGTAGATTAAACCCTTAATCTTTTAACACTTATGCGAAGATCCCAGACATGAAATAGATAATAATATGACCTAAGAACTTGATAAGCCAAGTGAGGGCAACACGTTTTAGTTCCTTCAACATGAAAGGGAAAAGATATTTGATTAATGATGTTGATTTCAACAAAACCAAGACATGAAAAACATAACACTTTGATCTTGTAGCTAACCAGTGCCTTATCTATTGGGAAATCCCACAAACCCCTAACCCACATCCCTAAAAGTTATAGACATATCTCATACATTAGGACTTCCTGATCTATCCATTCACCTTGTGAATCATACACCTACATCTTTATGAATCTCATACTTGACCTATCCTTTCATATGATTTTCAATTGTATGATAATAAACCAAGCACTTGCATGAATCCTTGAGTTATAGACAAAATGAATCAACATATACAACCTAGAATAGGTTACAACTAAGTTTCATACTCTTTGTTTACAAAATAGAAAAGATCACAAAAAACGTGAATGGGAGAGAAGATATCAGAATGAAGATTGATTTGTTGCTACATTTTTATTCATTTTTTTGAAATAAATACAATAAGATGCATAGAATTTAAACATAAGAATTCCTAATAGATCAAAACTATCTATATTCTTATTACTTGTTGTTCATTACAAGGGAAATACTAAAGAGAAATGGTATCATATCCATAAGAAACTTTCTCTAGAACTAGAACCCTGGTCTCACAATAGTGAGAAAAATCTCAAGATTTGACCCTCTATAATGAATTAGAAAGAGAAAGATATAAGAAAGGAATGAAATCTTGGGTTTGATCTAGAAGTGATATGTGTCCACTTGAATCTTCATTCCCTATTGTTGTAATGCATCTCTCATCTTTTTGCAACCAAAATTTAATATGATTCTCATCATTGTCTATAAAAAACTTGGAAATATCTCTTCTAGATGATGAAAACCCTTGTTTTGCCAAAATATCTAAAATGTTGATAATACCTTCATCAAGATGACTTGGAAGTGAGAAAAACTTCCCCTAACTACATTGTTACTATCTTTGGCACACATTCAATCCATCATTTTGCTAGAAATCAAATTTGAACTTCAATACCTAAATGTGGTTGAAAATTGAGTACTTGAGACAAAACCTTGTATAACTTGAATAGATGACTTCCTATGAAAAAAAAACTCCAAAAATGGAAAATTCATTCTCTCTTGATTCTGAAGATATATAATAGTACTATATTGGTGCATTGGAGATGCCCATAATCTTCATTTGAAAATCATGCCCCTAGGTTGGTTTTAAAGTCTACATCTCAATTTGAGTATTTAAAAATTTCAAAAGTTTGAACTATATATTATAATTCAAATTTATTTAAAAGATCTATACATTGAAAACCATAATAGAATATTATTTTCCAAAAAATAGGATTTTCCATCCAGTTATGTATTTCAGGTCAACTCAAGTTTGACCACCTCTGCCATGTGGCAACATGCAATTAGTCGAGGCCTGCCATATTACTTGCTACCGAGGCTCCACATGGGACCCTTTGATTGGTCCTCAAAAAATTACCATGTGCCAATATTTCATTAGCTCTCCAACCTCCTAGTCACTGCCATGTCATCCTTTGTCTAGCACTCACCATGTCATTGCCATGTGGCACTTTATTATTGGTTGAATTTCTTCTCCTACTATGTCACCACTGATTGGGGCCCACTACCATGTGTTAGCTAGGTGCTTCCCTACATTCATAGTCAACAACTTCCATGTTGCATGTGGGAATGCACCTTTGCAAAACCTATCCTACCTTGCCATGCTGGCACTTCAATTTTGGTGCCAAGTTTGGAATCCTCTGCCATATATCATTCTTCAACTCATCCTTTTGGCTACCATTTTTCACCTACTATTTGGTCCATACAGGTTTATTCATCATCAAATTTGTGCACATGGTTCAAAATTTTGTTATGGTTGCCAAGTCAACAGACCCCACAGACCCCACACATGAAGCCTTAATCTTACAAAAGCTGTGTCTCTTTAGACTCTACACTATACCTTTGAATTTACACCTTTAAAACTCCCATTTCATAGCCAATGTGGGATATAATTTTTTACCTTTTCTTCTATTTCATGCGGGGTTCTCCTCTCCAAAGGTGTTCATTTCCAACTCCTTTTGTGATGAATAGGATCTTTCTCTCTATATGATTTCTATAGCCATTGCTAGCTTCAAAAATGGCTTCTTCAACTTATGGTTGGTGCCTGATGGCTCTCCCAAATCCACACCTTCCTTATATCCTACTGAGCTTTAAAACATACAAGATGCCAACTGAGTTATTAGTAACTTTAAACTAATGGTAGGGAAAAAGAGCACTTGCAATGGTAAACACACCACTCTGCGTATTATTTCAAAATTTGGCCTTGATCTTCATTTGGAAAAGGATGTCCCCCCTACCATAGACATATTCAACAATACAAAATCTAGAAATACTTTGCAATGTAACTCCAAAAAGTGGTCTCTAGCATTATATTTCACCATTTGCAGGTGAAGGTGTGGGATAGGAGAGCCCTGTTTAGCACGTCACATTTCCAAAAGTTCAATGGCAATTGAAGTATGTGGTTTTCTCTTCACCTTTTAACTAAAATTGGCATGCATTCTTAGAACCCTACCCCTTTATATGTTCTATCATGTGCCTTCACTTCAAATGAAAACTTGCTATGTGTTGGTAGTTCTCCATACTAAGACAGAGTTGAGACTTGGATTCTTCCTTTCTTAATCTACCTCAAACCTCTCCATGTGATTCTTGGGCCTTTTAGAAAGCAACAACATCTACTTACTCATTTTTCACAAATACATGCAAGTCTTAGAGGTCTTGATGTGTGACTAGTCACAAAAAATTGAAAGATCACCATTGGACCGCTTTGAAATAGTGGTCTCAGAACTTTATCCAATTCATTTCCTCATAAGGCACCTACATCTTCTTCATCTTTTATGGATAGCTCTCAACATCCATAACTCATTTTTCAATCTTCTTTATAGTAGTGAAAGTGTGTTCCAAACCAGTGGTTTCACATTGAAGGCTTCTTGCATCCATGTGTTTTGTCCTGACAAATGATGTTATACAGGTTGTACTTCATTCTTCTCCCATTCAAACTTTCACAAATTACATTGTGATGGTAAAACACTTCTACATCATGTGGATGCCATCATATTTCAGAGAGACATAATGCAATTTGAGCTGAACATTGGGAATGAAGAAAGTGATTACCCTTTCTGCTCTCATCAGTCAAATTGTTGACATTATGGTAAGGTGAAAAAATATGTTCACATGACAATATATTGCAAATATATTTCAAACAAACTCAGTTTTAGAAAATGCTCATTTTCAAAATATGTACATTTTCTTAAGACGATGGTGGTGTGAAATGGTTTATTTAATAGGTTGGTGTAATAATGCTTACTATAATTGCAGAGCTCTCATAATAACCACCCATCCATCTCTCTTAAATTATTCAAGAAAATACTATTCCAAACTTATGGAGATTCTCGAACTCTTATTATTTTCTCTTTTGATGTCCATCTGCATGGATGGCCTTGCACATCTATTTGTGAAATTGCATTTATTCTTTCTTAATCAATATTAGAAAGTCCACTTTGATCATTTCTAAAGCTAGTGAAAATCTAGACATTTCTTTTGGTTTCACAAATCATGTGCCTAGTGTAAAAATAAAAAATGATTAGAGGTGTCATAATCCCTTTTTAAAAACATCTTCAACTCTTGATGTTCGATCAATCTGAAGAGAATTAGTTAGGCCCCAAAGTGGGTCTAGCTAAAAAATTTTTGAACTCAAACACTCGACCTCTCAAACTGATCCACTAGACCCATCATACTGATTAAGATTAGAATCAATCACTGGAAAGTCAAATGAAACTCACTTTTCCACTTATCTGCAAATTATGATTTTCCTGCCAAGGGGTCCTTTGACTAGCTTTAAAAATTGACCAAAAATCTTGACTAAACCTTGGGTTATGACAAACTAACTCTCTAGTCAAAAATCTCTTACCCTATCATATCTCATCTCATGATGACTTTAGGGTCAAAAGATATTGACCACCAAAGTTGCCTTCTTAGAATTGCCTACAAGAAAACATGTCAAAAAACCACAAATCACATTCGGTTTTGGCTTCAAAAATAGGTCAAACTAACACTTGGGGAAATGAAAATTGAGGAATTTTTTCACTATCATGAGGGGAATATAAATCTATGATTTGGGCTCATGAAAAATAATTGGGAAAATTTGGCGAGCGGTCAAAGTGAGCTACGTAGATTTACAGAATTAGAAACATTGGTAGGAAGTGATTTTCTCAAATAGAATGAACTTGAGAAAGTGTGTAGATAGATTTGTGAAGACTTGGAAACTAGAAAACTTGAGAATTTTCATAATGGAATGCAATAGTGCAATCCATTTGATCTCATCTATCATAGATTCAAAGTTATGACAACTCGAATAGGGGCACCGATTAATCTACACTTTATGACACCAGTGAAACTTTACAAATTGCATATGGAATCATGCTCAAAAACTAATCAAATAGATTCATCATAACCTCAACTAAAACATAACAAGTCTTTGACCACTATAATTTAATGAAAATGGAGCTACCTCATTTTGGTCAACTAGGTCAAAGTTATAATAGGTCAAAAAGAGCCTTCTATAATTTTGAACAATTTACATCAACATGACAACAATAAACAACTAACTTTGAGGGATTCAAAACCCAATAAAAACATGGAAAAATGACTTGAAATATGAAATATAGGTTCTTTGATATGCACATTAAACATTCCCAAAGTGGCAAGTCATGAAACATTACTGGGTGCGAGATATTCAAATGAAAACTAGGCCTCTTGTCGCTGTTTAACACTTTGACAAAAATGCAGATTTGGACATTGCTCAAAATGGAACTTTACATAATGACTCAAAATGGTAATTTATCTTTATGGAACACATGGATATGCTGAATGAAAAGTGTTATAAATATTAAATATCTCTTAGGCCTCAAAAGGACAGCCGAGTACACATGCATCAAAATGTGCTCATAAGGCTCAAAAGATTGGAATGGTACTTAAATTAGGAAGATGATTTTGAGTCCCAACACTTTGCATATCATGTTAGTAGGTTTCACAATCTTAGGAAAGTATCTTAACTACAAATGTAGTATTTTCCTTCACAATGTTATCAAAGTTCATATGAAAAAATGTCTCTTATGCATAGCCAACTATCATCCACTTTAGCAACCAAACATGTCATTTGAGTAGGGTTCAACTGAAATACATTACCTCTCATTCTTGTACCAATACCAATCAAAGTTTCATTCTTATCCTTGATGGTGCAAGTCTTGTATATAAACTAAAACTAATATCCCTTGTCAACAAGCTATCCAACACTCAAAATATTATGTTTCAATCCATCCACAAAGTAAAAATCCTCATTGTTAGTCTTTCCATCAAGAGTGATAGTCCTTTTCATTTTATGTGACATGCTTCCTTATTTCCAACCCTAACTATTCCACCATCATAATTATTGAATTCAAATTTTTTTTTCATATCTGAAGTCATATGATGGGAACAACCACTAATCTATAATCTGATCAGAACTTTTCTTCTCAATCTATGATACTAATGCCTTTTCTTCTTTTACTTCCTTTTTTTTTGATTTTTCAAGACTTTCTTCTTTAATAGAAATAAATACCATCTAATAATCCTCATAATCACTATCATCTAAAATCAAGTTCATTATCCTCTTTAACAAAGAAGCAATCCTTAGACATTCTTGACTTGTAAGGATTTCTTGGCTTAAACTTCTTCTCTCTCAACACATTTAGAAGAATAATGATCAAGTTATTTACATGTCTAATATATTTTTTTTGTTACCTTTAGATTCTCTCTTCATAGGTAAGGAAAGTCCTTCATTTATCTTCTTATCTTCTTTTTCCTTTTATTCTTGATTACTACTAGTATTATCTTCACTTGTACTCACCCTTCTTGTCAATCTAGGTTTGTCTCTTTATTCACTAAAATTAGTTTCCACTCTAGGTAATTCATCATTCTATTTCATCTACAATTTAGATGCCTAAAATATTCCAGTAAGAGTCTCTTTTATAAAATTAGGTGTACAAGGAATAACTAGCTCAATCCTCTTTTCTCTCTGCCTATAAGCATGTGTCAAGGTCTTCAATATTTTCCATACATTCTCATCTTCTATCTTACTTCCAAAACAACTTCTAATTCATTCAACAACTTTCAATATTCTACCAAAGTATCTTCTAATAGATTCATCTTTCTACATTTTAGCATCTTTAAAAATACATATACAACTCTACAATCTGACCTTCTTAGCATGTGCACCACCTTCAAATATCTTCTATAAAGAAATCCATATTTCATGTACAAGTCTTAAATATTTTACCTCTACAAATGTTGATTCAGGAAGGGCTGATAAAAATGCTTCTATAGCAAGTGTATTTTTCATGAATAGATATTTTTCTTCTTGTTCATAGGATTCAATCTTGTTTTCTTCTACTACAACCTTCTCCTTAAAAGTAACTAACCAAAATTCTAGACTTGTGAATAATAGGCGAGTCTTCATCTTTTCCTTCTAGCTATCATAATTAATTCCATCAAACTTTGGAATTTATTTCCTTAAATAAGAATCCATGGGTATCCTTAAGCTATTAATATTTTCCTTCAAGGACCTAATACTCTGATACCAATTATTAGAAAGTAAAATCCACCAAGTTAGCTGAGAAGGGAGGTGTGAATAGGTTATGTATTTAATACAATTCTCAATAACTTTTTTAATTTTGAAAACATGTAAACATTAGATGCAAAAATCATAGAAAGATATCTAATGTTGTGCAAGGAAGGAGAATCCCCAAACTAGCCCCCAAAAAATAACCACACAATGGAAGAATAAATAATAACACATATATTTAGATCCAATCTCATAATATAATCATAAGATTTTACATCCAACATGCCCAACTATAAGGCCTTTTGGGTTACGACCAAATACATAAGAAATTACAATAGTAATTCTACAAGATCCCTCAACATCGAACCCAAACACTAGCTAGTCCAGATCCAGACTCTAGTAGAAACTCCCAAGGAAGATCTCAACTTGTGTTCACAAGCCCACCAAATAATCTCCTTATTTTCCAAGATGCAACTACTAGCTCTTCTCAAACTTTATCCAAGATCCAAGTGTTAATTGCCTCATATTTGGTGCTCTATCCACACACTCTAGAAAACTTCACTCACTTAGTTACTCCATCTTCCATTCTCTTCTCCAAGCTAGATCCCACACTCATTATAACTCACTCTACTAAATGAATGAATGACTAAAGACTCCATAAGACCCCTTACTTATACACAACTAAGCCACAAGTCAGCCTAGCAATTACAAAATTAAATAAACCCATTGCATCAAATGCATATTTAAGCCACAAGACAACTCACAACAAACTTTAAATACAAAACATTAACCCTTGCATTATCCTATATTTAACATGTGATAACCACTCAAAAACACTTAAGAAAAGCCCCAAGTTTACTACCATGATTAAATTCACATAAGAGAGATAAGTAAGACCACAAATAGATCCACACAAACTCCTAGATTGACCCACATCACGATCACATGCTACTTGCATTAAATGCACCAGGAAATCTAGTCGACACTAACATATTGTCAAGTCTCAACAAACTCTCAAGCATCATTGAGCTCCCACAAGCATTGTTGAGCAACCAATACATGTTGAGAAAACAATTTATGTCGAACAACCAACACATGGTGACCACAACAGTTAGTGATGGGCAATACTATCTACTAAGCTCTTCATTAACTGAGCCCCATCAATGGCCAATCACCACTCCTTCAATTGAGTACTGATCCAAGAACTCTCCAAAGCAACTACTGAGCCTCCTCCCATGAAATCTAATGTAGCCACCAAGAAAACCCAAGATGCTCCTACATCAGATTCCCTAGGTAAATAGAAAAGTAGTGTCCCACACTTTGATGCCCAAATAAAGAGCAACCATATTCATTTTCACCAAAGGCTTCTACTCCAATAGGGACAAGAAAAATAATATGCACATCACCCCAATTTGCATCATTATGTCAAACACTAGAATCTCAAGCATCCAATTAGCATGCTCATTCCTAGGAACAAATTGACCATAATACTTCACAAGCAAAACCTCATTCACATCAACAACTAGTGAATCCACACTAACAATGACAAACTCCACATCAGTAGCAATATGTAACCCCTCAAGAACATATGCAAAACTCTCAACACCAACAATCTCATTACTCATAACAAGATGTTCTATAACATACAACTTACCACCAACAACAACTGGATCATCTATGACCAAGTGTTCTACAATATCCATGCCAGATCCAACTAATTAATCATGAAGACCAATCTCCACCCCAACATAAATAAGGTTAGGAATATCCTCAGCAACAACCTCTAGGTGCTCTACAGGTTCTATATCAGATTTCAAAAATTGATCAACAAAACTAGCCTCTTCCACCTGAACCCTGCCATGCCATCTCCTCTCTCAAACAAGTCTCTTAACCAACCAGACAACTGACTTCTAAATTGGTAGACTCCAGCTCCATAAATTTCTACAAAACTCAACCATGCCTTCCCTAACTTGATCAATCAATCTACCTTCCAATCAAGTAGATGTATTTGAAAACCTCTTCTCTACTACATCACAAAGATTCAAAATCATCCCAGGGTCCAATCTTCTCAGAGCCATCTTCCAAGATCTTTGCAAATCCTTTGCAACAAATCACCAACCAATCAATCTTCCTGAACAAGAGCAACCTTCCATCTTCACAACCGCATATCCATCTACATATCCTCCCAAGGTCTTGGTACACACTGCCTCAACTTTAGCATTCTATGTACACACTCAGATAAAACCTTCACTTTGATACCATTTGATGTAGTTCAAGGTAGGAGAATCCCCAAAGGAGTTTTCCTAGCCCCTAGTAAATAACCACACAATGAAAGAATAAATAATAACACATATATTTAGATCCAAAATAATGCCAATTCTCATAATATAATCATAAGATTTACATCCAACATGCTTGGCTATAAGGCCTTTAAGGTTACGACCAAATACATAAGCAATTACAATAGTAATTCTATAAGATCCCTCAAGATCCAAGCCAAACATTAGCTAGTCTAGATCCACACTCTAGCAGAAACCTCCAAGGAAGATCTCAACTTGTGCTCACAAGCCCACCAAGAAATCTCCTTATTTTCCAAGCCCCAGCTACTAGCTCTTCTCAAACTTTATCTAAGATCCAAGTGTAAACTGCCTCACATTTGACACTCTATCCACACACTTTGGAAAACTTCACTCACATAGCTACTCCATCTTCTATGCTCTTCTCCAAGTTGGATCCCACACTCATTATGACTCACTCCACTAAATGAATGAATGACTAAAGAATCCACAAGACCCCTTAATTATGCCCAAATAAGCCACAAGTCAGCCTAGTAATTACAAAATTAAATAAACCCCTTGCATTTAATGCGTATTAAGCCACAAGTCAGCTCACAACAAACATTAAATACAAAATGTTAAATCCCGTAGTTAACAAACGATAACCACACAAAAATACTTAGGAAAAATCCCAAGTTTACAACCATGATTAAATACACATAGGAGAGATAACCAAGACCTCAAATAGGTCCACAAAAACTCTAAGATTGATCCACATCATCATCACACACTATATGCATTAAATGTACCAAGAACTCTAGTTAGCACCAACAAAATATCAAGTGTTAGCAAACTCCCAAGCATCACCAAGCTCCCACAAGAATTTCCAAGAAACTGATACATGCCAAGAAACTAATACATGTTGATAAGCCAAAACATATCAAGTATAATAGTGAGTGCTAAGCAACAATATATGCTAAGCTCTTCAGCAACTGAGCCCCTTCAACGATCAAGCCCCACTCCTTTGAATGAGTACCAGTCTAAGCACCCTCCAAAGCAACTATTGAGCCTGCTCGCATGAAATCCAAAGTAGTCATTGAGAAAACCAAAGATGCTCCTACATCAATACCCATATACAATAACACTAGATATTTTAACTAGGGAAACTCTTAATTAGAGGGAAAATCCTAATGAGAATGATGCTGACAAGATGATGTAAAATATAAAATTTCCTTGTAAAAGGATAGACTATGCTAGTAGCCAATGAAATATAAATAGTAAATAGAGTTCCTCTTAGGAGACTTTGAATCCTTGTTTGAAGATTCTAACCCTATTAGGATTTGTGTCAATCCCATTAGGAGTTGAAAGGAGGAAAACTAAACTCACTATTAAAATAACCTTAGGCTTACTTCACCAAACAATATTTTGGATACTCTACCCAAGTTCTAAATTGACTATACAACTACTTCTTTTCAAATAAAATTCCTTTGAAGCTCATAGTACATCCTCAACATCAATATCTACTCTACTCATAGACAAATTCACATTCAAGTTCACATACCAAACATTACAATGCATATGACCCCATATTATGATTTATCATAAGGAAATAATCATTCCTTTATACCAATTCTTAATTACTAATTGATCTGACCTTGAGGCTTTCCAAATTTACAATGAATGGTAGAAGACATCAATAAGACATTATAAGTACATGTTACATTACAATTTAACACTTCCCATAAATATTTTAATTACTTGTTGACCTCCTAGGAATCATGCACTGAATAGTCTTTTCCAAATGTCATAGAATGAACATATGTTTACACCATCTTAACCATAACATCTTTAACATGTCTCTAATATTCCTCTTAAATAGATTTCATATCTTCTAAAAGATACAATTAATCTAGTAGTGCCTAATTTACAAAAACTCTATTGAAAAGCTACTTTAAGAAAATATCCTATAACTTTGACATATCTTCAAATAAATTTTTCACACATAGCTATATCATCCTTACATATCATTGACCACTGAATATGCTAAACAATTCTTCCTCTATAAGGTATATGTTGACATCAATGACAAATACTGTCATGAATGCAACACATAAGAACTAAATCATGTCTCAAAAAATGCTAACATACTCCCCCATAGGAATATCATCAATATTCATGCTAACAACACCCCCTTCCCCCCCCCTCCCTCCCCCCCACCAAAAAAAAAAGAAAACTCCTTTTTTTGTAGTTTTTGGATCTTGGATTGGTGAACTAGTTGCAGATTTGGATACCATTTTCATCATTTCTTAGAACTATAATATTAGAACTAGGGTCAAAGAAAGTTGATTAGGGGCACACTAAGACCCTGCTTTAGGAGGAATTCAGTACTCACATGAAATACACCCCTAATTAGGAGAAATTCAGCCTCACTAGATTGCCAAATGATTTCTAGGTTTTTTAGATCTCATACTTTTCATCTTAGAGTGCAAGAATTGACATTTTTGGAGCTTGCTTACAAGTTTGTATTTTGAAAGGTATATCATTTTCCCCTTTTTCATTTTAGTACATTTTATCATCTTATCGTATCTTCATATTTCATCTTTATATTGTATATATACTTGCTTGGACTCCCTTAAGGTGGAGGATATAGGGAAGTACATCCAAGTAATTCATCCTTTTCCTTTAGGTTATAAATTAACACTTGATTTTGTGATAATAGAATCTAATTAAGGGGGTGGATCTTGGTTTTAACCCTTTTAAATGTGTTATGGTGGATTGCTTCCATTTTACCCCTATGCATTTTGGTGAACATGACTACATCAACTCTTTCTTTTGTGGTGTTATATTTGCCTCATTTATTCATTTTTAAAGTTAGATTTGTTGGTATTTATTCAATTTTCATTAGTGGTATTTAGATATCCTTTTGCATTTATATTATTTCATATCAATTGCATTTCATATATTTTCATTTTGAAATTAAAAAAAAATCTAGTTTCTTTCATAGTCATTGCACTTCATTTCAATGGGGTTATCATCTATGTTTTTAAGTTTTATTCATGATATTTAAGATATTCTGTTTCATACATATGATGAGCTCTTAGTTTTTTCTTTTCATTGAATCTCATCCCTCTCCTAAGGGAAACATTTTCAAATATGACATTGATCAACCTTTAGTGATTCATGAAATTCCTACCCTTGATAGTGATACTATTTGTGATGAGCCCTTGGATAGGAAGACTGACTATTCTCTACCTCATGAAACTTCTTTGAGTCATGATTCTCCCTCCTCTATTACATGTTTATTTTATTCTTTGGATGATATTACTATTTGGGATGCACCCTTAGATAAGGGTATGGGTTACTCTCTCCCTCATGAGAAAATTTTTACACACTTTAATGATAGTATTATTAATCCTAATGATAAAACCTTTGTTGGAAATATTATGACAAGTTAAGTTACTAAGAGGGGAGGGGTGAATTAGTAACTTCTAAAACTTTTATCCCAATTAGCAATTAACCATTTATATGAATTCTGATCTAACTTCATGCATGAGAAACTAAGAAAACATGAAAGAATACATAACACTTTGACATAAGATTTGGTGACCTAGAACCTTCCAAATAAAAAGTAAAACTGGGGTGGGGATGATACCCACAAGCTTTAGTACTACAATATAAAGTTGGCCTTTTATGGCTTACATTGATCACTTCTGATGATCTACCCTGTTAGGAGCAATAAGGACTGCTAGGTCCACCATGTGAAAGGATTTACAAACATACAATAAAGTATGTACTCAAGAAAGAGATTTACATAAGATTGTTAGGTCTACCTTGTTAAAGGATTTGACTGATCCACCTATTAGAATGAAATAGTGGCTAAACTCTGATCTGCAACTTGGTTTGCTAAATGAGATTCCTTTGAGTGTACAAATCACCTTGCTATGATAGATGAATCTTTGCTGCTCCTTATACTACTGTAGCCTTTATAATTTGCTCTTCTACTCTTTTATAATGATTAATTTACTTCCCTTTTTTATTCCATTCATTCTTTTGATGTTATACAATACATTACATATATATCAATCCAATCACACAATTACAAAGTCAGCCCCAATACACATTTACACAAAATATTACAAAGTTGGACAAAGTGTAGAAACTTGGGCTTTGAAGACTGGCTCAATGAGGTTCTAATACTCGACATCCACTGTCAATGCTTGATACCATCATGCACTCAGTAGACATAGAAGCTCAATCCAGACTAATCACTTCCAAGTAGTCTTGAACTTGGTTTTCACTGGTGACTCAACAAATATTGTGAAACTCAACATATAAACTGAATCACTTGGTTAACACTACATAGCTTGGTAAACACTATCAACTCAAGCTTGGTATAAACTGAGTCTCTTGGTTAACACTGAGTAGCTCAGTCAAAACTAGACTTGCATCACATCAACTGTGAACTTGGTAAACACTGTACAACTTAGTTTACACTGGTAAACTTGGCATACATTGAAATGCTTAGTTTACATTGTTGAACTTCAACTGTATAAAAACTACTCGGTTCAAGTTGAAATTTGTCAATAGGAATTGGTACCAATTGTAGGACTTGGTAGCAACTAAAATGCTGGGTTAACATTGTTAACTATAAAATATGCTCAATATGGACTCATAATCTAAATAAGTGTATGTCACTAGTAACAAACATGACTAGAATGTCAACAATATCCCCCTTTGGCATTAGTGACAAAAACACTTATCAGTCAAAGCTAAATTATCCATCACCTTAGATCTCCAACTTGGTAGAGTATATTATTTTTGAGATTTTTCAAAACTATTTTTGTAAAGGATACATTTCTGTACATGGTAATGCTTCCTTCGAAGACAATATATAGTATACTATATATACAATATATATTTCTTCACACTTTTCTTACAATTTTCTCTCCCTATCTTTTTACATCTTTCTCCTCTTTATATCATCTTATATCTTTTCAATATCTTCTCCCCCTTTTTGACATTAATGCCAAAGATTTATACTATATGTATTTACATAGTAATGCCAAAATGAGATAAGAAATATGAATGTACCTTTAGTATGATTGCCAAAGTCTTGTCCCAGTTCTCTTGTAAGACCCTGTATGTGTGCAATGTCACCTACACTTCTACTGAAAGTTCAATCATGTGGTCTGCAATAGAGAAATTATTATCATGGATGGGTGTTTTTGAATAAGAAATATGCTTTTGTAGTGCATCCATGTTAGGGAGTATCATATTTTGAATATCTACCAAAGTAGATTTGATTCTGGCCTCTTGTTTAAGCAATTCTGCCTGCATGTCTATCAAAAATTTGATCCTTTTGAGATGGGTAGAGCTTGAACTCGGGTCAAGCTGTAATTGCTAAGCACTCACCTTAAGATCTTCATCAATCTTAGAAAATTTGTCTTTTATTTCCTTTGTAAAACTTGGAATATCACATAATTTACCAAAAAGTAAAGTTATATTTGTATAAAAAGTTTCAAGAGAATCCAAAATAGTAGATAGCTCTACTTGGTAAATGGAAATCTTTTGAGCAATAAATTCTAAGACCTTATTCTCAAACTTCTTCTCTAATTTTTGTAATAACTTGTCTTGGCCATCTAGATCTTCACTATACTTTTGGATTGCTTCTACCAATTGATTAAAAATTGGCTAAGAAAAAATAATCTCTATACCTATAGTCTCTGCCAAAATAATCTTGGCATCCTCAATGATTTTGAATTCTTTATCTTTTTCCTCTCTTAGTCTCTGCTGTTTGGCTTTCTTTTGAAGTAACTCTCTGAAGGTCTACATTTGATCAAGATTGAGTTTTGAAATATCCCAATTAGGAATCACAATTTTCTCATCAAGATCTACATCCTCCTCCTTTTCTTTACCTTTACCCAAAATTTTTTTGCTTGGTTGAGGCTTGGTCTCAACATTCCTTGCACTTATTGCTTGTGTACTTGGAATGGAAACAATAGTAGAAATAGTGGGGCTTGCTACAAAAATTGATATTGCACTTATTGTAGAAATACTAGTAGAAGTACCTGTTAAAGCCAAAATTGATGTATCCAAAATTTTTGAAGAGGGAAGAGTCTAAAACTTGGTAGATGAAGTAGTTAATACTTCAGTCAATGATGTGTTGAGCTGAACTAGTGCAAAGATTGATTGGATGCTTGTGGTTGCACTGCTAGACACAATCAATCCTACTGAGGTTGTCTCAATGCTTGATGTTGTCACTATTTTACTTGGAGAGTGAGGAAGTGAGGCAATAACTGCTGCAACAATATTGACTGGGTTAGTTTCCTCAACATCTTGAGTTCCTTCCTTGGTAGCCTCTTGCTCTTGTTCCTCTTCATTATCCTCATTATCAAAATGTGTTACTTTTTTCATCATTTTTCTCTTCATCCTTTTCTTGATCATTATCATCATCATCTTTATTACTTATGCTGACCAAAAAATCACTTGGTTTGTGAAGAAGATAGATATTTTTCCATGTGTTTATCACATTCTTCACAACATGCTCTATTTCTTTCAACAAAATTACACAAGTATTGAATCTTAAGTTAGTTTTTCTTCATTTTTCTTTAAAGATTCCTTGATTTCCTTGTTAGTTAGATTTGGCATTAGTTGTGTCAAGGTTTTTTCATGAATTTCCTTTGTAGTTTGCATTGCATGTTCCCATCTTGGCTTTATTTTATTCATTAAAAAATCTAGAATTTTTTGAGTGAGCTGGTTAGGAGAGTATTTCCATTTACCCATTTTAGATATCAGAATATGTTCAATTTTCTTTTACTCATCATCTATTCTGGTCTCATATTTTAATGCTTTAAAATTTGTTATCCTAGAACTTGATTCCAATTCCTTCATCCTCTCTTCAAATGTGGGTGGAGACCTCTTGAAAATTGTCTCCCCCTTCTTTGTCTATCTTCTTCCTAGAGGATCTCCTAGTGAATACTGTAGTGGATGTCTTGGTAGGCTTGGTAATGATTACCTTGCCATGTTTCTTTAGTTGATCCTCTTCCTCTGATTATTCATCCTCTTCTTCTTCATCTTCACCTTTTCCCTCAGTTAACAAAAGAGTAGAACTTGTTTTCAACTTGGCAATCCTTTTCTTGCCTTTGCTAACCACCTCAGGGAGCTTGATCTCTAGTTCTATCAGGACCTTAGCCTCATCACATGTTCCAAAATATGCAGCCTTGGGGTCAATTAGTTCATTAATCAGTGCCTCAATAATATCTTTTGTTTCACCAATGTTTACCTCATATCCTAGAGGTTTCACCCATGCAATTCTAGGCTTAACTACTTGAATCTATACCTTATCACTATCCACCATAAAACATACATCTTTCTTATAATCTTCAACTAGTTTCTTGGGGATTCAATATCTATTATTAATTTTCTCCTTGAATGCATCAAAATAATTATCCATAATACTGGTGTAATTTTCTCCCACCTTAGCAATATATTCATTAATTTGATATAGTACTGGCACACCTTTCCTCTACATGATAGTACCTTTTGATGGAAAGAAATTTTGAACATAAAAGAATAAACATGTCAATAGAGAGCCAAACTTACATATATTATTTTTTGATGTCCTAATTCTCTCCATGTTCTTGTTGAATTGATTCAATAGTAGCTTGACAAGGTCAAGAGAAAGGTTATTCTTGACAACTTTGTATGCTAGGTCAACTGCTTCACATGACACACTATTTAATCTGCTCAAATTGTAGATCTTGTGTGCAATGATATGAATGCCAAACTTTAATTCCATGTTAGTGACATTGCTAATTTTCATTCCCCTACCATCCCACTCAGTTAGGGTTTTCTTCTCTAGTTTGAGCCAACCTAGGGTTTTATCATTTTAGCTTTAGCCAGCATAGGGAGACTAGTGATCCTATGAATCATCTTCTTTGTAATAAAAATAGGTTGCTTCAACCACAACTATCCATTGTGCACATGACTAAGAATATACCTAATCCATTTGACTTAGAAATCATGGGGCATGTGAGGAATATGGGTTAAACCTTTAGCTTTGAGATGTTGATGCTCAAGTTTCAAAATGCCATCAACACATAACTCTTTTAAATATTCATCCATTTCTAGGGTGCTAATATCTTGAATCTCACATTTAAAATGAGAATGTATATTGTTGATCAATAGTACTTTGGAGAGGATTTGCGACTGCACTTCACTCAGGTCTAGGCTAAATCTAGTTCCTTCCATTCTATACCACGAACTAACATGTCTAACCCTCACTTCACCTTACTGCTGGTAGCTACCATCTTCACTTGGTAGGGTTTGAGAGAATTCAAAAATTTTGAAAAAAATTCACTCAAATCACTTGAATTCTCTTGAAGATCACTCTGCATAATTTGCTCTCAAAAATTCATGGTGAAAATGACTTTGATTTCATTCCTTTTATCAAATTTTGCCATAATTTCCTGGTATGAAAGTTAGATGAATTTGACAGACTGTCATCCACTTTTCTTGCATTGATTACTTGGTAAAGTAATTCATCATTAGGTAACCACATATAAAACTTATTTAGTCCTAACCTTGCTCAGTAGAGTCTGTGACTCGACCTCACTCGGTAAGGAAGATAACTCAGTAGCAACTGGTACCTTTTACTTGGTGATCCCTTTCACATCTTGAATGCTGGCATGGATTTTTTGTCCTAACAACTAGAAATTATTTAGAAATCTTCTTTGGTAGCCTAGTTCTAGTTTTCCTCTAGGAAATCAAGTGGAAATAGTGGAGTTACCCAATTCTTGAGTGACTTGATCATCATTGCTCAGTCTTGCATTCTTGATAGACTTTGGAACCCATTGTTGTCTCATTTTTTTTTCTGATGATGTCAACTTTTGCCTTCTTTTCATCTTCTATTCTTCTAGTATTCATATAGTTCTTGGCAAGGTGACCAAGTTTTGTATAGATGAAACATCTTTTGGTAGTATCTCTTTTCCTCATGTGATGTTTTACACAATTCATACCAATGTGTCTGAATTCTCCACAGTAATGGTATCTACACCAGGTGTTATAGTCCCAACCAAATATAGCTTTCACAATTTGTTTAGCTAGATTCAATATATTGGTTTTGTATTTTGATGATTTGTGCCCGTGCTTCTTACATTTGTGACATTTTCCTTCAAATCTTGGTTTCTCTTTGCATTCATTTTCTCTATGACAATGTTGATTACAATTGTAGCATTTTCCATTGAATTTTGCTTTCCCATTGCTCCAAATTTTTTTTGAAGTGTGACCTATCTTACCATAGTGATTTCAAGTAGGCTTTTGGTTCCTTTGAACTCCTTGCTTGGATGATTCTCCTTCTTTTGTATATCCAATTCCTACTTTTCCTTTTTGTCTGAAGTGACTTTGCTCACTCAAATGGTTCATGTTTTCTTGGGATTTCAACATTCTTTCATTGGTTTTCCTTTCAATATTTAGATCATTATGTAATCTTTCATTCTATGATCTTAGGTTCATGATTTCTTCATTTGCATTGGTGAGCTGATCAATGAAATCTGCTTGTTGAAGGGATAGGTGCTGAATTTCATTGTTCTTTCCTTTTATTTCTTCTCTTATATTATTTTTCTCTTCCATGACTTGACACAATCTTACTAACTAAATTTATTTCTCTCTTCTTAGTTTTCTTACTTCTTCTTGAAGAGTATTATTCTTTTCTAGTAGTTCTTTGATTACTTCATCAGCTTCATCTGAATTTCTTGGAATGATGTCTTCAATTCTTTCTTCAATGTAAAGTGAATCATTCATTTAGATTGCAAGATCTTTTCTTCTTTTTAGGGATTGGGAGAGTTGCTCTTTTTCTTTATTGAGTTGTCCAATGGCCAATTCCAAATCTAGCTTCTCATTGTCAATAGCCTTGTCAAGTGTGAATACCTCCATTGCCTTTGATCTTTGGTCAAGCTATTAATATTTTTAGTAAGAACCATAATTCTCTGATACAAATTGTTAGAAATATTATGAAAATCTAAGTTACTAAGAGGGGAGGGGTGAAACAATAACTTCTAAATTTTTTATCCCAATTAGCAATTAACTCTTTATATGAATTTTGATCTAACTTCATGCATGAGAAACTAAGAAAACATGAAAGCATACAAAACACTTTGATACAAGATTTTGTGACCCAAAAACCTTCCAAATAGAAAGTGAAACTAGGGTGGGGATGATATCCACAAGCTTTAGTACTGCAATATAAAGTTGGCCTGTTAAGGCTTACATTGATCATTTCTGATGATCTGCCTTGTTAGGAGCAATAAAGACTACTAGGTCCACTTTGTGAAAAGATTTACAAACATACAATAAAGTATGCACTTGGTAAAGAGATTTAAATAAGACTTTTAGGTCTACCTTGTTAAAGTATTTGACTAATCCACCTATTAGGATGAACCTAATCTCTGATTTGCAACTTGGTTTGTTGAGTGAGATTACTCTAAGTGTACAAATCACCTTGCTGTGATAGATGAATCTTTGCTTCTCGTTATAATGTTGTAGCCTTTAAAATTCACTCTTTTTCTCTTTTATAATGATTAAATTACTTCCCTTTTTGATTCAATTCATTCTTTTGATGTGATACAATACAATATATATATTACAAAGTTGGCCAGAGTGTAGAAACTCAGGTTCTAAAGACTGACTCGGTGAGGTTTTGATACTCAAAATCCACTATCAATGCTCAACATCATCATACACTCGGTAGACATAGAATCTTAGTCCATACTAATCACTTCCAAGTAGTCTTGAACTCGGTCTGTACTGCTGACTCGATGAATATTGTGAAACTCGACATATAAACTGAATCACTTGGTTAACATTGCATAGCTTGATAAACACTATCACCTCGAGCTTGGTATAAATTGAGTCTCTTAGTTAACATTGAGTAGCTTGATCAATACTAGACTCACATCACATCAACTGCAAACTCAGTAAACACTACACAACTTAGTTTACAATGGTAAACTTGGCATACACTAAAATTCTCAGTTTACATTGTTGAACTTCAACTCTGTAGAAACTACTCAGTTCGAACTAAAATCTATCCGTAGGACTCAATAGCAACTATAGGACTTGACAAAAACTAAAATGCTTGGTTAACACTATTAACTATATAATATGCTTAGTATGGACTCACAATTTGAATAAGTGTATGTCGCTAATAACAAACTAACTAGAATGTCAACAATCTTTACATGCATTTTATTGATATTCCTTCTATAGATGAGACCTTGATGATTTTTGTTAGTTCTTCTCCTAAGAGTTCCTTAGACATAGTAGACCATGTCTTTTTTCCTTCTTATTATTATTTTCAAAAACATCTCAAATCAATTTGGGTCTTATTGAACATGATAATAATTATAAACTTTTCACCTATCCAACATTAAATCTTAAAGATCCTACTCAAACTGACCCTACAAGTACATTCTCAACTCTTCAATACTAGAAAATTTACATCTCACACCAATATCATACATTTTTGATTGTGTGAATAAAACACCTTTATTTTTTGAGCATATGCATATTGATTGATTCTCTTTACTAAAAGTTCTTCTTTTCCTATGCTTTATCCACTCCTTGATTATATTATATTTCATATGAATTGCAATAATGAATGGTACCTTTTTTATGATCATCTTATTTGATACATCTACATCCATATTATGTTTCTTCTAGTTTTGTGGCATTGTTAGCCTATTATGTTTCTCTTGAGTGAAATCTTATGCTTGTATCTTTATTATGAAGAATTTATCATTTAGGACTTTTGGATTTTTTCCGCTCTTCTCTCTAAGATCCATTATCCCTTTAATTTTTATTTTTTGTGATAAATAAATTGGAATAATGTGGTATCCTTTCATATATATATATTTTATTTCTCTATAGACTTGTATTTTTTTATTGAACATTCTTATCTATATTTCTTTGTTGCATGCATGACCATGTGTTTTTGCTTGATAAATATCTTTTCATGCCTTGGATTTTAATAATTCTCATATAACGATCATCTATATTTTACTTCATATGTGATATATTTTCTAGAATCTAATATTTTTTAGAATCAATTATCCTATGGTGTTTCTTGCTTTCATTTTCTCTATGGCATAGCATTATTCTATAATACTTCTTGTTGGATATGGGGTGTTTTCATTTTGTGCATGGCTATTGGTACTTTCTTATGATTCATCCTTCTATGTTTCAAGATTTTGTTATATAGTCCACCATATATTTCCTTTTTTTGTCTTATACTTAAGGGGAAAGAAGCTTATTATATCATTTATCTCTTTCTCTAAGGATCTACTTTCCTTGAGCTTAAGTGAAACTTGTTTATCATGTGACATTCTTTCTTTATGAAGAATTGTGTCTTGAATATGGATTCTCTCTTTTTAAAGAGGTGCATGTCCTATATCATCACCTCTTCTTTATCAAGAAAATAAATCTCCATTATATACACTTTTCCTTTTTTTGGGTTAAAGTTTGTCATCCTTCATCCAAGAATTCATATTCCACCTCTATACAAGGAGTTGAATAGGTGCATTCTTGTTCTTCTTCCCCTCTTTTTGGAGATGTTATATTAAGCAAGCATTCCTCTTAGAAAAATGTCTTGTCATTAATGTTTTACCCTTTTGAGGATCCACTTTTCATAAGTGTTGTATCCTTTTCATGATCATCTATGTTCTTAGATTGTAAGAGTTAAGGCTTTTCTCTATTATTATAGTCTTCTTATTGATTTAAGGATATATCTTTTTTGTGTAAAGTAGGTAGCTTATTTCTCTTCTTTCTCATGTCTAGTATATAGAAATGCACCCTCCTTATACATAATTTATGTTCATAATCATGGGTAGGAAATATAGATTCTGAGTATGGCTTAAAGTATTTAGCCTTGGATGCTTGCCATGCTTTCTAAGTTATTCTCAAATCTATGCATTGTTAATTCATTTCATTTTTATTGACACAAGCACATATGCTAAAACTCATATATGAGTAACATAGACAAACATGATAAATCTCTTTTATGGATAACACATCTAGATATATGCTAAATCTCATATATGGGTAAAATGTACAAGATTTCTAAGTCACATACATGGGTAACTGTAAATATTATATATGGGTAGTGAAGACAAACTCTGCTAAATCTAATTTGTAGGTAAAACATTCAAGAGAAACATGCCAAGTACAATACACTAATAACACATTTATAAAGGATCATGCCATGGCGATACAAGGACATTGATCTATGGGTGGAACTTGGGTGGGTTGACTAGTAGGTTACCACCTTGTTAGACTATTCAATGCCATATGTTATAAACATCTCTTCCAGTGATTCATTGTAGGGTGGGAACTCTACAAGGAAAGATAGTCACTTTTCTCTAATTTCTCTCTTTTTCTTTCATGCTAGTAGAGATAGATCTTGAATCTATGTTGTTAATGATGTTTCTCTTACATTTATTATGTCATCATTTATGCTCTTGCTATAGCTTTCCAAATATGATATTAGTGACTGAGACATTTCTTTGGTCTAGGTCTCTTTCACTAGTTAATTTGGTTTTGTTTTAGTACTAACCCCCTTGTTTTGTTTTTGTCCTTAATTTATTTTTGCTTTGAATTTTCACCCTACTGCATGGATGTGGATTTAGGACCCTTGGTCTTGGGGGTTTATTTACTTTGACTAAGTGATGTTCTACCTCATTGCGATTTACTAGATTCTTCTCTTCCTCTTCTCTCTACTTTACTAAGAGCGTGGGTTGATCCATACTTTCACTAAACTAGGGGCTAAATGTACCATCTTAAATTGGAAGCAATTTAATTTAATGATGGTTTAGCACCCATTCAATACAAGTTTATCCTTAATTTTCATTCTCTCCCCTTTCTCCTCCTTTATCCTAGGTGGAATTGGGGTAAGACCTAATAGATCCTATTCAAAGGTCTTATTTTCATGGCATAAAGATCAAGGAAGGATCTAACCACCTAGGTCCTCCCATTCCTACATCCAATCACTTCGAATCTATTTTCTTAACTATGATGGCTATTTTTGACATTTTTTGTCACCTTTTAGCCCATCACATAAATAGATCAGAGACATTATTTATGGTCTAAATTTTTCTTGTTTTTAGCAAGGAAAAGTTATGTAGTTTTAGTATTCTTAGGTGCACAAAATTTTTGTGCATTCTTGGGCATTGAAGGCATTGACATAATGATTTTTCTTGTTGTATGAGTCCTTTTTTTCTCATTCAACATTCATAGGTGAAAAATACAATGTTTGTTCTCACATAGGATCACAGGATAATTTGAAGAAAAAGGGACTTTACAAAGTGATGTTGGGCATGTAAAAAATGTTGTACATTTTCATGTGTCATAGGAGCTATCATTGAATAAGTTTAGGCCTCCTAGGGAGAATTTTTTTTCATTCAAAACATTTTCTCATTCAATGTTGGCAAGCCAAAAATGTAGTTTATTTTTTTTGCTCGTGTAACTTCACAAGGCCTGTTTGAAGAGAGGGCTTTCTTGGTATGATCTTGTGTAGGTTGTGATCTTGTGCTGCATGATGTTTTCATTCTTTTCATGACATCACAAGTCTTTTGTGTAGATTAAGGTTTCATGCTGCAATTTTACACCACTATGGTTTTGTTCTTGTGTGACATCACAAGTTTGTGTGTAGGAAGGAAAATTTCAGTGCGATGGTGTGAAGGTAAAAAAAAGTTGTGTTTTTTTTTTGCCTACATTAATTTTTATGGTGACTTTGATGCAACTAGAGAGCTAAATATTTATTTCTAAACTATTTTTTGGGGATTTTTCATGCCATGTAAAGGCTTTTCCTTCCCTTTTTTTCCACTTTCAAAGGGTACAGACATGAATTTTCTTGACTCCAGGGGTATTTATTGGCCTAAATTCCATCATTTCATAGACCAGATACACATGGAAATCCAATTATTTTTGATTTATTTTACTTGGGCTATTTTTTCCTTCTGCAACATTCCTTCATTTCTAATTGTTTCCTATAATTTCATTATCAAATGTATACACAAGATTAGATTTTTTCTAATTTTTTCTTGATTTGCACTCTGTAATCTTAACTCTAGTTGGTGGGAGTTTGAACTGTACCACTAATTTGAGTTATGCTTGATCTCTTTAAAAGGTAGTCTTGTACATATTTTTTGGTTCTTCTATTGTACTTTTGTAGTAGCCTTATGCTCTGCAACTATTCCTTTTTCATTCCACTAATAGAATTCTATATGTTTTTATGTATCTATGCATATTATTTTCCTTATGCTAAATGTTTCTTTCTTATTTTTAGCAGTTAATATGTTGTATCCATTGTTCTTATGAATGCTATATAAGTGAATTCATCTTCCTTATAACATCTCATTAGTTTTGATCTACATATGAGTCTTTAGGAAATAAAAATAATGTCAAGAGTTATGTATGTTATGAGGGTTTTATTGATGTATAGTTAATTCATAGGAAGATTTAGTAACCAAATTTCAATCTGGTGCATCACCTTTCGCTTTCAACATTTTAATTTGAACGTCTCCTTCTCCCTTTCATCAAAAGTGTTAGTGTGGTGCATCATGATTGTAAGGAAGTTGACCTTCTTTGCAGATTCAACCTCAAAGCACAAGTCCTACACTTGGAGGTTGTTTCCATGTTACACAAGGTTTCTTGAGGGTCATGCTTCAAGAAAGTGTGTAGATTTATGTGTTAATAGTTTTTGACAAGCCCAATGGGACATAGATTTAGCTTCATAAGTCCATTAGTTAGCCAATTGATCTCTATTCATTAAGAACTTGGGTGTTTTCTCAGTGACATTAGCCTTTAGAGGCATTTTGTCAAACACCATGGTGACTCTAGTGAAAATTTACTATTGTCAAGCAGAAACAATGATGGTATGTGAAGATTATTGTTGATCTTTTGTGTTTTCTAAATTTTTTAATGAATTTGTAGCTTTTATGAAGTTCTAACCATGGACCCATTTCATATAAATGAATACTATTCCCCCCCATATCATGAGATTTACATTTCTTATGCCTTTTATTATTGACATCAATCTCAGCCTCAAGCTAGTTATAGCCAATTTGCTCAAAATTATTATTACACTCCTACACCTGCTCCAAAAAACCTAACACCTTCAAATGATAACATTGAAACCATAAAAGCTATGATGGATAAGATGGGTAAGAAATTGTAGGGCCTCCAAATACAATTAATTGAATGAAGTAAGAAGGTGGACTTAAGGTTTTAAGAATAGAGTGAGTAGTTGCCAACCTTGGATAGGCAACTTGATGACATTGAGAGGCAACAAGAACTAGACAGACAACAACAAGAGATGGAATGCTTGGCCTATCTCCAAGAAGAGAAAGAGAGGGAGATGAAATAGAGACATTTTGAGGAGAACCTTTCAAGGCAAGTTACTATGACAAAAGACGAGGAAATGTGGCTCAAGTTAGCTAATTTTTAGACCAAGAAAGAAGAGGTAACCCCTTCCTCAAAATTTGTCATCCCAAGATTTATGAAGTCCCCTCCGTTACAAGAGACTATAGTTCTAACTTCTCCACCCCATGTGAAAAAGAAATAGCCCTACCATCCTTCTATGCATATTACCATTTCATTCTTTGAGGGTGGATCAGTTGTATGGACTCTTGATGGTCTTAATATGTCATTTTTGGAGAGTGAGACAAAGCTTCAACTACTATGGGAGAAGTTGCAGCCTATTGAGGAGGACAAAGAGGTGGAGGTTGAGCATAAGGAAGAGAATCCAATCCTCTTATTTGAAGAGATTCCCTCTATTATGGAGGAAGAAGAAATAAAAAAAGTTATTCCTACATTTGAGGAACAAATATTGGCTATTGAGCCTTTAGAAGATAATGAGGTTCTGCTACAAGAGAAGAAAGAAGAAGACCAATTATTGCATAAGATAATCATCCATGATATGGAGGATGATAAAGAGGACCCCAATGATAGATTTTTCCTTGAGGAGGAATATACTAATACACATCCTATGCATAATATTACTATAGCAAAGATGAAAGATTTTGATGAAGAAAAGAACTTTTGGGATGAGATGAAATCATTTTACTTATCTATGGAGGTTAAGCCATCTTGTCCTTCATTAAATGATCATGAGTTTTAGTAGAAACATGTGGAGATTTACACCATACTGGTAGCTCCCATAAAGGCGGTTCTTGAGAAACATAAGTAAAAGGTCATGAGTATATCTTCAAAAGAAAAGATGGAGCCACTTTTAAGCAACAGGATACCACCATCGCACAACACAATAGAATGGTCAAGGCTAATTTCTTAGACCCAAATCTATCAAGAGGATGTCCAATAAGGCATCTAGCTCTGCAAAAAATCTGCAAGTTTCCCCCACTCATTCCTTTTTTAAAGCATGCCAATGAGTATTACAAGAAGGATCAAGTGTGTCTTGCTCAAAGAAATAATGTCCTAGTGCTAGAGAGCTTCATTTTTCTTAACATTCAGAAGGTATTCCATGCAATAGTATGCTTGTCATATTTTTTGATCCTTTTGACTACCTACATGCATGAAAAAAACAATAAACTAGTAAGAATATGATTAGTGCCTTTGTTTAATTTCCATTTTAATAAATTCTCATAGATAGTAGATTAGATGTTTCCAAATTTCCAATAAGTGCATGAGAAAAATTATTTCTCTCTTGGAGATAACATATTTTGATGTTTTCCCAATTGCAAAGTTGCTAGTTTTTGTTGTGAAAGAGATGTGCATCATGTTTTGATGCTTATGATTCTATGCCTAATGGACTACTTTAAGGCTATTGATTTTATGCTTAGTAGGTAAGAATCTCCCTTGATTTGCTAGAAATGTTGACTTTTTTTTGTCACCCTTTAGCTCATCACAAACAACTGATCAAAGACATTCTTTATGGGCTAAGTTCTATTCATTTTTGGCCAAGAAAATTTGCATTTTTTTGGCATTCTTAGGTGCACAAAAATATTGATCATTATTGGGCAGTTGATTGAGTTTTCTTTTTGTATGAGTTCCTTTTTTCTCATTTGACATTCGTAGGTAAAAAATATAGTGCATTTTTGGTTCCCACATAGGATTACAAGATAATTTGAAGAGAAGGAACTCTTTGGTGTGATGTTGCCAAGGTCAAATTTTTTTTGTATTTTTGTGTGTCATAGGAGATAACATCAACTGAGTTTTGGTGTTGTAGGAAGATTTTTTTCTCATTTGACACTTTTTGTCATTCAATGTTCACAGGCCAAAATTGTAGTGTGTTTGCATGCTCATGTAATTTGGCAAGGTATGTTTGAAGAGAGGGATTTCTTGGTGTGATCTTGCACTCTAGGATGTTTTCATGCTTTTTGTGGCATCACAAGTCTTTTGTGCAGAGAGAGATTTCATGCTACAATTTTTCACTAGTGTAGTTTCGTGCTTGCACGACATTACGAGTGGTAATTTTTAGCACAATGATGCACATGCCAAAAATGTTGTGTGTTTCCATGCCTACATTAATTTTATATGGTGACTATGATGAGACCCAGGAGGTAAATATTTCTTGCTGAACTATTTTTTGGGTCTTTTTCACGTGACATAAAAGCTTTTCCTTCCTTTTTTTTTGCTTGCAAAGGGTATGGGCATGATTTTGTTGAATTGGGGAGCATTTATTGGCCCATTTTCTATCACTTCAGGAGTAGATTATTGTACAAAATCATATTATTTATTTATTCTTAATTTGCACTCTGTAATCTTAACTCTAGTTGGTGGGAGTTTGAACTATACTACTGCAATCTGAGTTAAGTCGATCTCTTTAAAAGGAAATCTTGTACATATTTTCAGGTTCTTCTTCGTTGTATTTTTGCAATAGCCTTATGCTCTACAATTATAACTCCTTTGCCTTCTATTAATGGAATTTTGTATCTTTTACCTATTCTTAACATTTATATCTATCCATATTATTTTCCTTATGCTTAAAAATTCTTTCTTATTTTTTGTTGTTAATATGTTGAATCTATTTTTCTCATGAGATATAAGTGAATTTATCTTCCTTGTAGCATCTCATTAGTTCTTATTTGCATACGAGTCTTTAGGAAATAAAAATAGTCTTCAGAGTTGTGTATTGTTAGAAATAGGAAATACTTGGGGGTGGGGGCGGGGGGGCGGGTGAATTAGTATTTCATAAAGTTTTGCACAAATATATATATCATTAACAAACTTATAACTTGCATATGAAAGAAAACTAATTATGCTAAATAGTAAACACAATCATAAAGTAATACAATTTATAAAACCATATTTTGTTAACTAGGGAAACTGTGGCCAAGAGAAAACCCCGATAAGGATGGTAGCCAAATGATCCACTAATCAAAAGTATCTTGTGAAAGATATTGACCTAGTTAGGAGTCTATTACATCTGCATAGTGTCTTGATCCTTATTAAAGGACTAGGCCTTGCTAGAAGCCTCAACCTTGTTAGGAGTTGTTATTACAATTACAAAAAGTATGCAAGATGAGCCCACTGCCTAAACATGCAATATATAATAACGATCTTCAACACAAGAGATACATACGAAACCTCTTACTATTGATATCTTCAATATCTTATTTGGCTTTTCTACTCTTCAAAAAACTTGATCATATATCATATTGCTATGATCTTATATCATAATTTGCATCTCAAACACTAATGTACATATCATAATTATCACTTACAAGTATATTTACATTCATAATTTCATATTCAAAATCTTTTCATTTATACCATAATTCTTTAAGTCACTGATCTCTATTCTTTCACATGTGTCCCAAAATATAACGTTATAAATTTCTCGCTTAGGGTTAATATATTGGATGTCATATCCACTTAATTAATTCATTTGGTAAACAAAACAATTTCTTGACCCAAAATACTCAATTTATTATCTTTATCTTGTTTGAGTTGGCTTATTACTGCAACTAGGAAAATTGATGTAACTTATTTCATACTATCTGTACAACCTCACTCATTTACATGCATGATCCATAAACTCTACTCTATCTATCCTTAAGTTTGCACATGCTGATCATTTCTCAGTGAAGCTTGCCAATCAAATGTCTCTCTCAACTATTAGATAAATTGAGTGATACTTAGACAATTTTTTAAGTCTAACATTTAGAACTACATCCTCACATCTTGATCACTTTATGTTGAATATATGTTTCCATAAATGATAACATCATACTTTCTAACCTAGAAAAATTGCCAATAATATCCTCATTTGGCATTGATGGAAACATATGAGAAAACTAGCGAAGTCGCAAAACTTAAAATTCCAAAACTTCAAAACTTGTACCATCTGTTACATGGTCATTACAAAATTTGTGGATCATCATTACTTATACCATTTTTTCCTTATATCTCCTAGTTATAATATTACTCTTCCTTTGATTATAATCTTTCACTCTTTTACAATTTCTCTATATTACTCCCCTTACATACAATTCTTTACATATCACATTCTCTACATATTGTATTCCCACTTACATTTACTTACAATTTTCCTTATATCTCTCCCCCTTTGACATCAATGACATATGTGGTGTCAAAAACTTTATACAAGCCAAAATTGTACCAATGATTTTACCTTCATGACTATTGACTGGATATCTATGAGATTCAATCAACAAAGTTGGTCTTAAAAATGGAAAACTCCACATCCCAACTATCTTTCATTTGATATGCTAAGTAAAGCACATAGTGCATATGATGCTATTTCTATTGCCTTAAAGTTAGTGCATGCAAAATTTTCATAAGATTCCTTGGTTGATAGGCATGCATCCAACTGTCTCCGCATAAGATCATTTTTTAGACTAAGGTGCTCCCTTGATAGTGAATATATATTTTGAAAATTATTTCCTTCTTTATCTCTAAAATTCCAATTTCATCACACGTCTTTCTGATTCTACTCTCCAAATTTATAATTTGCACTATAGAATTTTGCAGTTTATTCACAAGTCTTTAACTCTTCCAATTTAACATTCATTTTATTGTGATATCCTTGATAAATATGTGTGATAGGGATTATTTACCATACACTTATTTTCATTTTGCTAAACATCTCCCCAATTCTTTAATTTTCTCATCAAGATTTTTCAGGCCTCCTTTGATGTTTGTACAAACTTTTCTAAACATATTTCCATCATGTAGAGTGTGTGCCTTTGTGGTTGCTATTTTTGATAATTGTGTAAACTCTATATCAAAGTCCTTGATAACCTCGACTTCTTTTTTCTACAATTCTACCTCATTGATTTTAATTAATACAATACTTTGTAACTTCTCAAATACTTCCATCAAAGAGTTTTGTAGAGTATTTACTCTCTTGTTCTTCTCAATAATTTTTCCTAGAGATGAAATCAATCCAACTTGATCATCAACATCTAAATTATTTCCTAAAAAAGTTTCCAATGTAAATTCAAGTGGTGACCTTGAAGAACTAGGTTCACTTTCCTTTATTTGATTGTTGGCTTTTTCTTCTTCTTCTTCTTTCTTTTTCTTTTCTTCATTATCCTTCTTTCTCTTTTATTCTTCCTCTTTTCTCTTCTTTCTCTCTTCCTCCTTTTGTTCTTCCAATTTATTTCCTTCTTCTATCTTCCTTCTATCCTCTTCCTATTTCTTTTCTTCTTCTTCATCCTTTTTCTTTTTCTTTTATGCCACTTCCTTTTCATCAGAGCTTGTATAACCTACCAAATTGTCAATAGATTCTTCATATTCCTTAAAAGGATCCCCTGTGGTATCAAATTTGACATTTTCATTTTCTATCTATATAATGTCCATATCTATGGTGATATAGGAGCATCCTAAGTTGCCTTGCAATCATGCTAATTTTTTTAAAATTTTGGTAGTTATTGCTGAGTGCCAATTATTTCCATGTTCCAGTTACTATCAAGTGCCAGTTATTGCATAGTTCTAGTTGCTATAGAGTTCTAGTTATTGTTGAAATCTAGTTGCTACCAAGTTTTCTAGTGTTGGTTGAGTGTCCCTTCATGTGCTAAGGGAACCTGATATTTTCTAATGCTTGGTTCCTTATTTGACCGAGTTTGTCTATGATTGGTTCTTAGTTTGAGATGAATTATGTATTTAATTTGGATTATGAATTTAATGTTATGACCTTATCTTGGGATATGTGTAGACCATTTTAAGTTCAACCTTTCTATTATGTAATGATCTAGAATCTTATTTAAGCCATTTTGGTAAGTATAATAAGGGTGTTTAGGTTTAGGTTAAGAGGACTTAGCAAGTTGAAAACATATTTTCCAAAATAGAAAATTTGAAGCTAGATCATTGCTTTTTAAGTTGTATTTGGTATTAGGCCATAAAATAGAAGGCCTTAAAAATGGGCATGTATGTTGATAAGTTGATGATTCAATAAAGTGTTTACTGTTCTTTCTCTCCTTGGTGTTGTTCTCTATTTTTTTGGCTTCTGTTGTATTTACTCAACAAGGTGTTTGGATAGTTAGGTGTGCATCTAGCCCTAAATTTTCAAACCATCCTTGTGATAGGTAGTATCAAAGCCTAAGGTTCATCCTTGTGGATATTGGATCATGCAAAACCCCAAGTTGAATTTGGTTGTAGGGTGGAATATCTATTGATTTAACCTATAACTTGCAGAGGGTTATGATCTTGTAGGAACCTATTTGTAAAGATGGTTCAAGTTAGAGATGTCAACAAATAGCCTAGAGGAGAGGAATACATCTTGATGATGTGAGTGATGATGAAGCAATGAAACCAAACCCTAATCCAAAACCTAAGGAAGATCAGGATGAGGAAAGATTGTTGAGAGTGTTGTTTAGGGATAATTCAAAGCCTATTGTGGACGTTATTCCTTATGATGGAAAATTAGACACCAATGTTATATTGGATTGGATCTCTAATATAGAGAAGTTCTTTGATTTTGAATGTGCTCCTAATAATAGGAAGGTGAAAACTATAGTCATTAGGTTGAAGGGCCATGTCTCACTATGGTGGGAGAATTCACAAACTAATAGATAAAGAAGAGGAAAAGAGAAGATTAAGACCTGGCTGAAAATGGTGAACAAAGTGAAGAAAAAGTTCCTTCATATTGATTACCAAGTTAGCTTGTTGAGAAAGATGCAAAATGTGAGATAAAAGGACATTATTGTGAAAGAGTATATTGAGGAATTCTATAGATTGGACATCAGATCTAGACATGTGGATGATGAGGTTGAGAAAGTTGCAAGATACCTAAATAGATTGAGATATCAAATTCAAGATGAGATAAGTTTTGTGAAATTGGAAAGTGTGGAAGAAGCATATCAATATGCCATGAAAGTTGAGGAGATCTTGACAAAGAATCATGAACAAAGACAAAGAGGTAGAGGTGGTAGATTTCAAAGAGACAGAGGTAGATCTTATGTAGAAAGTGGTAGATCTAACAATCTTGCACAAGATAAAGAAAATTTTGAGTGGAAAGGTGATGATAAAAGAAAGACCAAGTCGAAAGGTGGTAGTTCCTACCAAGGAGGTACTAGTTCTTACTGAGGAAGAGATAATTATTACTCTAGGGAGGTTTTCATGGTAATTGTTTCAGACATGGCAAACAAGGGCATGGATCCTTTGAGTGTAAGTACTCTACAAAAAATAAACAAGGTAATAAAAACATTGTGACAAAAGGAGAAAATTTGATGGTAAAGAGAAATTTTTGTAATAGGAAAGTTGATGAGGAACCTATCTTGAGGAGAAGTCTTTTCAAAACCAGATGTAAGATGACAGGAAAATGTAGTGAAGTGATTATTGATAGTTTAGGTTTAATTAATTTGACATTAGAGGAGCTGGTTACAAAGTTGTAGTTGTAGAGGTTAAAACATCTTGAACCTTAACATATTTCATGGGTCAAAGATAAGAATAAATTGTTAGTAAGTGAGCAATGTGTTGTGAAACTCAAGATTGTAAATTATTTTGATGAATTTCTATGTGATATCATGCCTATGGATTGTTGCCATATTGTATTGGGTAGACCTTGCCACTATGATAGACATGTTGTCCATGATGGTAGACTAAATCAATATACACTTTGGGTGAGAAAAGAAAAGAAAATATTGTTTCCTTCAATTGAAGCTCCTGATGAAAAAAATTGTACTAATATTAATGGAAAAAAAAATGAGAAAGAGAGGAGAAACCAAGTTTCTTTTGCTATAATTCCAAGAGGATCAAGTTGTGATAATAATGGCCAAGCGAAAGTGTATGGTAATGACCAAACAATAGATAAAGGTTGAATAATAGAATACAATAGATGTTGAGTGCCATAAGAAATTGTAAGGTTGCTAAATGAGTACTATAATACCCCAAAATTGGCTCATTTTCATGACCACCAATTCTAGTCTATTTCAATCAATCCTAAGTCTTATGTCACTAGGCAATTCTTATTCTGCTACTCACCACTTGACTTAATTGTCAAATGCAAAATATCCCAAATTTTCATTCATCATACTCTCTATTTAATTCCTAAAGTATTGACTCATATTAGTCACATTAAACCTACTGATTAAGATTTAATTTAATTTAAAATATTTATACTTTAATTAAATTAAATTATCTCCTAAGGCTAATGTACTAAGGAATTAAAGAATATTTAATTTAATAACTATGCTTATTTTAATTAATTGAATGTAATTATTCAATTAAATAGAAAAGGCATTTATGAGGTCATATCTCATTTTATTAAATTGAATATCTTTCTCAAATTCTATTTCTCAGTTCAAAATAGAAATTTCCAGTTAACTACTTCTTGAATTAGAAGTGACTTAATTCACTCACTCTCACACTAAAGTGAATATGAGTTAACTATTTCTTGCACTCAGGATCTGAGTTAGTTAACTACATCTAGATTGAGAACCTTCTACTTTGACTAGATCTTGGCTTCAATCCTAATCGTCGATCTGAGTTGATCTCAACCATTGATGGATTCCAAGAATTATATTTAAAGGGGTCTCAATCCCTCATCGTAGAGGTTGAATTAAATTTGTATCCAATCTCTACTGAATCATGCACTCACTCACTCATTATTAGCATAAGCTTTCCATTTCTTAGATTTTAATATCATATAGTTTTTAATATACATACATATAATCTTAGTTTATTTTATATGTTCTTAGAACAATTTCATATCTCATATAGAATAATTTCATTCAATATTAAACTTAATTACATTTAAACCCTTCATTCTAGAATGGTCTGGTTGCCTGCATCTCAACTTTGAGAGCATAAATAGGCAAAATCCTTCTAGATAGAAGGCAATGGGTTGCATTTTTGAACCTCTTGGATGAACTATCCCATGTTCATTCTAGGATGAATCCTCAGGTAATGACTATGTTGAAGTGTGTGTGTGAAGTCTAAGGCCACATTCCACATATACATTTCTGGCGGCCATCGTGGGGCTGAGAAAAACAATTTTTTTGGCCTCATCTATTTTATTTTCTAACATTTTCGTCATTTTTTCATACTTGTCTGTATAGTCTTCCAAATTTTTGTGCAGAAAATCTCATTTTCATGTGAAGATTTGAGGGTTTTGCACACTGTTCTACACTTTCTTGAATGAAAAAGTGCCCCATTATGTAGATTCTTGTACGACACATCATTTTCTCATGCGTGACAGTGAAAGACTTCACGTGGACCTACGAATGATTTTGCACGGTACACACCATTTCTTCACCTGGGTCTGTGCATGATTTTGTGCGGTGCACACCATTTCTTTGCATGGGTTTGTACATGATTTTGCGTGGAATTTCACAATAGCAATACAAAATACAGTTTTCCAATTTTCCAGATAAAATAATTTAAAAAAAAAAAGAGAGTATAAAATGAATTTTGACTTTTCTTGTTTTCATAGGTTTTGACATTTTCTAAGCTATTTTATGGGTATAAAAAAGAACAAAAAAAGTTAAATTTTATTTTCCCATAGTTAAGCTTTCATTTGACTAACAATGTTTTCTAATTTCTAATTTTCTTTGTAGCTTAACAGTTGTTTGCAGGACGTTTGACAAAGATTCCTTATATAAACTCTCCAAACACGAACTGACTATTTGTTTGCAAGATGATTGTTAAAGATATGTTTGTCAAAAAACAACATTAAAACCCACTAAACAATATGTTTTCTTTCCTTCTTTCTAAACAAAGTCTAATTAGGGTTGTGAACTTCTTAGGGTGCAAGACAAAAGAATAGAGGATTATGCTCTTCACCACTTGGAGGTCACGACCAAGGGTGAATTAGAAACCTAGACACTTCTAAAAGACAACATTCTGAGGGAGGCAAGCAACTTAGTGGTTCTCTAGTGCTAATCCTTTTCTATGATGAGATGATGGTTTCCTTTCAAGGGGATCAAAATCTTTAGGCAGGATGAGTCTAGATTGATTAAGCTAAGTCTATAATTAATGTGTTCTACATGTTTGGGTGAGAAAGTAAGGTAGAGGAGTATGCTCTTTCCCCTTGAGGGAAATTAGAAACTTTGACCCTTATGTTCAAATCACCAGTCCAAGTCAATCCATTAAAGGGCCTACCAGAGTGATCTAACCTCCAGGAATGACCCAAGTGAGCACACTCCTTTCGCTAGAGATTCCAACTCACTATAATCAAGATGCTTTGTAGAGTGAAAGACTCCAAAGCTGGATTAATTTCTTTCCCTTGATTCTTGATATCGCTTATCAAGGGGAAGCTCTATCTCTTGCATTGGACAACACTAGCCCTAGTCTTGCTAAGAAAGTGTGTGCACTCTTAGATGCTAGTGTGGGCTACTAGTCTCAACTCCACTCATAGAGCCACCAAGAATTAATATGAATGGAAGCCAATTAAAAACCTCTTAGTTAGAAGCTACTCAGTTCACCTCTGAAAGGAGGCATAATCTTTGTGCAAGGAGGGGGAAGAATCTCTCCTGTAGAACTCAATATAGGCATGCTACTGGGTGTTTGAAGGTGGTATACTCACTTGACCCCTGCCACAAGGGTGTTCACTTAGCATATATGTTATTGAGCCCTTTGAATACACCAAAACTATGGGTGCCCTCTAGGGGGTGACACGACTATGTGAGGTGCATGCATGCACATAAGTTGTGGGAAAAAGGTTTTGCCTTCTCTACCATTTTCTATTTCTAGGGATAAAGTGTGCTTTTTATCAAGTCCTAAAAATGTCCAAACCTACTTAAACAAACTGAAAGTGAAGACTCCCCTGTCCCTCTGAGTTGCTTTTCTCTTAGTTGGATTGTATTCGACTACTGTTTGCTTCCTGTGTCTTGTTCCAAAAAAACTTTTTCTTGGTTGAAACTAAATTCTATCCAACAACTTTAAAATATTAATCTTGTTGTTTTTCCAACAATCTATCCAGTAAATCTATCCAAAATAGTTTGAACTTTTCAAAAATCTCTTTGAAATTGAACTCTATTTTCAGTTTGGTCTTGAATTTTGTGCACAATTTTCCAAGACTTTGCATGAGATCCTTTTGTCCTATCCCTTCTTCATGTGACTCTATCTAGTTTCTCATGTGAATGGTTGCACATGACCATGCGATATCTCACCTTAGTGTCCTTATTTTTTTGTCAAACCTTGCACTTCTTCATGCGGCCTGGAGCACATCCTCGTGCAAAATTTTCATGTTGTCCTGAGTCTTTGCACGACCTTATGTACTTTCTCAGGTGCCTCTTAGAGGATCTTTGCACAAAATCTTGAGTCTAAACTATCAAGTTGGTCTGTTAGAGCTATCTGTGCTCTATACCGAGTCTGTTTCCTGCATCAGTTTATTACTTCTCTATCTAAAAATAGTCCCAAATAGTGGCATTTTTCTTAGCTAAAGATTTGTGACCCATACTTTGACTACTCTCATATTTTAGTTGCCTTGATTCTTGTTCTTTAGTTCTTGTCATACTCTACATTATGATAGTTATAATCTTTGGCTGTTCTAGTCTTCAAATCAGACTATTTGTGCCTTAGTATACAACACTCTTATCTTGTCCTATTGAGACTACATTATAGTGTGGTCCTTGTCTAAGATTTTTCTTTTTGTCATTGTTTATGACTGTGGAAACTTGACTTATGTTCTAAAACTTGGTTGTCACTACTTGAAACATAGTACATCAAAATGGCTAACAAAAAATGTGCTAAATCCAATATTCCTAGTGAGGAAGAAAAGCTACTTATTAAAAACATGTAGCAACAAATCTAATCAATGAGTGCTTAAATTCAATGACTGAAGGAGGAAGATGAAACATCATCAAACAAATTCTCCTTGAGAGAAAATTTCCCTTCCTCCTATGACAACCAAAAGAAAAATTCTTGTGACCTTGAATCCAAGATATCTGAGAACACTTCACAAACACCCAAGAAATCTAGAAATATCTTTGAAGAAAAACCTTGGGAACCTAAAACAAAGTGTGATTTCACCCCTTTGGGAAGATCTTATGAATCAACTTTGGAAGAACTTCTTCAAAAGAAACTCATTATGTTACCTAAGGTCACTTTGGCAGGAGTTTCCTTTATGAGTAACCATTGTGCTTATCATAGATATAATTTACATAAAACTTCACATTGTAGGGAGCTGAAAAACAAGATCCAAGATCTCTTTGATAATGGTTCAAAAATCTAAGCTCTCATCTACTAGAGATTCTACTCTCAAGAAGGGTCAACATCATGAAACCAAGTCTAGTAATGGTTTAAATGTTACACTTATCTCTTCCAACATACAACATCCACCTTCTAATGTGTCTAATCTTTCCAGCACATACTCACCAAACAAAGAATTCACTACTCCCCTTGTTGACTATGTGTACCCTCAAGAACTGCCTTTGAAAGAAACTCAAGCCAATAGATATTGGACTACAAGTCTTTTCACTACCTTCACAGATCATATGTCTTCATTCCTTGCTATGCCTATGAAGTCCACTACAAGTGATTTTCCTTCTGAACTTCAAGAGCCTATTATGCAGACTCTAGAAATAGATTCAAATACAGATTTAGATACTCCCTCATCCTTAGAATTGGTTTCATGTCAAGAGGACTACTTAAATGATGAAGAAACAAGTGTTGATCAAGACCAAAATTCCTTCATCCCTTTTCAAATCTTCCAAGATCTCATGCCTCCATCTCAAGAGCCAAATAGTCCTCCATTTCCCATGTCATACACCTCTACTAAGCAAGATCAAGATATTCCTTCCACCATCCTTAAGGAGATTATTAAAGACCAAGAGAAGGATACTTTTCCTATGTTTGAAGAGAAAAGTGTTCCCCCACCCTCTTGTTCTACCTCGCTACATTCACTTCAAAACTATTCTTAGGCTCTAAATACCCCTGTCAAAGGTATTGCTCCTATAATAGTTACTCATAAATCTATTGATGGCTTTGGTCATATTGCTCACTCTAAAGATGCTAATATCCATACTCAAGGTCCATTCACATTTTCTAAATCTATCCTTGTTCCCTACCCATCTAAGCTAAAACCTTCAAGTCTTCCATCCATATTGGGACCTTATGTTCCTTTATCTCCTACTTCCACTCTTAGCTCATTACACATTCCTCCTACCCTACTGTAAGATCAAAAAAGATACAAATACTTGAACTCTTCACATCCACCTTTCCATCTAAACTAGTCATATTGGCCTCATCCATCCACAAGTCCCAAGTCCTTTGGAAGCAATTTGGATGATCAACTCAAACACAAGTAGATGAATCCATCCTCAAAAGTTCATTATGTCTCCTCTAATTGACATGTGAATGTCAAGATAGAAAATATGCAAAAGAGACCGCAAAGGTCCACTATTCAAAGAGCTCAACCAAAGAAAGTATGGGTTCTTAAATCTATTATTGAAGAAATGTGTTCCAAAGCATCTAATGAAAAATCAAAAGCTATATGGATTCCCAAGTCTCTTTTGAAGGACTTGAATATTGAAAACAAATCAAAGTTGACATTCAAGCTTCCAAAGGCTTCCACTCCATCTTCTTCCCAACATCTTCCTAAAAAGGTTTCAAAACCTTATACTCCACCTTCCTCCAAAATCATTCCACCACCTCATACATCTAAACCTCATACTATTTCATCCATATTTCATCCATCATTCCACTACCCTTCAAGGTGTGTGTCAATGTTGATCTTGCCCACTTTTTCTTCTCCCCTTGCGCATCCCTTTCAATACCCTATCCACACCACCTTTTATCCTTCCATCCCATTTATCTCATCCATAGCCTAAAACCTTATCCTCCATATATCTTTTCTATTATCTCTCTTCCATTACCTTATCAACATCTTTGAGTGTACCTTGCTATGGCCTTGGCTTATCATAACTTATCTTTCTTATAGGCATGCTATCTAACTTGAGAAAGCTTGAGCTCTTTTAGAAAAATCCAAAAAAAAAGAAAAAAGAAAAAAGAAATGCCTCGATGTAAACCTGGAAACAAGCACCTTGGTAGAAAAAGTAAAGAAAAATAAATCCATCCTATGGTGAAAACCTCTTCTTGTGGCACCTTGGATAAATACCATGATGAAAACCTGGTAAATAGGCATCATTCATAACTCTTCCATCCATGACATCCTATCATGATCTTGCTTATCCTTTAGATGTCCTCATTCCCAAAGTCATTCGCTCATAACCTCCATAACAAACTTTGCTATTCTATTCACTTAACCCTTTGGTCTTGATCAATGAAAGAAAGAAATAAACTCAGTTCTTAACAGTCTCTTGACATGGTCATTTTCTTGGATTACTTACATGACACCCTTCATTACACCATGAGCTTATATTGTTATCTTTTTCCCTAGCTTGGGTAATCTTGTGAAGACATTCCTTGAGGGTAACATTCACCACTTCGTACTCCTTGCCTATTCATCTTCACTTATCCACCAGCTTGCTACTACATCTTGTCCTACACCTTGCTAGACACTGGAGCAAAATCAAGGTAATCCTTCTTGAGAGCTAGTAATCTCTAAAAAAAAAAGTTCAAAACAATTGAAAATATCTTGAAAAAATCTAAAAATTGCAAAAAGTCCTGAAAAAATCTATTATCTTGGTGAAAACCTAGCAATAGGCACCTTGGTCATACCGAAAAAATTAAAAAATTCCACAATACAAAAAAAATAAAAAAAGAGAAAAATGTAAAAAAAATTGAAAAGAAAAGTGCCATTGGTGAAAACCTGGAAACAAGCATCATGGTGGCAAAAAACAAATTTCTGCCAAGAAGGTGAAAACCTGGTAAATAGGCGACTCTTGTTCCTAATGCTCCATCTTGCAATGCATCTTCTAGCTTCCTATATAGTTTCTTTTCCCACTTTTTCCGCTTTTCACTCATGTATCCATGGATTGAGTCTTGTCACAACTCGAGGGCATTTCCCTTCAATGTCATAGAATCTCTTTTGCTATAGTCACTTGTCATTCTGGATGCATCTGCCTACTATCACTAGTGTCGCTCTCTTTTTGAGATTCTCCTCATAGAATCTCTTGCACGACAGTCCCCAGTTGTTTCAGTTGTGTCTACCTACTGTCACTAGTGTCACTTTTTGTCAAGATTCTCTACATAGAATCTCTTTTGCAACAGTCACTAGTTGTTTCAGCTGTATCTGACTACTGTTGCTCGGGTCATGTTTTGAGTTCCTTTAGGGAAGATTTCTCTTATGTTAGTCACTAGTCATTCTACCTGTGTCTATCTACTATTGCTCGGTCCTCTTTAGGTTCTTCATTACGAAGATTCCTCTTTTACCTCAGTCACCAGGCATTTTGACTGCATCTACCTACTATTGTCACCCTATTGAAGAGATTTCTTTCATCCATGTTTTGGATATTGACACTTGACATCAATCCCATGATAAACATTGAAATCAAAATGACATACTTGTTTGGATATGCTGAGCATTTTCTTTGTTTGTTTCATTTTTGCTTCATCATGTCTCCTCAAGAAACTCAATGATGACATTTTGACTAGAGAAGTAATGACTAGGGGCATGATCTTTTCTTTGCTTTCTATTTGTGGTTTAGTTCCAATAATTTGAAACATTCATATAAAAGGAGTGTCCACTATAAGAGCCTCCATCTCATATTGGATGGTTGGGTGTACCTCAACTCCTTTTATATGGATACACCAATCACATTGGTTCTTCTCCTTGCTTGTTGGAGTGAACTCTTCATGCTACAATAAATACTGATACTCATCCTGCTAAGTGAATGTATGGGTCACTGCGAGTATATCTAGCACACTTCTGTCTTAGGTTATGAACATAAGTGTCATTGCAGAAAGAATATTCACTGGTTACTTAGCATAGGATGGATCTCTTGTGTGTTTGGTGTGACTTCCATGCAAGCAACATTCTAGTCATCCTAACATTTATGTTTTGATGCTTATGTCAACTTGCTACATTAAAAGGGACAAATGTTCTAGTCATTCTGGCTTCTTGTGTCTCAAATGCTTACATTTAATCCTGACAAAACTAGAATAGATGTCCTATTCATATTCTCACGATTGCAATGTTAGTGAGAATTTTATGACATCTACAGTTTTTGGCTACATGCTTAGTGATGAAAATTGTTGAGACTTGGTAACCAAACCTACGGTTGCATCTAGTTTAGGGTTGCATATCAGATAGGATTGCATTACTTGGTTTGGCATATGATTCAATTGCAAATCTACTTTCATCTTCTATAATGAGGGGTTAATGGATTGTTCAAAGCATCATGTTCTTCATGACTACACAAATGATTGATTAATCACCCTCTTGGTACTTTGGCTGCTCTGAACCCATTTTTTGGGATCAAATTTGAAATATGACACACTTAAGTGGCTCAAAAATGCATTTTAAAATTTTGGGACTGGTGTGATCGAACGCTTGTGTAGTCCAAATTTTTGTTGATACTTGGTGAATCATGGAATATTTTCACCTCATATTCCTTCACATTTTATTTCAAATCCAAAAAAAGTCAACTCAAGTAAACTATGCTCAATTTTGGTCAACTATTGGTCAAACTTGGTCTTCTAGACCTCAAAATCATGCTAAATTGACTCTAAATTTTCTTCTGATCATTCTAATTTCTTCTATATCCTACTGACTCTTCATGTTCTTTTTTATCTCTCTTTATATAACTTTACATCATATTTTTGGTGTGTCATCTTTCGATTTCACTCTCGAGGGGGCAGGATGATTACATCATTGAATCTAAATTTCAAATCAATTTGAATCTTTATTGCTCAGGGCATCTTTCTCCCATCTTATGTCCTCATCACTAGGGGCATCTCATCACTAGGGGCATCTTGTTCCCCTCTTTCTGGAATCATTTTTTCATCTATTACATCTTATAAAGAATTTGATGGACAAGTATCGAGACAATCTAAACCTCGACTCCTGAGGATCAAGCCTCATTCTAGGGATGATTCTATGACTCATAATTTGATCTTGTTATCTTCTATCAATTTTAGGTATCTAGATGTTCTATCTGGATCCTTAAAGGTTAAGCTTTGTTCTGGAGATAATCTTTTAAATGCTATCAATTTTAGGTATCTAGATGTTCTATTTGGATCCTTAAAGGTTAAACTCTATTCTGGAGATAATATTTTAAATGCTATCAATTTCAAGTATGTAGATGTCCTATTTGGATCCTTAAAGGTTAAGATCCATTCTAGAGATAATCTTTTAAATGCTATTAATTTTAGGTATCTAGATGTTCTATCTAGATCCTTAAAGGTTAAGCTCCATTCTAGAGATAATCTTTTAGAAGCTATCAATTTTAGGTATCTAGATGTTCTATCTAGATCCTTAAAGGTCAAGCTCCATTATGGAGAAAACCTTTAAAATGCTCATCAATTTAGGTATCTAGGTGCTCTACTTGGCTTCCTTAGGATTAAATTCCATTTTGGAGAGGGTCCTTTAAAGATTATCAATTGGTCTCCGTGACATCAACTTCAGAACCAATCTTATTTCCTGATCTGTGCATCACACTTTTTGATTTTCTTTGAATTGAACATGTTGCTTGCACATTCATTCAAAGAGGGGCAAAATGTAATACCCCAAAATTGGCTCATATCCATGACCACCAATTCTGGTCTATTTCAATCAATCCTAAGTCCTATGTAACTAGGCAATTCTTATTCTGCTACTCGCTACTTGACTTAATTGTCAAATGCAAAAAACCCTAAATCTACATTCATCATACTCCTTAATTTAATTGCTAAAGTATTGACTCATATTAGTCACATTAAACCTATTGATTAAGATTTAATTTGATTTAAAGTATTTATACTTTGATTAAATTAAATTATCTCCTAAGGCTAATGTACTAAGGAATTAAAGAATATTTAATTTAATAACTATGATTATTTTAATTAATTGAATGTAATTATTCAATTAAATAGAAAAGGCATTTATGAGGTCATATCTCATTTTATTAAATTGAATATATTTCTCAGTTCAAAATGGAAATTTCCAGTTAACTACTTCTTGAATTAGAAGTGATTTAATTCACTCACTCTCACACTAAAGTGAATCTGAGTTAAATGTTTCTTGTACTCAAGATCTAAGTAAGTTAACTGCATCTATATTGAGAACCTTCTACTTTGACTAGATCTTGGCTTCAATCTTGACCATCAATCTGAGTTGATCTCAACCATTGATGGATTCTAGGAATTCTATTTAAAGGGGTCTCAATCCCTCATTATAGAGGTTGAATTAATTTTGTATCGAATCTCAGCTGAATCATGCACTCACTCACTCATTATTGGCATAAGCTTTCCATTTCTTAGATTTTAATATCATATAGTTTTTAATACGCATACATATAATCTTAGTTTATTTTATATCTTCTTAGAATAATTTCATATCTCATATAGAATAATTGCATTCAATATACACTTAATTGCATTTAAACCCTTCATTCTAGAATGGTCTGGTTGCCTACATGTCAACTCTAAGAGCATAAACAGGCAAAATCCTTCTAGCTAGAAGGCAACGGGTCACACTATTGGAACTCTTGGATGAACTATCCCATGTTCATTCCAGGATGAATTTGTAGGTAATGACTACATTGAAGTGTGTGTGTGTGAAGTTTGAGGCCACATTCTACATATACAAGTACAAGGGGATTGTTGTTGAAGATATATACGTTAAGGTTTACCACAAGTAAGAAGTACAAGTCATTGTATGGACCTGATTCATGGAACTAGTTTTTTGAATAAAGAACCATATAGATTTACACCTATATAAAATGAAAAACTTAACAATCAAGTACAAGAGTTGTTGTAGAAAGGTTTGATCAAAGAAAGTTTGAGTTTGTGCGTTGTGCCTACCATATTAACACTTAAGAAGAATGGAGAGTGGAGAATGTGTATTGATTTTAGAGATATTAACAAGATCACAGTAAAATATAGGTTTCCTATGTCGAGGATGGATGACATAATGGATTGTTTGAGTAGAGAAAAGTATTTTACCAATATTAATTTGAAGAGTGGTTATCATTAGATCAAAATTAGGGAAGTTGATGAATAAAGGACTACTTTCAAGACAAAAGATGGTTTGTATGAATGGTTGGTTATATTCTTGGATAAATTTTTAATTGTATATTTGGATGATATTCTAATATTCAATAAGATTGAGGAAGAGCATCTTGAGCATGTTAGACAAGTATTGCAGAGGTTGAAAGAGGAGAAGTTGCTGATTGATTTGAAAAAGTGTTCCTTTATGCAAGATGAGATTGTGTATTTGGATTTTGTAATTTTAGTTGATTGTTTGAGAATGGATCCTAAGAAGGTTAAAGAAATTTTGGAATGGCCTACACTTGAGAATGTGGGTGAGGTAAGATCATTTCATGGTTTGACTAGCTTCTACACAAAGTTTATAAATAATTTTAGTTCTCTTTTTAATGCTATGACTAGGATAATGAGAGGATATAAAAAGGATTTTAAGTGGACACATGGGGAAAATACGAGATTTTAGATTTTGAAACAAAAGGTTGTTGAGTTACCTATATTGGCTTTGCCTGATTTCAATAAGGTATTTCAAGTTGAATGTGATGCAAGTGGTAGTGCAATAGGAGTTGTGTTGAGTCAAGAAGGTAAAGCTATTGCTTTCTCTAGTGAGAAGTTGAATGATGCTAAAAGGAGCTATTCTATATATGATCAAGAATTTTATGCTATTGGGAGACATTATTTGATTCCTATGGAGTTTGTGTTAATTATTGATCATTAATCTTTATAGTACTTGGGAAGTTAACATAAATTGAATCAATGACATATGAAATGCATTGAGTACTTGTATAGTTTCACATTTGTGATCAAGCATAAGAGTGGACTTACTAATCAAGTTGCAAATTCATTAAGAAGTGTAGATGCTCAAAAATGGTTTGCATCTACTATCTAATCACATTTTCAAAACTAACTCATCCCATTTCTCATTTCACTAATTCTAATCATTTGGCTAAACTTGATTATCATTCAAGCATGTTTTGACAATGTCCTTCATGATTCATATCCTCTTTCACATCAATTGTAGATCATTTCATAATCTCATCTACTCAACCCAAAACCATTTCAACATCATTAGAATCACATCTTGTCAACCTAGAATCATCCCAATCAACTCAGAATCATCCCAAATCAACTTGGATTCATCCCAAATCAATCCAAAATCATCCCAAATCAACCCAAAATCATCCCAAATCAGCCATAATCAATGCAAAATGTGTCAAATATCTCAAATAAATCATCATTTGTCAAACCCTAGGCATTTTCATGTCCCTCAATGCATTGTCAACCTATTAAATCTTATCAGACCTGATAAATTTGACCTTAGTACTGCCATGTCCCTCAATACTAGGTCAAATCTATCATTTTCATCAATTGATATTTGACATTTTTGAGTCCCTCAGTGTTATATCGTGGCACTATCCAGTCAATTTAATAACATTGACAATGCCTATTGATGTTATTAGGATCAACCTTATCAATCAATTTCAATCCTATGACACTTACAACATCTATTAAATGTCACATGTTCTTAATTCATGTCATCTTTCCTTGGCATGTTATCAATCCTAATTAGTCATTCAATTTTATCATGGCTTCAATCTATCCGTCATCATCCTAGTCGATCTAGATAATCATCACATTTCATCAAAGGATATTATCACATTTATTTCATCAAATTGGCCAATCATTTACTAGTTTATCTTATAGGATTAAATAACACATAATCTAATACTATGTCATTTAGATCATTTTCATCCCACATCACTACTTATTCTTCCTACTAACCAATGTTCTTAATTAATTAATATTTATTAGTTAATTGATTCATCTTCACAAACTATGGAAACTCGCAAGTTTCCTAAGTCCTATTTTCCACTTCTAATTTCCATTTTAATAATGTCCATTTGTGTGGATATATGAATTTTTAATTCAAATATTCCACCTATTCTTGACACATAGACATGACGTGTTATAGATATTATCCTTACACTTGGCTAAAATATGTCATATTTGATATATTTTATTCCTTACACATGTCTACAATAAGCCTTCATCATTATAGATTCTTGGCTACAAGTGGCTTTGAGGTGTGTCATGCAAGTCATAGATTCTCCTCCACTTTTAGCCATGTTGACTTTCATGCATCATAGAATCCTACAAGCGGCTTTGAGGTGTCATATGTACGTCATATATTCTCCTCCACTTTTAGCCATGTTGACTTTCATGCATCATATAATCCTACATTTGGCATATTGTGTCATGGTTGTCATAGATATTCTAAGGAATATCATTCCAAGTTGCACATTCTAAATGAAAAGTGTCTATCCTATCATTCATGTCTCTCCTCTTGCATGTTTACTATAAATTGAGCCATCTTGCTCTCATTTTCAATCTCTTAGATTCTCTATTCTCACATCATGCCCAAACCACACTTATAGTACTCTTAATAGCATCATTATAGCTTAGTCATTTGATTTCAATTATATAGGCACTAGAGGCAATTGGAGCTACATCAAATGGAGAAGAAAGGACATGGGAGCTACAATCGAAGAGGGAGTTTGAGTTGTTTTATTTCCTTTATGATTCAATTAGTTTTCATGGTAGATTAGAAGGGCTTAGTGTATGTTTATTGAGTTTTTGTGGTTGCTCATAGTATGCTAGGCTCTAATCCATTTTCTAGTCCTACAATTGTGAACCTGACTTGAAGATCATGATTACTAACTTGGGTTTTTTTTTTTTTTTTTTGTGCTTGCAGGTGTAAGGAAGGGGCTCATTCAAAGGAGTGCAATGTTTGTCTGCTCTTTCTTATCATACCTAGTATAATTAGGAGGAATAGTAACATGTTTTTCTTTCATTTATGCATTTCTATGGATTTTTGTCCTAGATGGGCACTTTTCTTTGTTAGGGCACACTTGGGTCCTTTAGGAAGTTGTTTTAGCAGCCTAGGAGTCAATATAACCTATGTATGTTGTTCATACCTGACTAGTTACACTCCAAAACAACCAACTATGCTCTTTTGGGCCCCAAGTGCACCAAGGTCACACTCTGCATTGTCTTAGCACACTAGGTCACATAGCTTTTAGTTTTTCAACTTCTAGGTATTATTTTGATCTCATTTCCCCCCCAGTTTGCACCCAGTCTCCCAATTGCACTATGAAACTATCAACTATGCTCTAACTAGCCCCAATTGCACTAGGATCATAATTTTCACTATTTGAGTGAAATTGGGGATTTCCTGAGTGTTTTTGGCCTTCTACGGTGCAGTCTACACTATTAGGGTGTAGGTGGTTTATAGAAAGGCCACATTTTAATCAGAATCTATATCTAGGGTTTTAAATTCATTCTAGGACCCAAGGTAGATGTTTTTGTGTTATTGATGATCTATTTGTAGCATGTGACAATCATTAGGACCTATGTGCTTGTTCAAACTTTGTGTGTGCTTTCTTAGATTATATAACATTTTGTTTGGTGCTCTAAAATTAAATTTCTCTTCTATTTGGTGTTTATGTATTGTTTAGAACCATAGGGGTTGCATGTATGTATCGTCTCACCTTGCCATTCATGGATCTTGAGTGCAAGATAAATCTGTGTAACTTATTTAGAGAGGCTTGCCTTGGAACCAAGACTCACCACTTGGTGAGTCCTAGGGGTCGATCATGAAGCAACAAAGAGCCAAAGCTAGGTCAACACCATAATTGCTATAACAAAATAAATATCATTAATGTTGTGTTAGTAGTATTGCTATGTGATAGCGCTCCTTTAACACTCTTGTGGTGCATCAAACCCTAATTCTTGAGGCTGGGAGACCTTCTGCAAAAGTTTATCATTCACTTCCCAAATGAAGTGCCTAAAATAAGTACCTTGTCTTAGTGGTCAAAATCCTTTCTATCCATTATCTCAGGGGGTCACCCATGTCTGTGAAGACATCACACATTCTCCTAGTCCTTAGTAGAGACAATAGTCCCTTGGGAAGTGATGATCCTTGGGAAGTAGATCTTGGTAGCCTTGATAAGTGAGTGGAATGTAAGGGGGAGCCTATGGTGACAATATTATAAGTTATCTAGTTGAGATAAGCATGGATGGACTTTGGTTCAAATGGGAATTTAGTGGTTATAGTCTTAAAGCCTTGGTTGTGATGTGTCTTTTAAGTTTAACAACAACTATTCTTGTTTATTGTGTCTTATGTGTGTGAATAACATTAATCAAGATAATAAGAAATCTATAAACTCACACCAAAACACACCTCAAACCTTTGATACTATCAAACTTAGTCAAAACATTGCAAACCATTTAGTCAAACACATGAGACATTGAAAACATGGAGACTTGTAACCTTAGGAGTCCTTGGCATGATTTAGGTTTCATCCTTTCATAACAAACCATTTCATTTGTTATTATCTAAGCCTCATAATTTCATTCTATAGGCATAATTTTTCATCATTTAGTCCTCATATTGCATTCCTTATCCTTCATATTGCATCCCTTAGGCTTCATCTTGAATCTCCTAGTCTTTACATTTCAGCCCTAAAACTTCATCTTGCGTCTCCCAAATTGCATTCTTACATTACCTATCTCTCATGTTTCACATATTAATCCATCATTCCTAATGTATTAAGTTCAATTTTTCATCCTCATTCTATTCATAACACTGTCCCTTATCATCTAGCTCTCTGGAACAATAGTTTGGAAGCCACCAAGTCCAAAATCACTCTAGTTTCAAATCACTTTACCAACTGCACTCTAAAAGTACCAACTATGCTCTAATTGGCCCCAACTACACCATGAGCATAGTTGGCTCTATTTGAGAACACTTGGTTGCTAGAATACCTAGTTTGGACTTCTAGATATCATTTTGGGACTGTAGGAGTGCCAAAAGGTGCTTAGATAAGTCCCCCTTGTTGATCATGTCCTAAATTTCATTTTGCATATCCTAACTCTAGTTTTCAAACCTTAGGCTTCATTCCTCAAGTCATAACCCTCCTTCTATATCTCCAATATGATCATAAGATAATCCCTAACTAGCTATCTCTCTAGTATACTAGTTTGATAATCATCTAGTCTAGGATCAACAAACTTTCAACCTAGTCTCTCAATTGTGCTATGGAACTACCAACAGTGCTCAAACTAGCCCATACTGCACCCTAAGTGTAGATGGTACTATTAGAGCACACTTGGTGCTGTGTAATGCCTCATTTAGGAACCCAAAAGAAACAAACCTAATATGTTACAAAGCTTACTAAACAATTTATTTTCTAAAGTTTATACAACATCAAAGTAACAATGCAGAAGCAATATAAACAAACACAACATTTACACATGCACTTATAATAAAGATTTCATTCCTCTAGGGTTCCTTCATGTTGAGTCACATTTAAGATTTTTATAATTAAAATTTTAAGCCTTAAGTAAAATTTCCATTATCATAAAAATATGCTCCAAAACAACCAACTATGCTCTTTTGGGCCCCAAGTGCACCAAGGGTACACTCTTTACTGTCTTAGCACACTTGGTTAGATAGCTTTTAGTTTTTCAAGTTTTGGGTATTATTTTGATCTCATTTCCCCCCAATTTGCACCTAGTCTCCCAATTACACTATGAAACTACCAACTACACTCTAACTGGACCTAGCTACACCAAGAGCATAATTTTCACTATTTGAGTGCAATTGGGGACCTCCAAAGTGTTTTTTTCCTTCTAGGTGTAGTCTACACTATCAGGGCATAGTTGGTTTATAGAAAGGTCACATTTCAATCAAAATCTATATCTAGGGTTTTAAATTCATTCTAGGACCCAAGATAGATTTTTTTGTGTTGTTAATGATCTATTTGCAACATGTGACAATCATTGGGAGAAGACATATCTATTAAAAACTATGGATTCTTTGTTGGAGGATGTTGACAAAGACCTATGTGCTTATTCAAACTTTGTGTGTGGCTTTCTTAGATTAGATAAAACTTTTTTTGGTGTTCTAAAATGAAATTTCTCTTCTATTTGGTGTTTATGCATTGTTTAGAACCCTAGAGGTTGCATGGATGTATCCTCTCATCTGACCATTCATGGATTTTGGGTGCAAGAGAAATCTGTTCAACTTCTTTAGAGAGGCTTGCCTTGGAACCGAGATTCACCACTTGGTGAGTCCAAGGGGTCAATCATAAAGTTGAAATAAGCAAAAGCCAGATCAAAACTCCAACTGCTATAACAAAATTGATACAATTAATGTTGTGTTAGTATTATTGCTATGTAATAGCTCTCCTCCAATACCCTTGTGGTGCATCAAACCCTGGTTCTTGGGGTTGGGAGATCTTTTGTGAAAGTTTATCATTCACTTGTCAAACAAAGTGCCTAAACTAAGTACCTTTTCTTAGTGGTAAAAATACTTACCATGTCCATGAAGACATCACACATTCTTGCAATCCTTAGTAGAGACAATTGTCCCTTGGGAAGTGATGACCCTTGGGAAGCAGATCTTGGTAGCCCTAAGAGGTGAGTGCAATGCAAGGGGGAGCCTATGGTGACAACATTCTAAGTTGTCCAATTGAGATAAGCATGGATGAAATTTTGTTCAAGAGGGAATTCAATGGTTACAGTCTTAAAGCCTAGGTTGTGATGTGCCTTTTAAGTTTAACAAGAACTATTCTTGTTTATTGTATCTTATGTGTTTTAATAACATTAATCAAGATAATAAAAAATCTACAAAATCACACCAAAACACACCTTGAACCTTGGATAATATTAAACTTTGTTAAAACATTAGAACATTGTCAAAACATTGCAAACCATTTTGTCAAACACTTGAGACATTGAAAACATGGAGACTTGTAACCTTAGGAGTCCTTGGCATGATTTAGGTTTCAACCTTTCATAACACACCATTTCATTTCTCATTATTTGAGCCTCATACTTGCATTCTATAGACCTAATTTTTCATCATTTAGTCCTCATATTGCATTCCTTTTCCTTCATATTGTATCCCTTAGGCTTCATCTTGAATCTCCTAGTCTTTACATTTCAGCCCTAAAACTTCATCTTGCATCTCCCACCTTGCATTCTTGCATGTCCTATATCTCATGTTTCACATGTTAATCCATCATTCCTCATGTCTTAAGTTTCATTTTTCATCCTCATTCTAATCATAACACTATCTGTTATCATCTAGCTTTTTGGAACAATAGTTTGGGAGCCACCAAGTCCAAAATCACTCTAGTTTCAGATCACTTTACCAACTGCGCTATGAAACTAGAAACTACACTCTAACTAGCCCCAACTACACCATGAGAATAGTTAGCTCTATTTGAGCACATTTGGTTGCCAAAATACCCAGTTTGGACTTCTAGATATCATTTTGGGACTTTAGGAGTCCCAACAAGTGCCTGGATAAGTCCCCCTGGTTGATCATGTCCTAAATTTCATTTTGCATATCCTAACCCTAGTTTTCACACCCTAGGCTTCATTTCTCAAGTAATAACCCTCCTTTTCCATCTCCAATATGATAATAACATAATCTCCAACTAATTATCTCTCTGATATAATAGTCTGATAATCACCTAGTCTAGGATCAACAAACTTTCAAACCAATCTCCCAACTGTGCTATGAAACTACCAACTATGCTCAAACTGGCCCAAACTACACCCTAAGTGTAGATGGTATATTAGAGCACACTTGGTGCTATGTAATGCCCCACTCGGGAACTCAAAAGAAATAAACCTAATATGTTACAAAGTTTACTGAATAATTTTTTTTTCTAAAGTTTATAAAACATCAAAGTAAAAATGCAGAAGTAATATACACAAACCCAACAATTACACATGTAATTACAATAAAGATTTCATTCCTCTAGGGTTCCTTCATGTTGAGTCACATTTAATATTTTTTAATTAATTTTTTACACCTTAAGTGCAATTCGTACTATTATAAAAATATAACATATTAATCTCATAAGAAAATGCATGAATATAACTGATACAATGAAATACATATAATGGATAGCATCCACTACACATGTTGCAAGGTATGCAAGAATATATATAAGTATATCAAAATACAAGAGACATGATAACATATAAATACATCAACTTAATAGAAGTCTCCAAGAAATGGATAAGAATTATAAGGGTACAACTGGATCATCAACCTTCCAACATCTTTAAATCTGAGGGGGACTCAAATGGTAAGAAGTCACTATTTTCCATCCACATGGTTACCAAGTCAGGCTTCCACTCCCATCATGCAGGAAGATAATGAATTATCCACATAAAAAAAATTAAACCATAAAATAATCTAAGGCAAGGAACCGTAATAGCCAAATCTACCTGAAGGGTAACACAAACTACTCAAGAATAAAAGATAACCATGTTAGTTTGTGGTGACTGATCAAGGAAGTACTATACATACTTCATAAATTCTTTGGGTAATATTTAGCAATTGGATATTATTTATTCACTAATTTATGGCCAACATTTTGTAACTAATTTTAACCGTAAAGTGGCAAAAATACTTGTATAAAAGGGCTTAAGGTTAGGGATTGACTCATAAGGTGTGATTTGAAAATTGGTTCTTGTAGCAATATTGAGCTATAAGGGATTATGAATTGTAATCAGGTTGTAATCACTAGATTGTAATAATATTGGACTTGCTATTTGGTGGATGTAGCCTACGGATTGGGTGAACCACATTAAATCTTGGTGTCTTGTGTTCTTTTCTATGTGATCTATTATTTTCTGTTATTGTTTATATTTGCATGTAATTGTTATTTATGTTCATGGTTAAATCCTAACAAAGCAAAGTTGAAAAAATACTCATCCAATATGAACACCACATACCAAGTAAACATAGATATACCAAGTATATATCAAGTACCAAAATCATGAGATAAAGTGCACAAAAGATATCCACCTCAAGTCAAAAGGCACACGTACAATCACCATCAATGAAAGTAAACACCAATAATAAATACCTCCAATAATAAGTACAAAATCAATAACTACACCACTAGAGGAAAATACAAAATCTATGGAGGAGACTTAGGCTACATACTAAGGAGTGTCATCACATGGTCAACTACTTGAGTTACCCTAGACTAGCCTCTCAATAGATCTCGAATCCTCAAGCATTGAGTTGCCCTAGATTGGTAACTCTGGACCCCAGACCCTCAACATAACACATGCAAAACCATAATACCCTCTCATGGAGATGAGGAAATCTAGTAATACCTCTCACTAGATATCATCCTATTCCCATCCTTAGCCTATACAAGCGCATGTGTGAGGAAAACATCTCTAACTTATCTTTTTAGTGTATCTTAAGGAAAGGGCTAGGAAAGATATTTTAATTACTATGTTATCACTTATTACACAACTTACAATAGGTTACCTTGGTATTGATCACTTTGGGTCATGGACCCCTACTGCAAGCCACTCCCAAAGACACGTATCTATACAACCTCTACTAAGAACATAAACCATAGTTGTGTCACATACCACAACACCCATAATGATAAAGCTTGGCTCCTTAATAGGCAACCCAAAAATAAGTTAGTTCTAAAAACCCAAGTCATCATATATGCTCACAAAATGAATCTCATAAACATAAGCCTCAATTTAAAATCATAAAGTACATCAGGACATAGATCTAGTCAAATAACCATCATAAAAGAAATCTTAAAAGACACCTTTGATGCAAATCCTAGTTTGGCCAGCTAAATAGTTCACATACAAGCCATCAAAAAATAAAACATCACATTCAAATTTCTAAAGCCCATCACAAAACAAATACCACAAAACCTCAAATACACACACATTGAATAATACAAGGTTCCATCGAGTGATTTGGATTATATTTTTAGAAGTTTTGTTTGATGATATAAAAGTATAAAAATGTAGATAAATTTAGCATGTTACTTATATAAAAAATTTAGAATTAATTATTATATATTAAATCAATAATATTTAAAATAAAGATAAAACATTTTCAAAGTTCATAACATTGAGTTTTTATGCATTTTCTCTATGTAAATCAGATGGTAATTTAAATGTTATAATCCCATATGGAATGATATAGATCTGTAACCTATATCTATGGAAAGATAATTTAATTTCACACATTTTTCATTATTACCAGTCCTAAAGAAAAGTTTATTTGAATGGTATAAAATATGAATCTTCCTAGCAACACTATTTAGATTTGAAGGTTACCAATTTAAAAGAAAGAGCATAGATTTTGTTTGAACAGTTGGATCTTAATGAAAATCAAGAAAGATATTCATAATAGACTTATTTAAAATAAAAAATAATATATTTTCATAACTATATATTTTACAAAAGTTATAAGTGATTTTTTGTGTGTCTCTAGTTGAAGAATCAAGCTCAAATAGGCCTAGTTTTAGCATGACAGTCAATATTTGATCATGTCTCTACAAAAAAATCATATATTATTTTCATATATGTTAAATAAAATCTAAATGAATGTATAAAAGTATCTTTACATTTTTGATAAAATACACTGAATAAAAGTTATAGCAAAATCACATGTTTCAAATCCTAAACTGACATAGAAGTAACTGCAAAAAAATTTATTCATAATAAGGAAAAAATAGAGAAGACAATCTTTCTAAAAAAAATTGTAAAGAGATTTTAAAAATCCTACCTTCAAACACCAAGTTCGTTTGTTAAGAAGAAGAAAACCCAATTGTAGACTTTACTCTCAAGCGTTAAAAAAAATATTTTACTTTAAATTCTGAATGGATACCTTGTAACTTTTCTTCTAAAATCTCTGTTTGTTCTCCAAAAATGTTCTCCCTCAAAATAATAAGAATGACCTCTTAATAAAGAAAAAAAAACTAAAAAAACTAAAGTTTCTAAAACAAGTAAATTTACAAAAGAAGGTTACTTAACTAAAATAAAATAATAGTTTTTCTTTGTTTTCTTATATTTAAAAAAAAACAAATAAAACCACTTCAATTTTTCTTAAGAAATGAAAAACATAATTTCTACTTTTTTGTTTCCTTTCTTTTAATATTAAATAAATAAATATCATTTCTTTTAAATTAAATAGCTTATTCCCCACTGAAAAGTCCTTATTTAATTTTATTAATTAATGTGTAATTAAATTAATTAAATTAATTTAATCATTAATAATAATTAAAGTCCACTGATTATGTGCAACTCTAATTTTATTATCATTGATTAAATATTCATGATAAATTAATATTTAGTCTTTAATATTTTAATTTATCTTTTTTCTTCAACTTTCACATTTAGACTTACTAAATCAAGTCTTTTAAATAAATAAAAAAGAAAATATTTAATTGATTTCATTTTCCAATTAATTAAAAATCTTGATATTATAATTCTTCTTTTAATTTAAATAATATTTAATAGTTCTAATATTATGTGATTGATCTAAATATCACAGTTAAACCTTTTACCAAATAAATAACATAGTCAAATCCACATAAGCAAAACTATTCAAAACCCAAACTCAAACAACACACACAAAGATAACCTCGTAGGTTTAAAAAGTGGTAGAGAGTCAAATGCGAGTCCTCCTTAGAGGACAAGAGTTTAGGCCATGGTTGGGATTGGACCTAATCATTATCTTGCCATTCTTACCATTGAGTTATTGTGATAGGGCACATTCATCCTGACAATTCAGGGAAGTCGATGCCTAGTACCTACAACCTGCATAAAAGACAAGCATGTACATATGCATATATATAACTAAACTAGACATGCAATGGCAGGGAGTGGTACATCGTGTAGATCTTGACTAGCAGGTGACTACAACTCCCTCTCTTAACCACATTAGACACACACACACCATACATATACAAGTATGGGGTAAGTACCATAATGAATCACGAGTCAACTCATCAAATGCTCAGATATAACAATGCATTACTATGAATGTAAAATAATAATCATTAAAGACATATCATTTGACATCATTATGAAAGAAATCTTATTTACTAAGAATCATTAAAGCAATATTAACACATAAGTAATCATAATCATTATAAAAAATGTGAAATATAATCAATTATGTAATCATAAAAGATATTTTCAATTAATGAGATAACATCATAACATATATCTCCAAAACTAACACATGTATGAAATAGGCTTAAAAGAGTTCAACATATATGATATAAAGAAAACTACAATTGGGCATCACATATAAAAAGATAAGTTAGAGATGTTTGCCTCATCCATGCCTTGAGCACTGGTATAGACTAAGGATGTGAATGGGATGATACCTAGTGAGAGGTATGACTGAATTTCCTCATCTCCATGAGAGGGTATTTTGGTTCTGCATGTGTTACGTTAAGGGTCTGAGATCCAGAGTGACCAGTCTAGGGTAACTCAATGCTTGAGGGTCTAGGGTCTATTAAGAGGCTAGTTTAGGATAACTAAAGTAGTTGACCATGTTATGACACTCCCTAGCATGTAGCCCAAGTCTCCTTCATAGATTTTGTATTTTTCTCTAGTGGTACAACTATTGGTGTTGTACTAATTGTTGGAGGTATTTATTATTGGTATTTACTTTCATTGATGGTGATTTTTTTTTGACATGTGTCTTTTGACTTGAGGTGGATATATTTTTTGGACTTTATCTCATGATTTTGGTACTCAATATATACTTGGTATGTGGTGTTGGTATTGGATGATTGTTTTTTTAACTTTGGCTATCTTTTCTTCTTGAGCAGTTTGTGTTACCCTTGAGGTAGATTTGGCTATTAGGAGTCCTTGCCTAGGAATGTTTTATGGTTTGATTTTTCATATGTCCATCATTCATTATCTTCCTGCATGGTGGGAGTGGAATCCTAACTAGGTAACCACACGGTCAAGAGGTAGTGACTTCTTACTATTTGGGCCCCCTTTAGATTTATAGATGTTGGAAGGTTAATGATCTAGCTATACCTTTATAATTATTATCCCTATCTTGGAGACTTCATTTAAGTTGATGTATTTATATTTTATCATATATCTTGTATTTTGATATACTTGTATCTATTCTTGCATATCCTGCAACATGTGCAGTGGATGCTATCCATTATATGTATTTCATTGTATCAGTTGTATTCATGCATTTTATTATGAGATTAATATGTTATCTTTTTATGATAATGGACATTATACTTAAGGCTTAAAATAATAATAAAAAATCTTAAACGTGACTCAACATGAAGGAACCCTGGAGGAATGGAATAATTATTGTAATTGCATGTGTAAATGTTGTTTTTGTGTATATTGTTTGTACATTATTACTTTGATGTTGTATAAACTTTAGAAAAAAAATTATTTAGTAAAATTTGTAACATATTATGTTTATTTATTTTGGGTTCTTGAGTGGGGCGTTACATGTTGTCATAGTGCACTTGGTGACTAGAATGACCATTTTGGACCTCCAGACTACATTTTGGGACCCTAGAACTGCCTCCAAAACCTATATAGGCCCTCATTTTGAACATAACCCAGAACATCATTTTTCACCCCAAATGTCATTTTTAATCCTAGGATCCTTGCGTATTGCATATCCAATCAACATAATCCTCATTTTTGATCCCCCCTAAACCTCATTTTGAACCCAAAAACCCCTTTGGACTTAGTCAAAAATCAGAACAAATATGAGTCCTAGAGTATCTCCTAATGTTGATAGATAATGGATGTTTACCATAGTATTTTTTTCATCATTTTTGTCATTTTCTTGGTTCAAAATCTATGTCTGGATGAATTTGATCTTGTCATTTTTATCAACCTAATCTTATTGATTTTTGTTTCTTTTTGGTTAAGATCCATAGTCCATCTTCACAAGGTTAAACTCTTAGATTAATATTTTTCAAATATATATTCTAAGTTCAAAACCTTGAATACACCCTTGTCATATAATTATCATAACTTGAGCCTTCCTAAATGTCATTTTGATTAACCCAAGTTGCATGATCACTTCATCTTGCATAGTCCAAAACCCTAGCATTTCTTCTAATATCAAAATCCAATCAACTTGTCCAATAATCAATTTGTCCAAATCACTTGTCAAACCCACACTTTACTTGATCCCACATCCCTATCTTGCATATCATAAACGTCATTATTAACCTTAACATACTTTCCTTTGCATTATCCACATTGCATAGATCAACCTTTAACATCATTCCCAAGTCCAAAGTCCAACCCTGATCTATATTTTGCATACATTACAATCATCCTCATACCCCTTAGTCAAAATCCAAAATGTCATTCACATTTGCGTGTATGCATCATTCCCTTAGGTCATTTACATCTTGCATATAATAACTATAGGTTATTTTTCATTTAGGTTGCATAACACTCCAAAACCCCTCAAATTACCAAAAAATTCATATCTTGCATACCCACTTCCAAATTATCAAGTTTTGGCCTATTTTACCAACTACACCCCTATGTTACCAACTACACACTTCAGGTGCATAGTTGCTAGTTTCAGAGTGAAGCTGGAAGTTTTAGAGCACTATTGGTAATTAGGAAGTTCATCTTAGCTTCCAAAACTATAAACTGTATTTCCACACCTTGCATTGCAACCATAAACCTTAGAAAACACCTAAAAACACTTAGATCATCCATTCTTTGCATATTTGTCAACCAAACACCTTTTCTTACCAAGTACATACCTTTTGGTTACCAACTGCATACCTTATGGGCCCCAAGTGCACCAAGAGCACATTTGGTACTATTAGAGCATAGTTGGTAGTTTAGATGCACACTCCCGGTAGAGAGTCAATTTTGGCATTTTCCCATTGCATCTGCATCTTTTGATATCATGCCAACACTTACAAGGAAAAAAGTAGTTTGTAGACTAGAACAGTTATATCAACCCTTGTTTTTTGAAGTAAAAATACAACCTAAAGCTCATCCAAGGGAGAAGAAGACTAAGAAACCCCAAAAAACACTTGACACAGATCAAACTGAAGCCTTACAACCTTTTCTCGTGGGCCCATTAAACATATATCCACCAAACCCTAACCATCAAGAAATGACACAACCAAACCTCAATAACATCTACCATGAAGTTCCCTCAAAACACTTCCCCTACACATAGAATGGTTCAATAGAGCCCTAATTTTGAACCCATATTTGTACCTATACCCCCAGATGTGGAAGTGTACCTGGAACACTAGAGGATGAAGAAACCCACTCATTTGAATTCAATAAACCTAGTACAAGTACCTTCAATCCTTTGAACATGAAACAAAGTACTTTACACCTATGTGATGATTTTGACACTAATTATGGCATCACTTATGAAGAAATTGCTAGGTCTTGCAAGGATACAACTTTTCAAGAGAATTTAAACTCTTGGTAGCCCAAGAAATTGTCAAATTTAATCCAAATTTGGAAGGACCAAAGTCTAAATATCAAGACAATCCAACATTTGAAAACATGCAACCCATGATTAACTTATACTTGGACAAGGGGAAACAACCTTTGGAGCTTTTAAACACAAAGATAACACCCATAAGGTCTCACAAAGAATCAACCATTGAAATTATCCAAAGCACTTTCAAAAACATTAATATCAACCCCTTGTATGATTAACCTCCATCAATCAATGCAAAGAAGACTCTTCCAAAGTACCCAAGAGGACTTTAAGAGTTGATCTCAATAGAATAATGAAACAACAAGAAGGGCCTAAGAGGACTTGCACCATGGGGATGCAAACCATACATTATTTGGAGGAAAATTAATAAAGTGCATCTTTTCTCCTAACTCTACCAACTATTATGACATCACATATAATGGAGCCCCCTATGAGTGCATCACATGAAATCCTATTGAAATGCAAAGGAAGAGCCTTATTGAAATTTCACCTATTGTAATAAACACCGTAGAAATGCCCAAAAACTAAACAACCACTGATAGGATTTTTTTCAAATAGTTTGCATCCAACTCCTTATTCCTCCATTTACTAATTTAACTCCTTATGACTTCAAAAATGAGACATTTATATTGTTTTCTTGCATGGAATTGAAAATCACTCAATATGAACAAAATAAAGTACAATAATATGTAGATTGGAAATTGTATTACAACTAATAAGATGTCATTTTCAGAATTAAATAAAATCAAATACATGGCAGATTATTAACTCACTAATTGCTTCACTATTATTGACATAATGCTCCAGCAAATGTTATTTGAACCCGTTGCTATAGTGACATGAATAGTATTGCATAAATAGTGTCATGTGAATAGTGTTGCATGAATAGTACTCATGTGAAATTTTTTCCTATATTATTTATTCTTCCAAAAAGTCAAATATCTTCATAAAATCATTACCTCAAAGTAGCATAAGTGTCAGATGAGTAAAGAAGATATGAGAAAAACATCAAATCTACCTGTAGCTAGAAACATGCCCAATCTGCCTGATGATGAAGATGATAACAGTGAATTCCAAATGCCAAAAATCAAGGGAATAAAATCTAGAATGTCACAAGAGATTATAGACATCCTTTAATGCCAAGAACAGATGTGCAACTCACATATCAATTTTCTTCTCATATTCAACCTGCCAAATGGAGCCACTAACACTCCTTTTTTTTCTTTCTCCAAGTGTTGATTCAATTCACATGAGCAATGTGGGATAAAATATTTGAAATATAAAACATATTAAAATAATCACTTATGTCTCCCTTAGGCACCCCCTTTGATTTGCACACATTCCCATAAAATTTAATATTAAAGTAACACTTTAATATTTTATAACAAAATAAAATGTTACTTTAATAATACTTTAGGCATAAAAATATATTATCTATCAGATTCTAAATAGCACAAGTGATGGCTTGTTAGAAATCTCTCACTGAGGAGTATCAAATCCAATCACAAAAGCTAGCCTCCCTTGTGTCTTGTTCACTTACTAAAAATAGTAAGTATGCCTAAGACTGAGTAAATCAACTCCATTTTGGCCCAAACTAGAGATGACTAGGCCAAAATAGTCTAAGATCCCTTTAAATCCTTCATTAGCCCTTGGGACCATGTAGAACTAGGCTAAAAAATATACACTTGGTTGATTGCTAAAGTGGGGACATTACAATTTGCCCCCCTAAAATTGCTTGTCCTCAAGCAATCTCAGTTCAAGCTACTGAATAACCTGCTTACTCTCCCATGTAGCATCCTCCTCCAATCAATCTTTCCATCTAACCAAATACTCCTTCACTATCCTGGTTCTGAGTTTCCTCTCTCAGGTTGTAATCACCCAAAAATGGTCATCTAGACTATGAGCCCCCTTTCTAGCATTTTTGCATAATTTTTCTAATGCTTATTCTTGATCAAATCTCCAAGAATCAATTTATTTGATTTTATCCTATAGTTTGACCACTTTATCCTAAGTTCATATTTAATTAAAAGAATATGTCCCCCTTTTAATTAAATAAAATTCCCCATTCATCTTTTATCCCAAGTTGCACACATAAAGCATTGTTTATTTTAGAAATAAAAGAAAAGGTATTTTTGTCTACACATGAATGCACATTTTTCTATGTGAGAGGAATCTTCTACTTTTAAAATAACTTTAATTCTCCTCCACACATTTCAAACCCTCTCAAAAGTCAACCATTAATTGTGATTGGTTGAGATGCTTGGGCACATGGATCACTCCCACTTTCAAACTCCACCCTTGATTACATTCATCTTGCCTCTTAATCTCTACCATCCATTTTTCTTTAAAAGGGTGGGCTCTCTCCTCATTCAAATAATCTTAGTCTCTCATGCTATTGTTATGCTATAGATTTTCTTGGTGATTTTGGAGACTTGAAGCATTCTCGCATTTTTGCATTTTAGCTTAGCTCTCATTCTACTTACATTATGTAATACATTTTATCTTAGTTTCATTTATGCTTAAGCTTAGTTCTCTTTGTTAGCTTGTATTTCATTTAGAATAGTTTGCATTTGCATTACATTTTATTCTAGATTCTTGGATATTGGCAGTCTTGCCTCTACTCTTTGAATCTCACCTTGAAAGGGTCGCATAGTTTGGTTCATTTGTGATGCAGGCAAGAGATGAATAACTAGGGCCAAAGGCACACCCAACTATCCAAACCACCCTGCAAGAGTTAACACAACAGAAGTAAACATGAGGAATAGTGCCAAGGAAAGAGAGAACAAGGATATATTTATTGATTCATCAAATATTCAGCATACATGCCTAGCTGTAAGGCCTTCTGGGTTACGACCAATTACAAATGTACAACTTTCAGATCTCCAAATTAGCTTTTTAAATCCACATATCTCTTTTTCTTTTGAACTCTCCCCCAAAAATCTACTCTAACCCTAAAACTAAACACCCTACTTATACTTGCCAAAATGGCTTACGGATAATTCTAGAACATAGAGAAACCACAAGTCAGCCCTCATTAAATATAATTAACTATACCAAAATTAAATGTGAACAAAGTCGGCCCAATTGGAACTAGGCAGAATGAACTAATGTGCAAGATTACAAAGAACAGGATGCTCCTGCATCAGACAACCAGGGTTGGGAAAACAAATGATTCTCTTGAATCATGCAAGTGTCATACCCTGAGCTAAATCCAACTCAGACTGAGAAATCCATGTAGCATCTTCAATTGGTCTATTCTTTCACTTCACCAAATATTCATAGTAATATTTTCCTCCTATGCTCTTACCAACTCTTTGATCCAATATCTATTCAACCTCTTCGATTTGCTTCTTAGGATAATCATCAGGTATAACAATTTCATCCTCTGACTCATGATACTTATACAAATCGGCAATATTGAATATAGGAGATATATCCATGTCATTAGGTAACTCAACTTCATAAGCATTACCACTATCAAACTTCTTCAAGATCTTACAAGGTCCAGATTTCTTCATCTTTAGTTTACTATATGTTCTAGCTGGGAATCTTCCTTTCTTCAGATGAACCATCACCTCATCACCAACCTGAAAATCATGGTGTCTTCTAGACTGATCAGCATTCTCTTTATACTTTTGATTACTTTGTTCCAATCTCAACTTCACTTCCTTATGCAAAGACTCCATAAAATCAGTAAATTCTTCTCCTGCAGTGCTTCTCTTTTTTTCACCAAGAACATCTCTCAAATTTGATATGCCTCTAGGATGCATTCCAGTAACAATCTCAAAAGGTGTCTTCTGTATACTCCTATTTACAGAATTGTTATATAAAAATTCAACTTGTGCCAATACCATCTCCCAATTACTTGGCTTATTTCCAACCAAAAATCTTAGCAAATTACCCAAGCTTCTATTCACAACCTCTATCTATCCATCTATTTGTGGATGGAATGTAGAACTAAATTTTAACTCAGTACCCATCTTCTTCCACAAAGTCTTCCAAAAATATCCAACAAACTTACTATCTCTGTCAGAAATAATACTTCTTGGTAATCCATGCAATCTCACAATCTCTTTAAAAAAAAGTTTAGCAACATGCTCAGGATCTGATGTCTTCTTACATGGTATAAAATGAGCCATCTTAGAAAATCTATCCACTACCACAAATATGGAATCATACCCTTTCATTGTCTTAGGCAATCCAAGAACAAAATCCATACTAATGTCAGTCCAAGGTTTCTTAGGAATAGTAATAGGTGTATACAAACCAGTATTTTGACTCACTCCTTTTGCAACTTGACAAACTCTACAACTCTTTACAAATTTTTGAACATCCTTATACATTTGTGGCCAATAATATTTTTCTTTCAGCAAACCCAATGTCTTATCAATTCCAAAATGTCCAGCTAATCCACCACTATGGTCTTCCTTAATTAGATTCAACCTCGTAGAAATTCTAGGAATACACAACTGAATGCCTTTGAACAACATACCTTCTTGAATTAAATACTTATCATACTTACTTATGTGATCTGTCAAATTTGGTGCTCTACACTCTCTCCATGCCTCAGAAAAATTAGGATCAACATTGTATAACTCTTTCATCTCATCAAAACCAAGAACTTCAACCTTCATTTCAATCAACAAAGAACATCTTCTACTCAATGCATCAACAACTTTTTTAGTAACTCCACTCTTATGCTTAATCACAAATGTAAAACTCTATAAATATTAAAACCCACTTCATATGTCTTTGATTCAATTTATGTTGACTTCCCAAGTATTGTAAAGCTTTATGATTAGTATACAACACAAACTCCTTAGGCATCAAATAATGTCTCCACTTCTTCAATACTTGAACAACAGCATAAAAATCTTGATCATACATAGAATATTTACTTCTAGCATCATTCAATTTTTCACTAAAGAAAGCAACAGACTTACCTTCTTGACTTAATACAGTTCCTATTGCATTACCACTTGCATCACATTCAACTTGAAATACTTTGTTGAAATTAGGCAAAGCTAATACCGATAATTCTGCAACCTTTTGTTTCACAATCTCAAAACTCTTATCAGCACCATGTGTCCACTTGAATTCCTTTTTATCTCCCCTCATTGTCTCAGTCATAGCATTGCAAACAACAATGAAATTCTTTATAAACTTTCTATAAAAACTAGCTAAACCATGAAATGATCTTACCTCACTCACATTTTCAGGTGTAGGCCATTCCAAAATCACTTTAACCTTCTTAGGATCCATCTTCAAGCCATCAGCTGAAATCACAAATCCCAGATACACAATCTCATCTTGCATAAAAGAACACTTTTCTAGATTAATCAACAAATTTTCCTCTTTCAATCTCTGCAATACTTGTCTAATATGCTCAAGATGTTCTTCCTTAGTCTTATTGAATATCAGAATATCATCCAAATAAGCAATCACAAACTTACCCAAAAATCTTTTCAGAACTTCATTCATTAACCTCATGAAAGTACTAGGTGCATTAGTCAAACCAAAAGGCATAACCAACCATTCATACAAACCATCTTTTGTCTTGAAAGTAGTCTTCCATTCATCACCTTCTTTGATTCTGATTTGATGATAACCACTCTTCAAATCAATCTTGGTAAAATACTTTGCTCCACTTAAACAATCCATTATGTCATCCATCCTTGGCATAGGAAACCTATATTTCACTGTTATCTTGTTAATGACTCTGGAATCACTACACATTCTCTATTCTCCATTCTTTTTAGGTGCTAATACAATAGGTACATCACATGGACTCAAGCTTTCTTTGATCAAACCTTTCTACACCAACTCATGCACTTGTCTGTTAATTTTTTCATTCTCTATAGGTGTCAATCTATATGGTGCTTTGTTTGGCAAACTTGCTCCAGGAATCAAATCCATACAATGACTTATACTTCTTACTGGAGGTAATCCATCAAGAAGATCATTATAAATAATGTCTTTATATTCATTGAGCAATTCTGCAATTTCTTTTGGCACTTGGTCAATACTACCATCTGTCACTCGGTTAGCATTATTCTCTTGCACTTGGTCTTCATTGACAAAACTTGGTTTTCTTGAAATTATGGCAAAACAAACTTAATTCTTCTTCACTTTCTTTTCAAATTTTTTCCCATTAACCATACAAATATTTATAGTAGTACAATTAACCTCATCTAGAACTTCAATCAAAGGCAATAATGTTTGTTTCTTCCCATTCACCCAAAGAGTATATTAATTCAATCTTCCATCATGTATAGCATGTCTATCATATTGCCAAGGTCTACCCAAAAAAATATGACAACAATCCATGGGCATAATATCACACAAAACTTCATCAACATAATTTCCAATTTTAAATTTCACAAGGCATTGCTCACTTACCAATATCTTATGCTCATCTTTGATCCATGAAACATGATAAGGTTTGGGATGCTTCAGTCTCTCTAACTACAACTTGGTAACTAGCTCTTTTGATGCTAGATTTGTAGAACTCCCACTGTCAATGATCACTTTGCAGCATTTTCCAGCCATCTTACATCTTGTCTTGAAAAGTCTTCTCCTTAAAACAGGTTCCTCATCACTTCTTTTATTACATAAGGTTCTTCTCACCATCATATTTTCTCCAACCTCAGGTCCACTTGGTGAACTTTCAATGTCTTCTTGAATCACAACATTTCTATTATTTTGTCCACTTTTAGAGGATCTACATTCAAAAGATCTATGCCCTTCTTTGCCACATCTAAAAAAATTACCATGAAATCCACTTCTAGAATAGGAATTACCTCTTCCTCGATAAGAATTAGTGCCTCCTTGGTAAGAATTACCACCTTTCCATTCGGTCTTGCCTTTATCATCACTCTTCCATTCAGATTTTCCTTTATCTTGCATAGAATTTTTAGATCTACTACTTTCTCCATAAGATCTACCTCTACCTCTTTGGAATCTACCACCTCTACTTCTTTGTCTTTGTTCATGCTTCTTTGTCAAGATCTCCTTAGCCTTCAAGGCATACTGGTATGCTTCTTCCACACTTTCCAACTTCACAAAACTTATCTCATCTTGAATTCTAGATCTCAATCTATTAATGTACCTTGCAATTTTCTCAACATCATCATCCACATGTCCAGATCTAATGTCCAATCTATAGAATTTCTTGGTATATTCTTTCATAGTCATGTCCCTTTGTTTCAAATTTTCCATCTTTCTCAATAAGCTAACTTGGTAATCAGCAGGGAGGAATTTGTTCTTTACCTTGTTCACCATCTTTGGCCAATTTTTTATCTTCTCCTTTCCTCTCCTTTGTCTATCAGTTTGCAAGTGCTCCCACCATAATGATGCATGACCTTCAGCCTAGTGACTACAATATTCACCTTTCTATTATCAGGAGTGTTTTCATACTCAAAGAGCTTCTCCATATCAAAGATCCAATCCAACATAGTATTTGTATCCAATTTCCCCTCATAAGGAACAAATTCTACAGTGGGCTTTGAATTTTCCCTAGACAATAATTGCAACAATCTTTCCTCATCTCAATCTTCTTCAGGTTCTGGATTATGGTTTAATGCTGCTGCTTCATCATCACTTACATCTTCAAGATGCGCTCCTCTCCTCTGGGCTATCTCCACAGCATCTAATCTGGCTGCAATTTGTCTTAACTAATCCAATATAGCGCTATCAACATTATTTTCTCTACCACGGACCATCTTTACAAATCAGGTTCCTGCAAGATCGTAACCCTCTGCAAGTTATAGGTCAAATCCACAAATCTGCCACCCTACAACTAGATCCAAATCAGGGTTCTACACAATCCAATCTTCACAAGGATGAACTTCAAGCTCTAATACCAACTGATGTAGGCAAGAGATGAATAACTAGGGCCAAAGGCACACCTAGCTATCCAAAACACCCTGCAAGAGTTAACACAATGGAAGAAAACACGAGGAATAGTGCCAAGGAAAGAGAGAACAAGGATATATTTATTGATTCATCAAATATTCAGCATACATGCCTAGCTGTAAGGCCTTCTAGGTTACGACCAATTACAAATGTACAACTTCCAGATCTCCAAATCAGCTTTTTAAATCCACATATCTCTTTTTCTTTTGAACTCTCCCCCAAAAATCTGCCCTAACCCTAAACCTAAACACCCTACTTATACTTTCCAAAATGGCTTACAGATAATTCTAGAACATAGAGAAACCACAAGTTGGCCCTCATCAAATATAATTAACTATACCAAAATTAAATGTGAGCAAAGTCGGCCCAATTGGAACTAGGTAGAATGAACTAATGTGCATGATTATAAAGAAAATTAGGATGCTCCTGCATCAATTTGAGAGCCACCATCTCATAGCATTTGCATGTCATAGATAGAGAGCTATAAGCCAGCTCATGAGACTCCCTCTTCCATGGGTTCTCTCAAGAATAATGGTTTATAGAAGAGTGTCCACATTTTCTACACACATTTTTAGCACCCACCGTGGAGCTAGAACAAGTTTCTAGCTCTATTTTCTTGCTTGCATTTTGGTTACATTATCAGTTTTGAATTTTTACAGCAATTTATTGGATCTAATCAAGTGGTTTTTTAGGGTTCTTATTTTGGTTTTAAGGCTAACACATATGCAGATTGGTTTGAAGGCCAAAATCCTAAGTTTTTGAAGATTTGATCATATCTCCTAAAATACTTGGATTTGAATTCTAAAATTATTTTTATAGGTTGACTATGTGTTCAAGATGTCTCAATCCAATTTTTAGATCATTTTAACTTTATTTGCGTTAGTTATAATTTTTTCTTTATTTTTCATAAAAAGTCATTTTTGGTCGCAAATCAAAGACTTTTTTTGAAAAAATTACATTTTCAAAAATATATTTAAATTATATATGGGGTCTATTCTTTTTAGTTTGAATTTAGAGGTCATATTAGGGCGCAAAAACTCGATTTGATAAATCTAGTCTACTTTGAAAAAATAGGTCTCTAGGCCACAAATGAAGAGTTTTTTTTTGAATTTCTTGCATTTTTGGAAAGCTCTCTAGTTTTTAGTAGGGGTTTATTCTTTTAATTTCTATTTTTTGATCCAAAATCATAGCAAACAAGTCCAATCTTGTTGACTAGGTCAAAATCAAAGAGTAAAAATGAGAACATTTGTGATTAACTTGCACTTTCTTTGCATGCACTTGGTTGGAAGATAAATTGGATTTTTGAGGAAACTAACCACTTTTTGTTGCAGGTCTTACTTGGTTGTTATGCCATAACCTTGATTTTTTTGCAGGGAGTTTCTCATTTCATTGCTAAAAAGAATGCATGTCAAAGCTTCAAATGCACAAGGGCTACTAACAATTGTTTACAGGGCTGCCCAAAGCATAAAAACCAAAAATTTCTTGTTTTTTTTTTCATTTGTGGAATCTACTAGTTGTTCAATTTTTTTTTAGGCACATTAAACTTGTAATTGAAATCCCTTGGTGATAGAAGAGTATGCTCTTCACCCTTGCGGTGAATCAAAAATCTTAACCCACCTTTGGATTTTGAAAGCAAGTGGATAATTAAATCTTCTTGGTGTGTTTGGGGGAAGAAATCAAGGTAGGAGAGTGTGCTCTTCACCTTTGAGGTGAATACGAAATCTTGACCCTTGAGAGTGGATCTATTTTTTGGCAGTTAGGATCCTTTAGAGGGTATGCTCTCAAACAACCTGAGAGGAATGACCCAAGTGGGGACAAGAAAATTACCTAGCTATTCCAACCCACTATAATATCAAGGCTATCAAGGACACAAAACCTTGGTAGACATAGCACTTGTCTTACCTAGTGTTATTTCTTGTGGGATTGTGACCATGAAGAGATCACTAGGGAGGAATGCTTAAGGCACTCTTGTGGTCACGAAACCGGTTACTCATCGCAAGATGAAGTGTCTTGTATTAGGAGCAAGAGGAGTGCTATGAATGGAAACCCTTTCCAAACACCTCAGGTTAGTAGCTACCCTATTTTTCCACTCAACTTCTTGGTGCAAGGATTAATCCTAGTGGACTACCTGGATCACCCCAAGATTTACACTCAGCATATGTGTTCCTGTAGTTGTGCTTATGGCACTTCTATGACAAAGCCAATATCTCTTGTGGGTAACCACTTGGTGTGAGAAAAAGGAGCATCAAGTGTGGGCCATGGGTAATGAACGGTGACTTTTAGGTAGATATTGTTTGATGTGTTCTCGAATGTGCTAGACCTTTGGAAATCTTTGAAACATACACATGATGATAGTTCTAGGGCTTTCTTTTAAGACCTCACATATGCTTGTATCATGCAAGGTTGCTTTGTCTCTTGCTTGATTGTTTGAAGACTACTCCATGTGTCACTATCTTTCTTGGAAATAAATTGCTTTTGAACATCAAATTTTCTATGCTATCAATTATTGTCAAACTTTGTCAACCAAGTCAAAATGTCAAGTGCAAACATTTTCTTGTGTTACTTACTAAAGGGGGTTTCATCATGTGGCTGTGATTTGTTATGTCTCTAGTGCTTAAACATGCTTAAAGTGGCTCTTTGGTCTTAGTGCTCTTGGTCTTTTTGTCTTCATGGTCTATGTCTTCTTGCTAGTTATCCTTTTTCTAAAATGGTTATCTTGATTTCTTGACTACACTCTTGGGTTGGGAAAGTTGTTCACTTGTTAGCCCACTTGCTCTATCTACTTGGCTATTTGGCTTCTTGCCTAGCTCTTGACTTGAGTCACTAGTGTCATAAGTAACTTGGACACTTTTGACAAGTCACTTTACTCTATCTTTACTATATTGGTAAGTGAATAATCTACCTCTCTAGTTTGGACATCAAGATATCTTGTGTCACCTTGTTAGCTTCCTCTAGTCTCCTTCATGCTTGATTATCTATCTACCACTATGGCATTCAAACCTGGTGCTAGCAAACCTCAATCAAATCTAGATGATCATGATATCCTCCATGCCACTAAAGAATTTCAAGATCTATATGTACAATACAAAGAACTAGAAGAGACAAATGATCTTTCTTACCTTCATTTCTCTAAGTGCATGATAGAAATGAAGTCTAAAATTGAGAAAAGGTTAGAGGAGAAGATTTCATTCTTAAATAATTCTCCCTTAAGACCTTTACATACACATGGTTCATCTTCTTCAAGGTCTACATATTCTACTCCAAGACATCAAATGTCTTCATCTTCTAGATCTAAAGACCTCCTTAGAGAGAAAGAAAGTGATACCTACTTTGAGCCTTTTCCAAGATATCATGATGGACCTATCTTTGACCAAGACAATGATGAAGACATGGATGCATACCATTCACTTGAGAAACAAAAAAAGGACTCTAGACATAATTTTGATAGAACTTTTACTCCCTTGGAAGATTCTTATGATGACACTTTGCAAACACTTCTTAGCACCAAGCTCATCACGTTACCTAAGTCTAGCTCATATGGAAACCCATTCTTGGATATCTATTGTTCTTATCATTGACATAATGAGCATATTACTTCACATTGCATTGAGTTGAAACATAAAATCCAAGATCTTATTGATAATGGAATTATTGATACCTCTAATGACTCATGTGATGAGGATACTTTTCTTGAGAAAGATCATATTAATGAACCTATGTCTAGTGATAGTTTCTTTGATACCTCCACTTCTTCCAACACTCATGCATCTCCTAACACTTCAAAGCTTTCCAACATACCTTTATCAAATAAAGAACCTAATGCTTTTCACGTACACTATGCCTATCTTCAAGGGCTACCTCTAAAATAAACTCAAGCTAACCTTCACTTGGCTACAAACCTTTTCCATGCTACTAAGCCTAAAGATCCAAGCACTACTTCATTCACTCTTCATTAACCCTTGTCCTTGGAAGTGGCTCCATGTCATGAAAACTCTCAAAAAGGAAAAAAACTATGTCAAGAAAGATCAAGATCAAGTACCCTTTCATCTCTTTCAAGATTTTTCCCCTCCATATCCTATGTCTTTTCCATCCCCCAAGTATGATGAAGCTACCACTTCCATTATCTCCCTTGAGCTTATTGAAAATTATGAGAAAAGTTCTCTTCCTATGCTATTCAAAGCTACTTTTCAAGATCAAAGCATCCCCTCATGTTCTACTTCTCCATATCCACTTCAAAATTGTGCTCAAGCTTCAACTAATCCTATTAAAAGTGCTGTTCCTATCAAAGCTACTCATGAGTCTATTGATAGCTTTGACCATGTTGCTCACTCTAAAGATGTTAATATCCCTTTTCACTATCCATTTGCATATCCTAATTCTATCCTTGGTCCTCATCCATTAAAGCTAAAGCCTTCAAACCTTCCATCTATATTGGGACCTTATGTTCCTTCATCTCCTACACTTTCCACTCCTAGCTTTGCCATCATACCTCAAGATCAACAAAGACACTCATCCTTAATGAAATTTCACGCATCTATACATCTAAACCAGTCATATCATCCTTATTCATCCACAAATCTCAAGTCCTTTGGAAGTGAGAATAAACATAAGAATCCATTGAAAAAGAAAGGTCACCATGTCCCATCTAATCGACATGTGAATGCTAAGAAGGAGAATGCACAAAAGAGATCGCAAAGGTCCACTATTAAAAAAGATAAATCAAAGAAAATATGGGTTCCTAAACCCATTATTGAAGAAATATGTTTTGAAGTATCCAAAGGAAAATGTAAAGCTATATGGATTTCCAAGTCTCTTTTAAAGGACTTGAATATTGAAAATCCTTCAAAGTTGACATTCAAGCTTCCAAAGGTTTCCATTCCATCTTCTTCCAAAAATCTTTCTAAAAATATTCCAAAGCCTTCCACTCCACTTTTTTCCAAATCTCTTCTACCACCTCATGCATCTAAACCTCAAGCTATTTCATCCATGATTCCTCCATCATTCCAATGCCCTTCAAGATGTGTGTAAACATTGATCTTGTCCAATATTTTAGCTACCCTCATGAAATCCTCTAAAGCTTACACTTACTTTCTATATGTGAACTCTTATCCTCAATATATTATTCCTACTACCATTTCTCTTTCATCACCCTATCAACATCTTTGAGCATACCTTTCTATGGTCTTGTCTTATCATGAATTATCTTTCCTATAGGAGCACTATCTACATTCAAAAAGCTTGAGCTCTTTCTAAAAATTCAAAAAGGAAAAAAGAAAAAAAAGAAAAAATGAAAATGTGCCTTGGTGAAAACCACATCTTGTGGCACCTTGGTAGCAAAATTAAAGAGAAATAAATTTATCCTATGGTGAAAACTACTTCTTGTGGAACCTTGGATAAGTACCATGATGAAAACTTGGCAAACATGCATCATGCGTAATTCTTCCATCATCCATCTATCCCCTCTTCTTTCTTTGATCTTGACAATGTTGAGCTATCTTTGTATATTGGCTATCTTATCCACAAGATTCTCTATTGTGCTTTCTCATTCATTCATAGCCTCCATCTTGAGATTTATTCTTATTTTTCTATCCCATCGCTATCCTATCTAGTTGACCCCTTCATCTTGATCACAATAAAGAAAAACATGGTTCTCCTAGGCCTCTTGACATGTCTACTTGTTTTGGACTATATGCTTTTGTGATATTGGCTTCTATTGCTTATTCACCATGCTATCTTGCTTATTAGCTTCCATTGCTTATGCCATATGCTATCTCACTTGTTGGCTTCATCACTATACTACATGCTATCTTGCTCATTTCTTCCATTTCTTATCCAAAACCTACTTTATATGGTTATCTTTCCCTAGCTTGGGTACTCTTGAGGAGTGTGTCCTTGAGGATCACTTTCACTTGCTTCATACTCCTTTCTTATCCATCTCTGCTTATCCACCAGCTTCCTACTCCTTCATATTCTATACCTTGCTAGATATTGGGACATTTTATGTGATCTTGCTTGAGAACTAGTGATCTCTAAATCATTCTAAAAGTCCAAAAAAAAAAATCAAAAAATCAAATATGATGTTGGAAAAAATCCTAAAAAATTAGAAAATGTCTTGAAAAAATGATCATCCTAGTGGAAACCTAGCAATGGGCACTTTGATGTATCACCAAAAAAATCAAAAAATGCAAAAATACAATTTTTAAAAAAAAATTCTAGAAAAAATCTACCAAGTGGTGAAAATCTGGAAACAGGCGCTGCTTGAAACCCTTGCACCTATGTCTATTAGCCTCAATCAACCATCTCGCTACACATTTCCTAGCTTCTTGTGCATTAGGGTTTCTTTGAAAACTCACAAAATAGTGTTTTCAACACTACCCGCAACATGACATCAAGTGTTTCTCAAAACTTCTTAGATAGTTTACCTACAGTCTCTGATGTCACAATATTTCTCACTATTAGAATCAAGTCTTGAAGAAATGGCCAAGTGACTTACACACACACACTTAAACACTTAAACAACTGAGCTATGTTAATCTTTATCTACTTTGTGTGCTATCTATGATAATTTCTTTGCTATATGTTCCCTCCCTAATAGACTTTTGAGGATGTCTTTGACTAGAAGACTGGGGCATGGGACATGTTTTCTTGATTTATGCTTGTGGGTATACTTTGTCTGTCTAAAGGTATTTTTGAGCATTCATGCTTGTCCTACTTTAACACTTTGACTTACAACATCTTATCCTTGACTATTTTGACAAGACTGCACTTGAGGGTTATCTTGGCACTTATGCCTTGATATAGTTGTAATCTTGCTATACTAAACTTAGGGAATCTAATTGCGTAGTCATCTTGACTTCTATGTCTTTGATGCTTAGATTTGATTTCCATATACCTATCTGATATTGATCATATTCATATCCTCATAGTTATACTAGTGATGATTGTATGATCTTTAGATGTCCCTAATAAGGCTCGATGATAAAAACTAAGACCTACTTATGTAACCCTTGTAATTGCATCTTTTCATACTAGCTTACATTCTAGGGTTCATTCCAACTTAGCTTTGCATGTTGCATATTGAGAGAGCTCTCTTCTTTATCTTTCATGGACTTGTCAGCTAACTAGGTTCATCCTTCTCTTGCATATTCTCAATATTATCTTATCTCTTCTTTCCAATTTCTCACTTCTTTTCTATCATTCCATCTCATCTATGCTTTTGACCTATCGTTTCTAATGCTGACATCTAGGATCCATTTTAAGGATTGAAATCCAAATTCAAATTCGTCTTGCTAGACAAAATTTCTTCCTTCTTCTATGTAGTTGGCTTGCCTATTGAGGCTTAATCTTTAAATCTTGTTGGGGAAATCATCATTTCTTCATCATTTCTACTCTCTTCCACTCTTTGCTTTCATTTCTATTTCATCTCATTTCATCTTTCTTCTTTCTTTGACCTAATTCTTATGTTTTATCTTTCTTGGTCAAACTTAGTCAAATTGGGGCATATCTTCATTGCTTGGTGGTCAATCTTTGGTCTTAATGTCTTATCTATCATTATGAACTTTTCTTTGTTCTGATTTGATCAAATCTAACTTATTTTTGTATCTCCTCTATCTCATTTTGATTTCAATCCCGAGGGGGCAAGAATATTCTATCATTGTTGCAAATTACTTTCTTCTACAATTATCTATTTTCTCTTGATCTATCTACTTTGCTCAGTGTTAGTACTCTTCTTGAGTTTTGATATCATCTCTATCCTAGTGTTCAGTACTACCGCTATATGGTTGTGCATTCAAGATGTGCTATCTCTTTTTGCATTTTGTTCTTCGAAATCAGATATCTATATTTATTTTTGTCTACTTGGCTTATATTTTCTTTGACACAATGTGTTCCCAGATTGATCACACATTAGTCAAAGAGGGGCAAATGTAATCACCCAAAAATGGTCATCTAGACTATGAGCCCTCTTTCTAGCATTTTTGCATAATTTTTCTAATGCTTATCCTTGATCAAATCTCCAAGAATCAATTTATTTTATTTTATTCTATAATTTGACCACTTTATCCTAAGTTCATATTTAATTAAAATAATATGTCCCCCTTTTAATTAAATAAAATTCCCCATTTATCTTTTATCCCAAGTTGCACACATAAAGCATTATTTATTTTAGAAATAAAAGAAAAGGTATTTTTGTCTACACATGAACGCACATTTTTCTATGTGAGAGGAATCTTCTACTTTAAAAATAACTTTAATTCTCCTCCACACATTTCAAACCCTCTCAAAAGTCAACCATTAATTGTGATTGGTTGAGATGCTTGGGCACATGGGTCACTCCCACTTTCAAACTCCACCCTTGATTACATTCATCTTGCCTCTTAATCTCTACCGTCTATTTTTTCTTTAAAAGGGTGGGCTCTCTCCTCATTCAAATAATCTTAGTCTCTCATGCTATTGTTATGCTACATGTTTTCTTGGTGATTTTGGAGACTTGAAGCATTCTTGCATTTTTGCATTTTAGTTTAGCTCTCATTCTACTTACATTATGGAATAATTTTTATCTTAATTTCATTTATGCTTTAGCTTAGTTCTCTTTGTTAGCTTGTATTTCGTTTAGAATAGTTTGTATTTGCATTGCATTTTGTTCTAGATTCTTGGATATTGGCACTCTTGCCTCTACTTTTTGAATCTCTCGTTCTATGGTGCACCTTGAAAGGGTTGCATAGTTTGGTTCATTTTAGAGCCACCATCTCATAGCCTTTCCACATCATAGATAGAGAGCTATAAGCCAGCTCTTGAGACTCACTCTTCCATGGGTTCTCTCAAGAATAATGGTTTATATAAGTGTGTCCGCATTTTCTACACACACAGGTGTCTAGAATAGCCTTATGTACTAACATGAGCTTCCCCTCCTCATCCAAAGGGGGTAAATCTATAGAAGGAACTACACTCTGACTAATAGCTTTCTTAAGCCTTAACACATGAAATACATTAAGCACTTGAATGCCCTCTAGAAGCTCAAGATCATAGGCAATTTCACCCACTCTGCGAATCACTGTGTAGGGACCATAAAATCTAGGCTTCAACTTCTCCGCTCTTCTCTTCTTGAGTGATGACTACCTATATGGCTATAGCTTGAGATACACCATATCCCCTTCCTGAACTATGCTCTACCCTATGTTGATCAACATACAAATTTTCTAGATTTTGAACCTATTGTATGTTCTCCTTGAGAACTCTCAAGATATCTTGACTATCCTACAATAGGTCTTTGGCTTTGGGCACTCGACTATTCCCCAAAACTAAATCCATGAAATTGGGTGCTTCATACCCATACAATTTCATAAATGGAGTCATCCTAATGATCATGTGATATGTGGTATTATAACAATACCCCCCCATGTATAATCACTTGATCCATGCTCTCTACTATGTAGTCACATAGTTTCACAAATAGCCTTCCACCCATTTATTTACTATCTCCTTTTACCCATTTGTCTAAGGGTGGTAACTCATACTAGGTGTAAGATCTATACCATATAGCCTAAATAATTCCTACAAAAAAGCACTCATGAACTTGCTATCCCTATCACTAAGAATAAATCTCAGTATCCCATGTAACCTAAAAATCTCTCTAAAGAATAAATCTACCACTCGAGCTGCTATATAAGTAGAAGGAATATCAAATAAGTGAGAATTTTTTTTCAATCTATCTACCACCACATGAATATAATCTCTTCCCTATGCTCATGGTAAACTAGTGATAAAGTCCATAGAAACACTTTTCCATTTCATTTTTGGAATGGGAAATGGCTATAGTAAACTTGTGGAAAACATGTTCTCTCCCTTATTCTAATGAAAAACTACACTCTCCCTGACATACCTTTAAACATCATCCTTGAGCCCTCTCCATGAGAACCACTCTCAGATTTGCCCATAAGTCTTGAAGACCCATGGATGCCCAATTGTAGGTGCATCATGAAATGCCCTTAGAATCTCTTCTCTAAACTATAATGTAAGGATCACATAAACCCTGTCTTGAGATTTGATCAACCCATCCAACATTGCATACCTATCATCCTAAATGGTGCCTGCAACTATCCCAAAAGCCTAATAATCTCCTCCATACTGCAATTCAATTTGATCTTTTCAATCTCCTAAAACCTTTGCTAGAGTACATAAGTGAGGTCTCCAAGATAAAGCATCAACCACCACATTTTTCTTACCTTTGACAAACTCTATATCAAAGTCATAAGCTTGCAATTTGGTAACCTATTTCTACTACTGGTCATTAAGATAATGCTGGCTCATGAAGTATTCAATACTATTATGATCAGTTTTGATCAAAAAATTCCCACCTACCAAATATGATTAGAATTTGGCCAATGCATGCATTATGGCCAACATTTCCCTATCATAGATAAAATAACTCTTGTCAACTCCTCAGAGCTTCCTACTCTTTAATGCAATGGGTTGTCTCTCTTATATCAATATTGCTCCTATCTCATGTCTTTAAACATCACATTGAAGCTCAAATAGCTTCATGAAATCAGGTAGAGCTAGAACTAGACAATATGACATCACCTATTATAAGTGGTCAAAACATCTTTGTGCTGCCTTTGTCCATGTGAAGGATCCTTTCTTGGTGAGATTTTTCAAAGGTGAGACAATCTATAAGAATCCCCTAATGAACCTCCTATAAAAAATATATAAACCAAAGAACCCCTTAAGCTATGTAAAGTTTGTGGGAGTAGGAAATCCACAATAGCTCTAATTTTTTCAAGATCAATCCGAACACCATCGGCACTAATAATATGCCCAAGGTAAAGGAGTTTGGTTATGTCAAATTCACATTTTGATTCCTTGGCACATAATGAATTTCTATCTAGAATAGATAACACCTTCTCCAAATGCTACAAGTGCTCCTCCTAGGTCTTACTGAAGACCAAGATGTCATCAAAGAAGATCAAGATGAATCTTCTTAATTGCCCCCTAAACAACTGGTTCATACAAATTTGAAATGTGGCAGGTGCATTGGTTAGCCCAAATGGCATAACCATAAACTTGAAGTGGCCATACTAACATCAGAAGGCTGTCTTCTTGATGTCCTCTACTCTCATCCTAATCTAGTGGTATCCAGATTGTAAATCAATTTTGCTGAAGAAGCATGCACCATGCAACTCATCAATCAACTCATCAATCCTAGGAATGGTATAGCTTTTTAAAATTGTTTTCTCATTCATTTCCCTATAACTAATGCACATGCACATCATCCTATCCTTCTTCACTAGAACTACTACTGAAGAAAAAGGGCTTTTTCTAGACCTACTATGCCCCATCTCTAATAGCTCCATAATTTCCTTCTATATCTCATCCTTGTGTTTCTTAGGATGACGATAGGGGTAATCATGATCAGTTTGGTTCCCTCCTCAAGCTTAATAACATGCTCTATTCCCCTATCAGGAGGAACCCCATCTGGAATATCACCAAATACTTTGGCATGCCTATCAAGTGTCTCCTAGATATCTAGTGGATGAATCTTTACTTATGGCTTCTACAAAACTGACATAATGAAACATTCTACTGCCCATTCTATGTCATTATCCCAAAAAAGTCTCTACATTCTCCTTAAGGAGACTACTCTGTGACTCCCATATGAAAGTCCTCTAAGTACAATAGTTCTACCCTCATTCTAAAATCTCATCTCCAATTTTGCTAGGTTGACTGTGAATTAACCTAGTGAGGCTATCCATGTCCTGCTAAGGATTACATCATAGTATCCCATGTCTACTACATAGAACTCATCCTCCAACTCATAGCTATCCATGGAGTGCAAGAGAGTATATTTCAAGAATAAGAAAGCTCTCAGATGAGCCTTAGAGATACTCTTCTTCCTAGTAAACCATGCAATGGGAGGTTTCAAAGACAAGATGCAAGAATGCAAATGTCTCAAGGAGTTCCTCAAGGATGCAATGCAAATGAAAATTAAGCTAGAATGAGATGCAAAGTGGAGCTATGCTAAAACATGTATGAGAGTGTTACAATCCAAATATTAAGCTATGTGAGATAGATTATTGCAAAATAGAAGCTAAACTAACATGCAACATGAATCTAAGCTAAAATGCTATGGTATGAGAGAATGTAGACAAGAAATAGAAGTTCTCCACAAAGCTTCAAAGAAACCTGTTAGAAAACCTGCAGCATAACAATATTCAAAATGAGGATGGATTGAGGGGGAAAGCTCTCTTCCTTTTAAAGTTGTATGAATGGTAGAGATCAAGATGAAGATGGTGGATGATCAATGGTCTAATTCAAAAAGAGGAGTGATCCATGTGCACACACAAGTCAACCAATAGAATATAAGTTGACTTGTCACATAAGACAAAAGTCACAAAGCCTTTTCTTTTAATTGCAAAATAGAAAAAAGACTTTATGTGTGCACTTTAAGTGGGTTAGAAGAATGGGGTGCTTTATTTAATTAAAAGGGGACATGTTCTTTTAATCAAATAATGAAATTAGGATAGCATAGTCAAACTATAGGTTATAATCAAATAAATTGATTATTAGCAATTTGGCCTAGGTAAGTGATTAAATTAAATTAGCTAAAATGCTGAGAAAGGGGCTATTAGTCTAGATGACCATTTTTAGGTGATTACATTTGCCCTTCTTTGACTAATGCGTGATCGATCTGGGAACACATTATGTCAAAGAAGATCGAAGCCAAGTAGTCAGTGGTAGATATAGATATCTGATTTTGAAGAACAAAATGTAGAAAAAGATAGCGAGTCCTAAATGTACAACCTGATAGTGGTAGTACTGAACACTAGGAAAAGATGATGTCAGAATTCAAGAAGAATGCTAACACTTAGCAAAGTAGATAGATCAAGAACAAGTGAGAAGATCAAACAAATGCTCCTAAGAAATAGATAGTTGTAGCAATCAGTGATAGAGTATTTCTGCCCCCTCGGGATCGAAATTGAAATGAGGTAAGGGAATGCAAAAACTGGCTAGACATGAGAAAATTAGAATATAGCAATGTCCAAGATGACAGATAGATGATTAGAACCCAAGAATGACTATAAAAAAAATTGATAAAATGCCCCAGTTTGACTAGAGTTGACCTTGAAGGATATAGCATAAAAATTAGGTCGAAACAAGTAGAAAGGTGATTTTAGACATGAAACAGTGAATTGAAGTAGATATGAAGTATGGAAATGATGAAGACATGAAGAAATGAAGATGCCCCAGTGATGATTCAAAGATTAGACCTCAAAAGGTCAACTAACTACTCAGAAGAAAGCAGAATTTTAAAAGACAATTTTGACCATCAAGATGAAATCGAATTTGGATTTTGATCCTGAAAATGAATCTAGGACATTGAAATTATTTAAGAGGTCAAAAGTTTATATAATGTGATGATAAGATAGAAAAGAGATGAAGTGAAAGATTAAGAAGGTGAAAAGACATGAACAAGAAGAAAATAAAGAAATATATGAAAGGAGTTAGCCGATATGTCCACAAAAAGATGAAGAGAGAGCTCTCCCCATATGCAAGAATGCAAGACTAAGCTAGAAAATGAACCTAAAATGCAAGCTAATATGCAAAGTGGTTTACCAGAAAGAAGCACATAACATTTCAGCGCTACCGGTCACGTTAAAAAGTTTACCAGGCGCACTGCAGTTTATAGGGCAGCCGTGTTGCACAGATTTCTACAGTCTAAAAAAGAGAAAAAAGAAGCGCATAACATTTAGACTCTTAATTTCATCATTGAGCATTTATTAGGGACATCATGAGATCATACAACCATCACTAGTATAGCTATGAGGATATGAATATGATCGATATCAGATAGGTATGTGGAAATCCAATCTAAGCATCAGAGACATGCAAGTCAAGATAACTACGCGATTAGATTCCCTAAGTTTAATTTAGCAAGATTACACCTATATCAAGTCATAAGTGCCAGGATAAACCTCAAGTGCGATATTGCAAAATAGTCAAGGATGATACATTTGTAAGTCAAAATGTTGAATAGGTCAAGCATAAATGCTTACAACACTATAGACAAAAAAAGTATACCCACAAGTAGAAATCAAGAAAACATGCCCCATGCCCCCAATCTTCTAGTCAATGACATCCTTGAAAGATTATTAGGGATGGAACATATAGTAAAGAAATCATCATAGATAACACACAAAGTAGATAAAGATTAGCATAGCTCAGTTGTTTAAGTGTTAAAGTGCGTATGTGTAAGTCACTTGGCCATTTCTTCAAGACTTGATTCTAATAGTGAGAAATATCGTGATATCGAAGACTATAGGTAAACTATCTGAAAAGTGTTGAGAAACACTTGATGTCAAGGTGGGGGAAGTGTTGAGAAACACTATTTTGTGAGTTGTCAAAGAAACCCAAATGCACAAGAATACCTCAAAAAGGCTAAGTAGTTATGCCCTCGAGATGAGGACAAGAAACAATTCCAAGCTAGGAAATGTGTAGCAAAGTGTGTGATTGAGATTGATAGACATAGTTGCAATGGTTTCAAGTAGTGCCTATTTCTAGGTTTTCACCACTTGACAGGATTTTTTTAGGACTTTTTCAATTTTTTGTATTTTTGTATTTTTGATTTTTTTGGTCATACATCAAAGTTCCTATTGCTAGGTTTTCACTAAGATCTTTTTTTCAAGACATTTTCTAATTTTTAGGATTTTTAGAAGGTTTTAGATATCACTAGTTCTCAAGCAAGATCATATCATTTTCTCCCAATGTCTAGCAAGGTATAGGATATGATGGAGTAACGAGCCAGTGGATAAGCAAAGATGGATGAAAAAAGAGTATGAAGCAAGTGAAAGTGATCCTCAAGGACTGACTCCTCAAGAGTACCCAAGCTAGGGAAAGAGGTGAAATAGTCATGTGAAGCATATTTTGGATAAGAAATGGAAGTAATGAGAAAGATAGCATGTAGGATAAGCAGTGGAAGCCAATGAGGAAGATAGCATGAAGTGTGTAGTCCAAAAGAGTAGCCATGTCAAGAGACCTATGAGAACCATGTTTCATTTATTATGATCAAGACCAAGGGGTCAACTAGATAGTATAGCAATGGGATAGAGCAATAAGAATAAAGCTGAAGATAGAGGCTATGAGTGAATGGGAGAGCACAATAGAAAATATGGTGGATAAGATAGCCAATATGTAAAGATAGCTCAACATTGTCAAGATCAAAGAGAGAAGAGTGGATAGATGGATGATGGAAGAATTATGTATGATGCCTGTTTGACAGATTTTCATCATGGTACTTATCTAAGGTGCCACAAGAAGTAGTTTTCACTGTAGGATAAATTTATTTCTCTTTACTTTTGCTACCAAGGTGCCACAAGAAGTAGTTTTCACCAAGGCACATTTTCATTTTTTTTAATTTTTAATTTTTGAATTTTTTGAATTTTTAGAAAGAGCTCAAGATTTTTGAATGTAGATAGTGCTGCAATAGGAAAGATAAGTCATGATAAGCCAAGACCATAGAAAGGTATGCTCAAATATGTCGATAGGGTGATGAAAGAGAAATGGTAGTAGGAAGAATATATTGAGGATAAGAGTTCATGTATAGAAAGTAAGTGTAAGCTTTAGAGGATTTCATGAGGGTAGTTGAAATATTGGACAAGATCAACATTGACACACACCTTGAAGGGTATTGGAATGATGGAGGAATCATGGATGAAATAGCTTGAGATTTAGATGTATGAGGTGGTAGAAGAGATTTGGAAAAAAGTGGAGTGGAAGGCTTTGGAATATTTTTAGAAAGATTTTTGGAAGAAGATGGAATGGAAGCCTTTGGAAGCTTGAATGTCAACTTTGAAGTATTTTCAATATTCAAGTCTTTTAAAAGAGACTTGGGAATCCATATAGCTTTAGATTTTCCTTTGGATACTTCAAAACACATTTCTTCAATAATGGGTTTAGGAACCCATATTTTCTTTGATTTAGCTTTTTTAATAGTGGACCTTTGTGGTCTCTTTTGTGCGTTCTCCTTCTTAGCATTCACATGTCGATTAGATGGGACATAGTGATCTTTCTTATTCGATGGATTCTTATGTTTATCCTCACTTCCAAAGGACTTGGGATTTGTGGATGAATAAGGATGATATGACTGGTTTAGATGTATAGATGGGTGAAAATTCATCAAGGATGAGTGTCTTTGTTGATCTTGAGGTATTATAGGAGAGCTAGGGAATGAGCTAGGAGTTAATGTAGGAGATGGAGGACCATAAGGCCCCAATATGGATGAAAGGTTTGAATGCTTTAGCTTAGATGGATAAGGACCCAGGATAGATTTAGAAGATGCAAAGGGATAGTGGGAAGGGATATCAACATCTTTAGAGTGAGAAACATGGTCAAAGTCATCAATAGACTCATGAATACCTTTGATAGGAACAACATTTTTAATAGAAGCACTTGAAGCTTGAGCACAATTTTGAAGTGGATGTGGAGAAGTAGAACATGAGGGGATGCTTTGATCTTGACAAGTAGCTTGGATAGAATATGAAGACAAATTTTCTCATAATTTTCAGTAAGCTCAAGGGAGATAATGGAAGTGGTATCTTCATCATACTTAGGAGGTGGAAAAGATATAGGATATGGAGGGGAAAAATCTTGAAAGAGATGAACAGGTGCTTGATCTTGATCTTTCTTGATATTTATAGCTTTTTCTTTTTGAGAGTCCTCTTGACATGGAGCCACTTCTAAGGACAAGGGAGAATGAAAAGTGAATGGAGTAGTGCTTGGATTAGGCATAGTAGTGCATGAAGGTTGAGGATGTTTAGGATTAGTAGCATGGAAAAGGTTTGCAGCCAAGTGAAGGTTAGCTTGAGTTTCTTTTAGAGGTAGCCCTTGAGGATACATGTAGTCAATGTGGAAAGCATTATGTTCTTTATTTTATGGAGGCATGTTGGAAAGCTTTGAAGTTTTGGGACATGCACAAGTGTTGGAAGAAGTGGAAGATGTAATAGAGCCACTACTAGACATAGGTTCATTAATGTAATCTTGCTCAAGAGAAGTATCTTCACCACATGAGTCACTAGAGGTTCCAAGATCAACAATCTCATCATCAATGAGATCTTGGATTTTATGTTTCAGCTCTATACAATCAAAAGTAGCATGGTCATTAGATTGATGATAGGCACAATAGGTATCCAAGAATGGGTTTCCATATGAGCTAGACTTAGGTAACATGATGATCTTATTGCCAAGAAGTTTTTGCAAAGTGTCATCATAAGAATCTTCCAAGGGAGCAAAAATTCTATTAGAAGTATGTCTAGGATCTTCTTGTTGTTTCTCAAGTGAATAGAATGCATTCATTTCTTCATCATTTTATTGGTCAAAGATAGGTTTATCATGATATTTTTGCCTAGGCTCAAAGGAGGTATCACTTGCTTTCTCTCTAAGGAGGTCTTTAGATCTAGAAGATAAAGATATTTGATGTCTTGAAGTAGAGCATGTAGACCTAGAAGAAGAGGATGACCTCAAAGAAGGTTACTCACATGCATGTAAAGACCTTAAGGAAGATTCATGTAATGATTCAATCTTCTCCTCTAACCTTTTCTCAAGTTTAGACTTCATTTCCATCATGCTCTAAGAGAGATAAAGGTAAGAAAGATCATTTGTCTCTTCTAGTTCTTTTTATTGCACATATAGATCTTGAAACTCTTTAGTGATATGGAGGATATCATGATCATCTAGATTTGGTTGAGGTTTGGTAGCACAAGCTTTGAATTCCATAGTGGTAGATGCAAAGCCAAGCATAAAAGAGCCTAGAAGATAACTTGATGTTGAAACTATAGGAGGTAGAGTGTTCACTTGCCAAGATAGTAGAGAGAGATGAAAGTGACTTTTCAAACAATATGTCCAAGAAACATACGACATGAATGACTCAAGTGAATAGCTAGGCAAGATGCCCAAATAGCCAAATAGATAGAGCAAGCAGGGTGACAAGTGAACAACTTTCCCAATCCAAGAGTGTTGTCAACAAATCAAGGTAACCATTTCAGCAAACAGATAACTAGCAAGAAAACATAGACCATGAAGATAGGAATACCATGAGCACTAAGACCAAAGAGTCACTTTAAGCATGTTCAAGCACTAGAGACATATAAAAGAAAAGTCAAATGATGAGACTCCTCTTAGCAAGCAACATAAGAAAATGTTAAGACTTGATGCTTTGACTTGGTTGACAAAGTTTGACAATAGTTGATAGCATAGCAAGTTTGATGTTCAAAAGCAATTTCTTTCCAAGCAAGATAGTGACACATGGAGTATTCTTCAAACAATCAAGCAAGGGACAAAGCAACCTTGCATGATACAAGCATATGTGACATCTCAAAAGAATTTCCTAGAATTATCATAATGTGTATGTTCAAAATATTTTTACTGGTATACCACATTTGAGAACACATCAAGCAATATCTACTTAAAGGACATGGTTCATTACTCAACAACTTGGCCCATGCTTGATGCTCCTTCACCTCACACCAAGTGGTTGCCCACAAGAGATATTGGCTTTGTCATGGAAATTCCATAAGCATAACCAAGGGAACACAGATGATGAGTGTAAATCTTGGGGTGATCCGGGTAATCCATTAGGATCGGTCCTTGCACCAAGAAGTTGAGCAGCTAAAAAGGGTAGTTACTAACTTAGGGTGTTTAGATAGGGCTTCTGTTCATAGTGTTCCTCTTGCTCCCAATTATGGGACACCTCACCTTGTGATGAGTAATCAATCTCGTGATCACAAGAGTACCTTAAGCATTCTTGCCTAGTGATCTCCCTATGGTCGAAATCCCATAAGCGATCACACTAGGCAAAGATAAACACTACGTCTACCAAAGTTTTGTGTCTTTGATAGCCTTGAGTTTATAGTGGGTTGGAAGAGTCGAGTAATTTTCTTGCCCCCACTTGGGTCGTTCCTCTCAGGTTGTCCGAGAGCAGGCCCTCTAAAGGATTCTAACTACACAAAGAGTGGATCAACTTTTAGAAGTCAAGATTTCTGATTCACCACAAGGGTGAAGAGCATACTCTCCTATCACCAAAAGATTCCAATTTTAAGTTTTAATGTGCCTAAAAATAAACAACTAGTATATGCCACACATGTAAAAGTAAAGAACAAGAAAAATTGGGTTTTTATGCATTGGGAAGCCTTGCAAACAATCGTTAGTAGCCCTTGTGCATTTGAAGCTTTGACATGCATTCTTTTTATGCAATGTTTCAATTTTTTTCACAAGGATAGGAACCTGCAATCACAACTTGTTAGCACCACAAGTTAGTGTGAAATAACATAAAAAAAAAAAATAAAAAGTGGTTAGTTTCCTCAAATATCCAAGTTATCTTCCAATCAAGTGTATGCAAAGAAAGGGCAAACTAATCACAAATGCTCTCATTTTTACTCTTTGCTTTTGATCTAGTCAACAAGATTATACTTTTTTGCTATTATTTCAGATCCAAAAACAAAAATGAAAAGAAGAGATCCCTATTAGAAATTAGAGAGCTTTCCAAAAATGTAAAAAATTCAAAAAAATCTCTTCATTTGCTCCCTAGAGACTGATTTTGTCAAAAAAGGTCAAATTTATAAAATCAAGTTTTTGATCCCTAATGCTACCTCAAAAGTCAAAACACAAAGATAGTACCCCTCTTAGAATTCAAAAAGCTTTCTGAAAATGTAAGTTTTTCTGAAAAATGCACTGATTTGTGATCAGAAATGGCTTTTTATGAAAAACAAAGAAAAAATCACAACTTTCACAAATCATGTCAAAATGCTCTAAAAATTGGACTGAGACATTTTGAACACATATCCAACTTGAAAAAATAAATTTAGAATCAAAATCCAAGCGGTTTAAAAGATATGATCAAATATTTAAACCAACTAGATTTTTGGCCTTCAAATCAATCTACTTATGGGTTGGCCTTAAAACCAAAGTGATAATTCTAAAAAAGCACTTGATTAGATCCAATATGCTGCTATAAAAAAACTAGAGATAAGAAATAAAAGAAAATGGAGCTAGAAACTTGATTCATGCCCCACGTTGGGCACAAAAAATGTACACTAAAAATGTGTCACACTCTAAACCATTCTATCCAAACGATTCCATGAGTTGGAATGCTTGGATGCCGGCTTAGAGCTCCCTATCCATGGAGTGCAAGAGAGTATATTTCAAGAATAAGAAAGCTCTCAGATGAGCCTTAGAGATACTCTTCTTGCTACTAAACCATGCAATGGGAGGTTCCAAAGACAAGATGCAAGAATGCAAATGTCTCAAGGAGTTCTTCAAGGATGCAATGCAAATGAAAATTAAGCTAGAATGAGATGCAAAGTGGAGCTATGCTAAAACATGTATGAGAGTGTTACAATCCAAATATTAAGCTATGTGAGATAGATTATTGCAAAATAGAAGCTAAACTAACATGCAACATGAATCTAAGCTAAAATGCTATGGTATGAGAGAATGTAGACAAGAAATAGAAATTCTCCACAAAGCTCCAAAGAAACCTGTTAGAAAACCTGCAGCATAACAATATTAAAATGAGGATGGATTGATGGGGAAATCTCTCTCCCTTTTAAAGTTGTACGGATGGTAGAGATCAAGATGAAGATGGTGGATGATCAATGGTGGAATTCAAAAAGAGGAGTGATCCATGTGCACACACAAGTCAACCAATAGAATATAAGTTGACTTGTCACATAAGACAAAAGTCACAAAGCCTTTTCTTTTAATTGCAAAATAGAAAAAAGAATTTATGTGTGCACTTTAAGTGGGTTAGAAGAATGGGGTGCTTTATTTAATTAAGAGGGGACATGTTCTTTTAATCAAATAATGAAATTAGGATAGCATAGCCAAACTATAGGTTATAATCAAATAAATTGATTATTAGCAATTTGGCCTAGGTAAGTGATTAAATTAAATTACCCAAAATGCTGAGAAAGGGGCTAATAGTCTAGATGAGCATCTTTAGGTGATTACAATAATAATTTGTCACCATTAGCTACTATGACTCTGAACCCAACATGCTCCTCATTTTGTAAACCTCTCGTAGCTACTAATCATGCATCTATGAAGTTATGTGTAGCCCTAGTGTTAATGAGAGAGATTACTTTCTACCCCTAGATAATACCCTTGACCCTAAATGTGATCATCTTTTGAGCCCTTGTCAATCATGTCAATGACTTATCATCCTTAGGAATAATGTTCTCCTCTAGACTTCTACTCTCATCCAAATTAGAGTGTTGGTCCTCCCCCTCTAACTATGACTCCTCCATTGAAAAATACTCCATTTCATTTTCCTTAGCCTTGAGAGGGAACTTACGAGATAAGTCCCAAGGCTCTCTACAGTTAAAACACAAATTCTTCCTCCTCAACTCATTCAGGGTGTCATTATCCAACTTCTTATTATCCTATTTTGGCTGTACATCTTGTTAAAAATGTATTTTTGTCCTTATCCTTATTATTCTTCATATGTGAATCCCTAGGCTAAAATATTCTCTTAGAAAAAGAAGGTGCTAAGTTAGGAGCCTTCTTAGTGGCCTCTTGTAATGTAGCTGAGTCATACCCCTTGACCCAACCCCTCAAGGGATCTAAGGGTCCATCCATTAATAGCACTATTGATCTCCTCTCTAAAATATCTATAACCAATATAGTTAACCTCTAAAATTTATAGGTGTACATCTGAAATGATCTCCACTGCTTGAGCTGTGCTGACTCTTTAAACTATAACTCAGGATCTTTGGTATCAAATCTCTTTATAAGTCTCTTAGTGAACTCCTCGTAAGATGTGATCTAATTATGCCCCAAGGTTACCATGCCATGGTGCCACTACTCATGTCTTGGACCATCCAAATGAATAGTTGCATACTTGATAGTCTCCTCCTCAGGCATCAGATTCAATTGGAGGTATGTATCCACCTTCTACACCCAAGCTCGTGTAGTCATCTTCCCTAAAGCATCATAGTAAGGTAAAGAAAGTTTTCCAACTTTCTTTCTCAGCTCAAAGTTTTGATTTCTCCCTCCTACTCTAGGCATGTGTCTCATCCTCAAGTCATATAATCTCTGAGGTAAATATTTACCTAAAACTCTAGTCTAGTGGCCTCCCAGTCCCTTGTAAATTGATCTTGTAACTTGGTAATTTTTGGTTTTTTTACCGGTTGAACCAAATCTCTAGGTGGGAAGGTGGGTAAAATCTCAAGCTTGTTGTCTAAGCTATGTGTGTAACATGTCTAAAGTTATCAACCTCATTCACATTGTTACCATGTCCATTATTATTACCATTAATGTTATTGTTAGGAATATTATTGTTGCCTCAACCTCCATTATTATCATTACCCCTATTTTCGTTGTTTGCATCACTTGAATTAATATTGACACCCATTTGTCTAGCCATAAGTTGCAACATCATATCCATTCACCTATTCTTCTCTTGTTGCATATGCTGCCCCTACTCTAATGTACCCAATAACCATTTAAACATTACCTCCTAATTTGGATTGACATTCTTGCCTCCGCCTAGTCCTATATTCTTGTCATCTTGGTCACCCCTACTACTATCTTATTCAAAGAATATCTCTTTTGTTTCTGTATGACTAGATTCTATGTCCAACTACATCGGTGAACTAGTCTGCTCTTTGTGAGTCTGAATCTTTGTTGTCTTACTCTAGTATGAAAAAAGTTGATGGCCTCTATCACATGCTCAAACATACATTCTTAACCTATTTTATTTTTGACTTTAGTGTTTTGGCATTTTGTTAAATACTTTTTCCTCTATCTGACTATTCCAAATTCCTTGTAAGGCCTCCATAGGATGATAGGACTTAATGCTTTGATACCACTATAATGGACACCCTAGAAATGTCAAAAAACTAAACAACTATGAATTGAAATTCTGTCAAACAGTTTGCATCTAACTCCTTATTCCTCCATTTATTAATTTAATGCCTTATGACTTCGAAAATGAGACATTTATATTTTTTGCTTGCATGGAATTGAAAATCACTCAACATGAACAAAAGAAAGTACAATGATATGTAGTGTAATTCCCTGCTAAGAGATCCTTGGAACAAAGATTCAATACAAGCCAAGATATTTTTTTTACAAGTGTGAATGCACATGAAAACATCATACATGGATCATAAAGATCGCAACAAAAGACTTAACCACAATTGTAGCAACCAACGAATCTCCAAACACCACTACCAAACTAAGACAAAAAAACTCAAGAATAAAAACAAGAGACAATATCAGAACACAAAATATCTGATCTGTCAAATCATGAAACTACTAGCATTCCTGAAGGGTACTCAAAAGTCCAAATTGCATTCTCTAAAAAATAGTGGAGATGCCCCTATTTTTTGCACAAGTGAATAACAATTGATAGTATCACATAAGTAAACACCTCTTTGCATGAGAAAGTACACTAAGCCACATGAGGAAATACCATCTCCTATGAGGACATGCTAGGATCAACAATCAAAAGTACTACACTAGTGTGGAGTTTCACATGAGAATGTGACAAAGGCCATGCAAGAAAGCCCAACACACCACAAGATATCTTGCATTCTCATGTGAGTGAGTAAGATTTTGCATGAGAATACACATCAACAAGCCAAAAAAATAAAGGGAAAAAGAAAGGAAATAAATTTCCTCCACATTGGGGAGTACTAGATCCACATTTTGAGGCATAGACACTAAAAAACAATAGATACTAGATAGATTTGCATCCAACCATCTAACATAGCAATGAAGGGAAATAATTGAAAGCAACATTGTAGTGTATAGAAGCAACATCACAATAACTAAATAACCAAACTAAGTACATGGTTCCTCCCAACCATTAATAGCATCATAAGACCACTTTGGGTCCTAGCCATCCCCATGTGTAACATCCCAAACCATTGACCAAATCATCAGAGCTATCTTATGAGGATGTCACTACTAAAACATACTACAACATAAGAATAAGGAAATCTAACATGCTAGAAGTAAAACATAAGATAATCCTACAAATGAAACTTATCATCTATCATATGCTAAACATCATATGAATAGGAAATATAACATGCTAAACCAATAAGTAATATATATACCAAAAAAAAAAATCACATCATCTAATCATATGCTAAGAATCATAATATAGGAATGCATAAAATAAAATAACATCATCTATACATGGTATCCAAGCATTCCAATGAAAGTATAAATTGTAAGAAAGCACACTCTAGAACCCGAAGTATCAAGTCAAAACATCTAGCAATGATCACACTAGGGAAAAGGACCATCTTTGTACATCGATCCCCAATAGTGGTATAGGTAGCTACACCTCCCAACCATGTAGAACCTATAGGTCAACTCCCACCATGTTGGTGGAGATAATGATCCAACCACAAACACACATAAAACAAACATCCGTGGCTAACACTCATGCTAGATAGTATGATGACTAAAACCAAAAACATAAACAATGTATAAACTACAAGTCCTAGTTAGACACTCAATGGGCTACTAAGTAGGGGTTGACATCATGGAGAGTCACTTGGCATCAAAAAGCCCAAGCTCAAATCATGTGTCCTCAAACTTAAACGGGTGCTCACACATTGTGTCCTCAAACTTAATAGGGTGCTCACACATTTTATTATCTTAAGTTTTATTACCACTCACACATTTTATTTAGTTATCACTTACTTAAAAATTCCTCTACCAACCCTATGGAACAAGATCACCATGGTTGCAAGATAGAACCACCTCCATATGCTACCCTACCCTACCCATGGTTGTCCAATGATGAGTGCCTGTAGGCATGCATATTCTCAACCCAACCCAAATGATCATAATTTCTAGAGCTATCATAGAAGATTGGGCCTTGCAAGTCACCTAAAAAATGTATGTGCATATACTCATGTGTGGTGCACCACCATCATGAAGATCATAACACAAGGACTAGATGAGAACACAAGAAAAATATCACTCAACCAAAACAAGCTCAAAAGGAAAAATTCTACATGAATCCCAAAGAACAATAAAACTATACATCATGAAATCAATCAACTAACCTCAATCCAGGTGTATGGATTCTACATGAATCCCAATGATGCAACAAGACCAAACATCATGAACTCACTCAACCGACCTTAATTTGGGAGTATGAACTCTACACAAATCCTAGTGTCCATGAAACCAAAACAAAATTCCAAAAGAAACCATAACACCAAATAAAAATAACTCAATCAAACACATGGTCAGGAGTATAGATGTGCCATGCATCCCAATGCAAACATAAAAGTACAATAGTGGACTGACTGACATCTTATAGATGATCTAGGTCCATGACCAAACTCATGCCAAGAAAACCCAAGAAAATATGGTGGCATGCAAAATGAGGTGAAAAACCTCAAAACTCAAAAATTTTGAAATTAAAATACATTTGGTCTTAGGGTACAAAAGCACCAAATATCAAACAAAAATTGAGTTTGGAGTCTGTATACAAAAATGACATAACGATGCAAAAAATCAAACCCTCGTCCCAAAAAATAGGTGAATGCTCATACTCGCCCAACTAAGTAAAGCTAACATACAAAAATGGAGGGGAACACTAGTTCTTAGCCTCCTAACAAACAACTAACAAAAATAGAAGTAGAAATGGATCAAAAAAAATAAAAGGGGAGAGCCCTACCTCACAACGAAAAGGGAAAAATGAGAATCTAAACCATAAAATAAAAGTCTTGTAGAAGTAGTTGAAAACCACGATAATCCAAGGTCTCCCTGAGTTGGATCCAATGAGACAACCTTGTGACGATCCCACACCTGTAGCTCCCACATTGAACAAAATAGTAAATCCTCATGAAGAGGATTTTGGGTTTTACTCTCAAAATTTCTAATTCAAAAGTGATAAGTGATAAATTAAATTCCTTTTTGGATACTTATTCACTTTTTGAGTGAATAATTGATTAGCACAAATAACCAGCTAACCTAGTTAAATCCCAAATCAACCCAAACAAAAATAGGTTATTCCTAGTAATAGGAAGTCATCTATGGAAAAGATGACATAAAATAAAATAAACCCCAAAAACCCCAAAATCACATAATTTCCTTAACAACCTTCATGACAAATGTGAACCTCTAAATGCACAAACATGCTTACTAGTCTAATCATATAATGAAAATAAAAACTGGTCGTACTTCTGGAATTTGATTGTGTTGTAAGTTTTTTGCATCAACGTTTCGGATGACACACAGTGATCCATTATTATTTTTCTCTAGCTCTTCATCCTGATGATGGATCACTGTGTGTGATCCGAAACGTTGATGCAAAAAACTTACAACACAATCAAATTCCAGAAGTACGACCAGTTTTTACTAATGGATTGTGGAAAACAAATGACACTCATAATGAAAATAAGTTTAGATTTAATAATCACCAAAAAGATTAATTAAAATATTTAATAAAGGATACGTTGACCATATAGGGATGACATTGGTAAAATATGAATGGTTGAATCACTAACTTCATGTGGCACTACCAGGGATATAAATCCTGCACACTAAACAACATAATCAAGTGTAATTACATATAATACCATATCTAAAGCAATAATTGCATTAAATCACCTAATTTAACTATTTATTCAATTATACTAAAATGATCCATTTACGTCACTCACATTCACATATACATTAATGAAGTAAAAATGAAGTAAATAACCATAGCAATAAATCCATTACATAACATAACTAGAGATATGTCCAAATACTAGATAACCAGATATCATCATAAAACATACTGTCATCTCAAAATGGCATCATCATGCAATATGATCAACTGAATAATATAGTAGTTTAACATCTATGATACTAAAATCAAAGCATAACATCTGACCCTTAGGTCATCTCAAATGTACAACATAACATGAGTAAAAAAATACCTTTTGGATCAAAATATAACAAGAAAAATATTTGTAGCACATAACCAATGAATCTAACATGGACAATCCATTTCTAATTATTTAAGCATTTAAATAATGGTAGTTTACATAATATGAAAAGGAACCTAAAGCACATAAGAAAACACAATCATAAACATGACTAACCATTGCTACATGAACCTAGTCCAGTGTAGTAGGTAATAGTACACAGTGCAATCTCTGCACACATCTTAAGGTAATCATGAAGCAACATCATGATACCATATTGATCTTGGTAACCACTGAAACAAACCTCAGTAAACCATAAGTCAAATCGTAATCTTGAAAATCAACCATAAGCATAATCAAAGAAATTGATATAAAAACATAAATTCAAACACCATAAGGGTGTAGACCACTCATGGTCCCAATCAAGATCCCATCATAAGCAAGATCAACAAAGTTGCATCCATCAAGATGACTTACAGAAGTCAAATGGGAAAGGCACTACATACAGATTGGAAATTCTATTACAATTGATAAGATGTCCTTTTCAGAGTTAAATAAAACCAAATACATGGTAGGTTATCAACTCACTACTTGATTCACTATTATTGACATAATGCTCCAACAAATGTTAGTTGAACCTACTGCTAAAATGACATGAATAGTGCTATGTGAATAGTGTCATTTGAACAGTGTCACATGAACAATACACACCTGAATAGTGTTTCTATAATATTTTGTCTTCCAAATAGCCCAATATCTTCATAAAATCATTCCATCAAAGTAGCATGAGTGTCGAATGAGTAAAGAAGAAGATATGAGCAAAACATCAAATCTACCTATAGCTAGAAACACACCCAATCTACTTGATAATGAAGCTAATAACAATGGATTACAAAGGCCAAGCCCCAAGGGAATGATATCTAGAATGTCACATGAGAGGATAGATGTCCTCTAATGCCAAGAATATATCTATAACTCACATTTCAATTTTCTTCTCATATTCAACCTACCAAATGAAGCTAGTAATGCTCCCTTTTATTCTTTCTCCAATGGTCAATTCAACTCACATAAGATATGTGGGATAGAAGATGTGCATTATAAAACATATTAAAATAATTACTTATGTCTCCCTTAGGCACCCCCTTTGATTTGCACACATTCCCATAAAATTTAATATTAAAGTAACACTTCAATATTTTACAACTAAACTAAATGTTACTTTAATAATACTTCAGGCATAAAAATAAATTAGCTATTGAACTCCAAACAACATGAGTGATAGCTCATAAGAAAGCTCTTTCCAAGATACAATCACCAATAATAGCCTCCCTTGTGTCCTACTACCTTACTAAAAATAGTAAGTATGCCTAACACTGAGTAAATCAATTTCATTTTGGCCCAAACTAGAGATGACTAGGCCAAAACACTCTAAGATCCCTTTAAACCCTTTTTTAGCCCTCAAGACCATATAGAACTAGGCTAACACACACACACACACACACACACACACACACACACACACACACACACACAGTTAACTACTAAAGTGGGTACATTACACCCATTCCCCAAAGGAATATGATGCATTGCGATATCAATATGATGTCCCAAGGTGAAACATCAAGCACTTAAAAGTATCAAAACAAAGACCCTAACATGATGTTCACCTCTAATGGACATAATCAACTTCTAGGAAAACACTAACATCAAGTGGGGCAAGGACCCAACATTACTAATGTGCAACCAAGTCAAAATCCACCTAATGTGTACACAACATATCAATATAAACATCAACATCCACAACAACATTAGACTCAAGTGGTGCAAAGACTTGACATCCCTGACACACAAACTAGTCTAAATCCACTTGACTTACACACAATGTACTAGCAACAATTCTAAAAACAACAAGCTATGTTTGCTAAAAAACAAGAGAAACTAAAACAATAGTTGGAATACCAAAGACACCCAGAGAAACAAATTGCCTATCAACAACAATTATTGCAACTACAACATATGCCCCAACAAACTCAACAAATACCTCCACAAAAATAGTTGCATACATGTTCTCACATTCAACCAAAAGTGGTATCTCAACAACAACAACCACAACAAATGGCACAACAAAAACCACAACAACTGATGCAACAACAACCCATGGTAAGATAATCACAATCAATACCTCAATAAGTACCAAAATAAGGACCTTTCTATCTTTGAGGTGCAAATGTACCTCCACCACCTAGCGACACATCACCTAAGTCTTCATATACATAAATTTTAGAACTGAGTAGACATAGTTCTCTCCATAGAAAATGATTTACTCATAGACATAAGAGACTCAAAGAAAGGCTTAAAACTCAACACCCTAATGAGGGTTTACTAAAAAAGTTCAAACAATTAGCCAAATAAGTTGAGGCATTGGGAGTCCAGAAGAAATAAGTCTTATATACAAAAAGGGTTTTACATCCTAATCCCTTTGACAAAAATATGTACATGCATCCATTCCCAAAACATTTTTGAGGCACCAATATTTGATAAGTATCAAGGAAAAGGCAACCCAATTGACCAAATCATGGGAATCTATGCCTTTTGTGCTAAACTCAATGATAAGCTCACATATCTCATGAGACTATTCCCTCATTCTCTTGGTGGTCCTACACTTGAATGGTACTCCAAACTACTGGGTAATATCAAATCTTGGTTAGAATTAGTAGACAAATTCATATTCCACATTGTCTTCAACATAACAAATGAGGTGACACTATCTGATCTATGCTCAACAAAACAAAACATGGGAGAACCATTCATAAAATTCCTATTACATTGGATAAACGTTGTTAGTCAATGCTCACTAAATATTCCCAAAAAACAAGAAGTTAATCTATGCATTGAAAACCTAGTCCCTAATTTAATGTACAAACTCAAGATCAAAAGTCTAAGTACCATTTCTAAGCTAATGAAAAAGGGAGCTAGCATTGAAGATTCCATCATCCACAAAGGAATCCTCAAAATAAACAAGGAAACACCAATACAAATTCATCTAATGACAAGGCACACATTTTCTCCAAAAACAAGAATGCAATGAATGATGGTTTTGTGGATGCACGAAGAATTATTGTGAAACAACCCCAAATGATTCTAAAAGGTCCAAACCCTACAAACACACAAAATCCTAGCAAAACACCACCTCAAAAATAGAAGATTGAGGCTTGAACACAAGATAGATCATGAAAATGCCCCAAAAACAAAGATAAGAAACTATACCCATGGTGATACCACTCAAAATTGCACTTCAACAATTATTGAGAAATAACTTCTTGCAGTTACCTTCAGTCAAAGAGGAACCATCAACAAAACTCTTTTGGTAAGATGAAAATGAATTCTATGATTAACATCATACCAAAGGACACAAGAACACCTCATGTTTCCAAATTTAACATGAAATCCAAGACCTTATTGATGATGGTGTGATCACAGTGCTTGATTTGTTACTACTAGATTCCAATTATAATCATACTATTTTTAAAGATCCTTTGGGTAATCATGACAAAGGTAAAGCCTCTAGTTCAAACTCAAGCTCCTAGGCTAATGTATATTATAGACACACTAGATATGACTACACCATCAATTATTTTAATGAGTCTAACTCCTTCTTATCCACATTCACCTTAAAAAATGAAGGTCCTCATTGTGTTGTCACTATATGCTGCACTTGGATTACCTTACTTGGAGCCCCAACTAGACCTATGGCCCCAGTTAGACCTATCACTTCTGCTAGACCCATGACCCTTGATAGACTTGATAATCCTACTTCTTCACATTACAACCATGTACACTAGCTTGGAAAAACCCCTGTGTAAATATCTATCCAAGATTTTTTGTGTGCATAACCCCAAAATTAGATAATCCTTGACCAAGCTTTAAAAGAATCTATAGTACCAAATAACATTATGTTAACCAGTTCCAGGCCATGATTGGGAACCTATCCATATCATAGAAAATCAATTTTCACCCTTAGATATTCCTAAAGACAGACCCAACCACAATGACCCACTTCATTTCAAAGTCTTTATCCATAATGCCAAGGTTAGACGTGTCTTGATGGATGGAGGAGTTGGACTGAACATCTATACTCTTAAAGTTGTCAAGGGTTTGGGTAACTCTAAAGAAGGTGTGGACCACTCTAGTAGAATCATAATAAAGGCCTATGATGATGGTGAATGCTTCTCCAAGGGTGTTATCATATTACCCATAAGAGTTGGTTTGGCTACTGAGAATACATTAGTCTTGGTCCTAGATATTGAAATGAAGTGCAACATGATATTAGGGCACCCTTGGATTCCTACTACAAAAGTAGTGCCTTCTACATACTACCAATGCTTAAAATTTTCCTGTAACAATATAGAGGTTGCGATCCCTATTGATCCAGACCCATTCTAATTTTGTTCTAGTCTTTAAGGAACAATTGCATACAAAGTCCTGACAAACAATGAAGAAAATCCACTTGATTCCTCCAAATAGATCTTTCCAAACTCACAACCACATTCAAAGGAAAGATCAAAATTGAAGATCAAGGTTGTCATGAGTATTCTATGTCATAGGCCTTTTACATTGGGAAATTACCCCTTTCTCTTAAATCCTATGACAAACCATAACTTATGCAGATCAGACCTGTATTCACTTTATAGAAGAAAACCTTTGTGACTTTCACTCATAGAGGTGGCCTACATAAAGAGCATGTTTACAAAAATACATCTACATGGATTGAAAAGGCTAAAGTATAATAAGAACCTACTCCTATATCATTAAAAATGTATGGGCCTAGGTTTACCATAATGCAAAAAAATGGATATGATGGATGTAGTGTCTTGGGACCTAAAAAACAAGGCATTACTGAGCCTATTATTACAACAGGATGAACTCATAACCTAGGATTTGGATTCAAGCCATTTGTATTGGGTCTCCCTAATACTGAGTCATCCTCATTTAGGAATGTGAATGCTTCAATCAATGAAAAGGCATTTGAGAACACCCAACCTAACACCACAGATTCTAAACCCAACATTGATGATCTTGATAGCTCCTATGTTCTTGACAACATCTTTGATCCTGATGAACTAACAATACAAGATAAACATATCACTGGCACCCCACCTAGTCCCACAACTCATCCAACATCCCGTGATGAAATATGGTGGGACCCAAGTCCTCCTACCTCCAAACATTTTCATAGTTTACCTTGAAATCATTGATAGGAACCAACAAGGACCACTGACCTTTGATTAAATTGAAAATGATGATGCCATCACAAAATTCTTTGAGCTCTATGAAGATTACCACAAGGAGACCACAAGTCAAGATTTTCCATTGACCTAAATATTATGACATACTTTGGGGAGTCAACTCCATCTTCCAGCCATAAAATTGGAAAAATATCAAAAAAAGACAAAAGTAGGTCTCTTGGTGAAAACCAAAAGGTTCCATTAGATCATGAAAAAGTAAAAATAAAGGACATATCCAAGGTGAAAACATCTCTGAGGCACTTGAGGATGGAAGATTGGACATGCCCCCATTGAAGGAAAGATCAAGATTACTTGCGAAAATAACTAAAGAGATAAATATAGGAACACCTAAGAACCCTAAGATCATACATTTTATAGCCTCATTATCACTAAAAGAAAGAGATGAGTTTGTTAGATTCTTTATGGAAAGATAGATCAAATTTTCCTGGTCTTATATAGACATGCTTTGATTAGATCTCGAACTAGTCCTTCATTTCTTTCCATTAAAACCATGAGTGAAACTAGTAAGGAAAAAGTTGAGAAACATGCATCCTCAAGTTTCTCTCCTTGTCAAAGCAGAGTTGAAAAAACTATTAGATGTAGCCTTCATAAGACCCATTAATTACACAAAGTGGATATCCAACCTGGTACTAGTAAGAAAATACTTTGGGGGTATATGAACATGTACAAATTTTTGTGATCTCAACAAAGCATGTTCCAAAGATGATTTCCCATTATCAAATATAGACATCATTGTAGACATGATCACTGGATCTGAGATGCTATCATTGATGGATGGCTTCTCCAAATACAACTAGATCAAAATATCTCTTGAGGATCAATACAAAACAACTTTCACATGTCCTTGGGGAACATATTACTAGAATGTCATGCCTTTTGGCCTTAAAAATGGTGGGCCAACATATCAAAGAGAAATGACTACCATCTTCCATGATTTCATGCACATCCTTATACAATTCTATGTAGATGACTTACTTTATAAATGTTCCAGAAGAAGTGATCATTTGGGCATCCTAGAAAAGATATTCAACATAATGGAAAGTTATAAGCTCCATTTGAATCCTAAAAAAGTGTGTATTCTAAAATTTGTCTAAAAAGGTCCTAGGGTATATTATTTTTCAATAAGGCATCACAGTTGATCCTAAAAAAGTGAAAGCAATACTTGAAATGCCTCCAACAAATCTAAGAACATTAAGAAGTCTACAAGGGAGATTAAAATCTATCCACATATTCATTGCATAATTAGCTAATAAATGTCACTCATTTTGACATCTATTATGCAAGGGAGTATCCTTTCAATGGTACAATCAATGTGATAAGTCATTTCAACAACTCAAAGAATATCTTCTAAATCCACCAATTTTAATTGCTTCAATTCTGGGAAAACCATTCATTTTGTACATGTCAGCTAAAAAAACAACATTAGGAATTCTCTTATCATAATTTGATGAATAAGGGTAAGAGAAAACCATCTATTAAATTGATAGAACACTTGTGGGATATGAACTAAACTATTCTCTCATTGAACAAGCCTGCCTTTCTATTTTCTTTGCAGCCCAAAAGCTAAGACATTACATGATCCATTAGAAAATAATGCTTTTCTCTAAGATTATTGACCCATTAAAATATCTCCTAAGTAGAGCCTCTCTCACAGGGTGCTTAGCCAAATGGATTATGATCCTTAGTGAATTTGACATAGAATATGTGGACATAAAGGAAATCAAAGGACAAGTCATAGCTGATCAGTTAGGAAAAGCACCTATGATAGATGATCATCCCATGTTGATATATTTTCTAGATGAAGCCATATTTAACATGGATATAGCTAATGAATGGAAGCTTTATTTTGATGGATCACATATAAGAAATGGTTCAGGAGCTTGCATTATGTTTATCACACTACAAGGAGACATAATCCCCAAGTCATACCAGGTAGAATTTTGTTTCACAAATAACATATCAAAGTATGGGGCAATGATCACAAGACTCAAGCTAGCTATCTAATGAAACATACAACATTTACAAGTTCTTGGTGATTCCCCATTAGTCATCTACCAAGTCAATAATGACTATGAAACCAAAGATGATAAATTAATGTCTAACAAATAGATGGAAAATTTTCTCAATCAAAATTTGTCACCATCTATTTTTTTCATCTCCCAAGAATACACAACAAGAAAGATGGTGCTATGATCAGTATTGCTTATATGATTGATATGCCTCAAAATGTGGAGCATTGTGAGTTCCTTGCCAAGCAACTCTTGATTCTAGCATTTGAACTCTCTCAATCTTAGTTTGTATGTGACCTTGTTGGTCCTAATTCCCCCTAGTATCAAGACATTTATGATTACCTGCATGCCCAAATCCTACCCCTTGACTTATCTAAAAAAAAAATCAAGCATTTATCTACCAAGATGCTAGATATGTCATCATCAATTACACCCTTTACAAGAGATCCTTTAACCAAACCCTTCTTATATGTCTTGATTCAAAACAAGCCTAAACTACCTTACACGAGGTACATGATGGTATATGTGCAGGCCATTTCAATGGTTTAAGCCTAGCAAAGAAATTGGTAAGAGATGGATATTATTGGCCCACCTTGGAACAAGATGCTTATAATTTTGCCAAAACATGTCATAAGTACAAGATACATAGTAATCTAAACTTAAGCTAGTTATTTCTCCATGGCCCTTTTTCACAATGGGCATTTGACCTTGTCGAAGCTATTTCTCCTCCTTCCTCTAATGACCATTAGTTCATCATCACAATAGCTAAATACTTTACCAGGTGGGTTGAAGCTAACCCCCTAACTTTCAACACTAGAAAGTAGATTTCAAGGTTCATCATGAACTATATCATATGTCAGTATGGAATCCCCTTGCTTATTATTTCTAGTCATGGTAGTTAATTTCAAAACAAATCTATTCATAAAATTTGCAAGAAATACAACATATACCATAGATATTCTAGTATTTATCATCCACAGGGAAATGGCCAAGATAAAGCATCTAATAAGACCATTGTCAAGATTCTTCAAAAGATTGTCAATGGTTCTAGTCGAGACTAGCACTTACAACTAAATCGAGCTCTTTGGGCCTAAAGAACAAGTGTGCATGCTCACACTGGTACAACACCATACTCTCTTATCTATGGCACTAAGGCCATACTTCTTATTGAAGTTGAAATTCCATGATTAAGAGTATCCCTACAAGATGTTGTTGATGATGAAAATTACAGAGTATCTAGACTCCATGAACTTGAAATGCTTGATGAGTGGAGGTGAGCCACCTTGACACATCTACAAGATTACCAAAAATGACTCAAATAGAGCTATAACAAGCAATTCTGAGGTTGTCATTTTGAGGTTAGTGATCTAGTCCTAAAGATGGACTACAAGATTCAACAACATAGAGAAAGACAAAGAAAATTTGAACCAAATTAGAAAGGACCCTATGTAGTTATTGCAACATTTGGGTCTAGAGTATATCAACTTGCAACTATAGAGGGCAAACCACTACCTATTCCATCAACAATATGCATCTCCAAGAGTACTATACTTGATTCCATATAAAAGTACTAAAAAAAATTTAAAAAATGGAAAACATTCCTAAAAAGAAACAACTTTTTTTGAAAAAAGTCAAGAAAATGAGTGCCTTGATCAAAACTTGGCAAAAAGGTGTCTTGGCACAAAAAATTGAGTCAAGAGAAAAATTCTATCCAAAAATAAAAACCTAGAAAATAGGTGCTTTAGACAAGTACCATGGTGAAAACCTAGAAAACATGGGCCATGTGTAATTAGTTGTAGCTCCTCCATCTATCAAGATTCCATTTGGTTTTCCCCCTTTTTTCATTCCCTAATCACATCCTTCATATTGCAAGACATCCCTAGTCCTTGATCATGACCCACACATTGGCTAACATCCATTGTTATCTTACCCCTATGTCACCAGTCTATACATACTCTATCTTTGGCCTTTGTACATAATTTGTGTCTTGTCTGGGGGCATATCACCTACACAGTGCATGAGATTGAAATTGAACCATAGGCATGTCCCTAAGGACATCTTATCCATTGGACTTATCACATATTAGATTGGAGAAAACACTTGTAAATCCTTATGATCTTGAAAAAATCCTAAAAATTAAGATACAATCCTAAAAAATGACCTAAAAATCATAAAATATACTGAGAAAATCCATAAAAAATCATAAGATGTCTTGGAAAAATCCATAAAAATCTTTAAACATCCTGAACAAACCCATAAAAATAATAAAATGTCCTGAACAAATCAATAAAAAATGATAAAATATCTTGAACGAATTGCTAAAAACCATAAAATATCTTGGAAAAACCATTAAACATCATAAAAAGTCCTTAAATAAACCCTAAAAATCATAAAATGTCCTAAAGAAATAAGAAACACAAAAACATCAAATATCCTTAAAAACCCTAAAAATTAGAAACACCACTGAAAATTTGCAATAAACCTTGTAAATACTCATTGTGGATAATCACCCCTTTTTCTTAAACACTTGTGTTTTTGTAGACTAAAATCCAAAGTATGACACTTCAATGACAATCACACTATCTAAGCAATGTGAATGAATAATCAATCCAACTTGTCACTATCAACCAAACCAACAATCAAATTTATCACAACACAAATTTGGCACAAAACCATAAAACACAAAAAAGAAATTAATAATGGACAACAATAGTTGTTGGCTCACATTGTTTAATGAGTGGTTTATTTTTTCTTTTTTTTTCTTTGATCATGTTCCTATGCCACTCGATGAAATAAACTGATCTATGACAGTGATTGAGATGGTTCATGGTCATCTTTTGTTTTCTATCTATTAAATGTACCTTTGAGAGTCTGGGGTATGTATATATGCCTTAGGAAGGATAAGGTCATTTTCTTTCTACATCGGGCTTGTTTACACAAAAGGTTTGCATTTGTGCTTTGACCCTTTATGCCATGATGTGTTTTATTCCATCTACCATGTCAAAATAAATACCCTTAGACATATAGTGCACTTTATGAAAGAAAAAGTCTTTACCTCATTCTAATTGGTCCTCATCTCATCTCCTCTATCTTCTAATGTCCATTTCATCCACCACCATGGTCTCATACTCTGATACACCAAAAACATTATCATCCTACATTCCTGCATATGTCAAAATTCCAAAAAATCCAAAGCAATACATATATGCATAAACATGGAATTCCTATCATTTTCAATTTTATTTGCATTCATTCCATATCATTTTGCATTTCATTGACATTCATTCATGATAAAAACATGTGACAAAAATAAAGATATCATTTCCTAGCATAACATGTGATAAACCAACAAATGATGTCATCATGTAAAGTCCACATAGAAAAGCATTAAGGCATCCATATAATACATATAAAACACATGATAATAAATCTCATATAATAATCATAACATAGGTACATATCTTTTTAAATGACTCAAAAAGTATTAGAGTACATGATCATGTTTTACATCAATACTAATTTCCTATAGGCATGAACCATGAAAGAGCATATCAAAAATAAAGGAAGCCCCTCTACACATGAGCATGTCTAAGTCAACCGGTACTATTCCTGGCCTCAAAACCCTTGTTTGGACTAGAGGATGATCTCTCCCCTCTTTGTGGTGGCCCCATCAGTCCCATCAACCCTCCACTACTCTATGTATTCTGTCTACCAAGAATGAGACGTCGCTTATCAATAATTCTCTACCATTTGCCTTGGTGGCACTACTATCTCATAGTGATCCCCCTAATACTATGTCCTCTACATGCGCATCATCATGGCCAACTCTCAAAATGATGGATCCCTAACACTGCTAGAAAAGTCCTATGAGTCTTGGATGGCCCTTTCTACTCTCCACACCACTATGTCCCTCTCTATCATATATTGGTCCCACACCACTATTGCTACATCCCTCTCTGCTATAGCCTAGTCTAACTAACCCTAGAGCCCTCTAATCACCTTCGTCTGCTCTAAACTATAACTAGCTAGGCCTTGTGTGATGTCCCCATTTTGACAAGTAATTTAAATAAATACCTTATATAAATTAATATTAATAAATAATATTAAAATAATATTATTATGCTATAAGTAATATTATAATAATTATATTATGTATGTCGTATTATAATAGTAATACGAATGAAATAATAAATAATATAGTAATACTATATTAATAAAGTATTATAATATAATATATATAGTTGATATATTATAATAATGTATAATATATCTTATGATATTAATCAATATAATCAAAGCTTATTTAAATAAATTATATCTATCTCAATACTATGATATACTTGATTAATGAATAAATAATATTTATAACAAGTAATATTATTAATAATGATAGATATAATCTATGTTATATGTTTAATATATGGTATATTAATAATATAAATATATATAATTAATATAATTATAATTCTTAATATAATATAATTGTCATTAACGATAAGACATGACTCTATGAAACATACATATATATACAAAGTCAAAACATTGAGAGGAGGATCACATTACATATTATCACACTAATACAAATAGAAAGGAAATAGCAAATGTTCCAAAATGGGACATTACAAGTGGTATTAGAGCATCCGATTCTACCAACCTGTGAAGACTACAAGAATCTGTATCAACATAAGACTATAAAATTTTTAACAGATTTTTCATCCACTTAATCTTCAAAACATGCCAACAGAAGAGTTTTGGTTATTGAAAATATCATCTTATGAAGTATGAAGAATCTCACTTTGTTGGCGTCCTGATGTAATAAAGGAAAACGTAGCATCTCCGATGCTCCAAGGAGAAATAAAACACAAGGTTGATGCTCTTAGGAAAAAATTATATTGATAGCAGACCCGTGGTTCTGCACAATGAATTAAGTATTTAAGAAAAAATGAAAAGCAATGAATTTCTCATTTAAGATAGAAATTTTGACACCATATAATATGAGTGAATTAAAATGAAAGTCAAATGTTTGATATTCCAACAGAGCCAATGCAGACCGATGGCAGTAGAATTAAATATAAATTTATTCAGACAACAATCGATTACATTAAAGAAATAGAAGACAGTGCTAGAGTTTAGAAAGGCATAGATCTTTGTCCATGAGGTGGCAAATTGGAGATTCAATAATTTTTTTATTAAAAAACTAGTATTTGATACACAAGTGGCTTCAGCTGTCGATGCCATTTTTATCTAGATACAAACCATCTCGGTGCTTTACCATATGTTGTGAAAAGGCTTGGGCTTTCTGCTCTTGTGTGTTCCACATAACCTATTTATAGATTAGGTCTGTTGACTATGTACGATCATTATAAATCTTGAAACTTTTATGTGACATCCAATATGTTATAAAGAGAATTAATATCATTCTTGATAGGGGAAACATGGAACCAATCTCTGTCTTTCTATACATAGGAGGAAATTTATAGGGTGAAATTTACATTTATATTTATTATGGTCCAAAGGCTACATGGAAAAGCAATTAGAAATCTTTTTATCTCTATGTGAAAATATCATCTTTGGCAAACCAGGGATTGGCCACTTAAGTTTCAAAGTTGGCATTTTTGCATTATATATATGATCCAATTGTTGAATAACTTGGATCTTTCCTAAAAACATACCTTGATGCGCCCATCTCTTACAGTAATGGCAAGAAAATTTGCCAAGGAATGAATGCAGTGAAGAAATCTTTCAAGTTTTGAAAAAGCAAGAAAAAGTTTTGAACAAAAAATAATAATAAAGTAAGGAAGGAATGTGATAACCCTTCTTCCTCCACATGATGTCTGCGGTAGAAATTATCATTAACTACAGTCTCTACGTGCTTAGTCAAGTGTACAACCACTTGTACACTCAAAAATGTCACACTTTAAACCCTTCTATCCAAACGATTCCATGAGTTTGAAATGTTTGGATGCTGGCTTAGAGCTCCCTATCCATGGAGTGCAAGAAGGTATGTTTCAACTTTGAAGGCTCTCATTCAAGCCTTAGAGATATGCTTCTTGCTAGTAAACCATGCAATGGGAGGTTCCAAAGACAAGATGCAAGAATGCAAATGTCCCAAGGAGTTCCTCAAGGATGCAATGCAACTAAAGATTAAGCTAGCATGAATATGAAAAGTGAAACTATTCTAAGCATGGATGAGAGTGTTACAATCCAAATATTAAGCTATGTGAGATAGATTATTGCAAAATAGAAGCTAAACTAACATGCAACATGAATCTAAGCTAAAATGCTATGGTATGAGAGAATGTAGACAAGAAATAGAAGTTCTCCACAAAGCTCCAAAGAAACCTGTTAGAAAACTTGCAGCATAACAATATTCAAAATGATGATTGGATCCTTTGAGGGGGAAAGTTCTCTCCCTTTTAAAGTTGTACAGATGGTAGAGATCAAGATGAAGATGGTGGATGATCAACGGTGGAATTTGAAAAGAGGAGTGATCCATGCGCACACACAAGTCAACCAATAGAATATAAGTTGACTTGTCATATAAGACAAAAGTCACAAAGCCTTTTCTTTTAATTGAAAAATAGAAAAAGGACTTTATGTGTGCACTTTAAGTGGGTTAGAAGAATGGGGTCTTTTATTTAATTAAAAGGGGACATGTTCTTTTAATCAAATAATGAACTTAGGATAGCATAGTCAAACTATAGGTTATAATCAAATAAATTGATTATTAGCAATTTGGTCTAGGTAAATGATTAAATTAATTTAGCCAAAATGTTGAAAAGGGGGCTAATAGTCTAGATGACCATTTTTAGGCGATTAAATTTGCCCCTCTTTGACTAATGCATGATCAATTTGGGAGCACATTATGTCAAAGAAAATAGAAAGCCAAGTAGGCGGTGATAGATATAGATATCTGATTTTGAAGAACAAAATATAGAAAAAGATAGAAAGTCCTAAATGTACAGCCTGATAGTGGTAGTACTAAACACTAGTAAAAGATGATGTCATAATTCAAGAAGAATGCTAACACTTAGCAAAGTAGATGGATCGAGAACATGTGAGAAGGTCAAACAAATGCTCCTAAGAAATAGATAGTTGTAGCAATTAGTGATAGAGTATTTCTGCCCCCTCGAGATCAAAATTGAAATGAGGTAAGGGGATGCAAAAACTGGCTAGACATGAGAAAATTAGAATATAGAAATGTCCAAGATGATAGATAGATGATTATAACCTAAGAATGACTATAAAAAAATTGATAAAATGCCCTAGTTTGACTAGAGTTGACCTTGAAGGATATAGCATAAAAATTAGGTCGAAACGAGTAGAAAGGTGATTTTAGACATGAAACAGTGAATTGAAGTAGATATGAAGTATGGAAATGATGAAGACATGAAGAAATGAAGATGCCCCAGTGATGATTCAAAGATTAGACCTCAAAAGGTTAGCTAACTGCTCAAAAGAAAGTAGAATTTTAAAAGACAATTTTGACCATCAAGATGAACTCGAATTTGGATTTCGATCTCGAAAATGAATCTAGGATGTTGAAATTATTTAAGAGGTCAAAACTTTATATAATGTGATGATAAGATAGAAAAGAGATGAAGTGACAAATTAAGAAGGTGAAAAGACATGAACAAGAAGAAAGTAAAGAAATATATGAAAGGAGTTAGCTGATATGTCCACAAAAAGATGAAGAGAGAGCTCTCCCCATATGCAAGAATGTAAGACTAAGCTAGAAAATGAACCTAAAATGCAAGCTAATATGAAAAGTGGTTTACCAACAAGAAGTGTATAGCATTTAGACTCTTAATTTCATCATTGAGCATTTATTAGGGACATCATGAGATCATACAACCATCATTAGTATAGCTATGAGGATATGAATATGATCGAGATCAGATAGGTATGTGGAAATCTAATCTAAGCATTAGAGACATGTAAGTCAAGATAACTACGTGATTAGATTCCCTAAGTTTAATTTAGCAAGATTACACCTATATAAAGGCATAAGTGCCAAGATAAACCCTGAGTACAGTCTTTTAAAATAATCAAGGATGATACATTTGTAAGTCAAAATGTTGAATAGGACAAGCATAAATGCTTACAACACTATAGACAAACAAAGTATACCCACAAGTAGAAATCAAGAAAATATGTCCCATGCCCCTAGTCTTCTAGTCAATGACATCCTTGAAAGACTATTAGGGAGGGAACACATGGAAAAGAAATCATCATAGACATCACACAAAGTAGATAAAAGTCAGCATAACTTAGTCGTTTAAGTGTTTAAAGTGTGTGTGTGTAAGTCACTTGGCCATTTCTTCAAGACTTGATTCTGATAGTGAGAAATATCGCGACTTCGAGGACTGTAGGTAAAATATCTAAAAAGTGTTAAAAAACACTTGATGTCAGGGTGGGGGAAGTGTTGAGAAACATTGTTTTGTGAGTTGTCAAAGAAACCCTAATGCACAAGAATACCTTATTAGGCTAAGTAGATACACCCCCAAGACAAGGACAAGAAACAATTCCAAGCTAGGAAATGTGTAGTGAAATGAGTGATTGAGACTGATAGACATAGGTGCGAGGGTTTCAAGTAGCGCATGTTTCTAGGTTTTAACCACTTGACAGATTTTATTTTATTTTTTAAGGACTTTTTTCAAATTTTTTTTATTTTTCAATTTTTCAATTTATTTTTTTGGTGATACATCAAAGTGCCTATTGCTAGGTTTTCACTAAGATGATCATTTTTTCAGGGCATTTTCTGATTTTTAGGATTTTTTCAGGATCATAGATATATACAAGATAGCTGAGCATTAAGCCTCTAAGTATAAAACTTCTTCAAGTGTAGGATGTTGATAGGCTCTGCAAGTTCTTCACCCTCTGAAGTAGACAACTGATAAGTACTAGACCTGAATGTTGCTGTGATAATGTAAGGACCCAACCAGTTAGGTTCAAATTTCACTTTCTGCTCTCGATGTTGCTAATTTTTTGGATTCTCTCTAAGCACGAGTTCACCAACTTGGAACTCACGGGGGTGAACCTTCTTGTTATATTGTGTAGATATGTGTTTCTAATAAGCCCTCATGTGATCAAAAGTAGCCTTATGACATTCATCAAGAGTCTCTAATTCCTGTACTTGCATAGCTCTATGGTCTTCATTGGTTATTAACCCATGTAAGGAGACACGCAAGGAAGGTATCTTGACTTCTAATGAGAGAACAACCTCAGAGCCATAGACTAGAGAAAAGGGTGTAGCCTCTATAGGAGTATGAATAGAGGTTCTATAGGCCCAAAGTGCTGGATTTATTTGTAGGTGCCAATCTTTTCCAGACTTGTGAATTGTGCGGTATAGGATTTTTAGCAATGTTTTATTAGAGGCCTCATCTTGGCCATTCCCTTGGGGATAGTAAATAGAGAACCATTGTTGCTTAATTTGAAACTTTTTACACAGTTGTTTTAAGTCCTTATTCTTGAACTACCCTCCATTATCTGTAACAATATAGGATGGGATACCATATCAAAAAATGATGTGATTCAGTATAAATAGGGCAACATGTTTTCCTGTAGTAGTAGATAATGGTATAACTTCAATCCATTTAGTGAAATACTTTGTCGCTGTGATGATGAATTTATGACCATTGGATGAGCTTGGATGAATCTTTCCTACCAATTCAAAGGTCCATTGCTGAAATGGCCAATATGTCATAGAAGGGATTAACTCTCGCCTGGGAGCATGTATCAAGTTGCCATGGAGTTGACATTTCTGACAGGACTTTGCATAGTGCACAGCATAAGCTTGCATGATGGGCCAGTAATAACCTATCCTAAGCAGTTTTCGAGCAAGTGCAGGGCATTAGAATGTGCCCCACAAATGCCATCGTGGACTTCGGCAAGTGCCTTCTTGGACTCTTCTAGCTCTAAACACCTAAGCAACATTCCGTCTAGACCCTTCATATACAAGTCACCAGAGACCAAATTGTAGTGTGAGGCATTACGAAGGAGTTGGCATTTTTGGTTGCGTGTGAGGGTTTCAGGAATAACTTGATCATGCAGGTAGGAGAAAATAGCTGCATAGTGAGAGGAATCATGACCCACAACATTGCAGATCACTTGGTTATCTGAGAATTCGTAGGTTGGATGATACAGTTCTTCCACTAGGAACTCAAATTGTGATTCATGTTCTTGTATTTGGATGATAGATGCTAAGGTGGCCATAGCATCAGCAGCCTTGTTTTCTGCTCTAGGAATCTGTTGGAATGTCACAAAGGTAATATAATTTCTTAGAGCATCTATCAACTTTTTATAAGGGATCAACTTGTCATCCTTTGTTTGATATTCATTATTCACTTGGTTCACAACCAGTTGAGAATCCCCATAGATGTGTAGCTCAGTTATTCACCATTCAAGGGCTATTTTGATCCCATTTGTTAATGCTTCATACTCTACAATATTGTTTGTACATGGAAACAATAGTTTTTAGGACTTTGGGATTGTATAACCATGAGGGGAAACAAACAAAACCTTTGCTCCAGCTCCATTCTGTGTATGGGACCCATCAAAAAACACCTTCCATGTTCTCTTAGTGATGTACATAATTGAGGCATCTAGAAACTCAATTTGCATAGCTGCTATATCTTCAAGTGGGAAGTTAGCCAACTAGTCAGCTATGGCTTTTCCTTTGATTGCCTTACGTTCAACATACTGAATGTCAAATTCGGAAAGAATCATCATCCAATTAGCAAGATGACCAGTAAGTGCAACTTTACTTAATAAATATTTCAAAGGGTCTATCTTGGCAATCAAGTGAACTATATGGGCCAACATATAATGCCAGAGTTTTTGGAGGCAAAAACTACAACAAGGAATGCCTTCTCTATACTTGTATAATTTAGTTCATAAGCCACCAAAGTTTGACTGATATAGTATATGGCTCTTTCTTTACCCATCTCATCACTTTAGGCTAAGAGTGCTCCTAGAGAAGAATCTGTAGCTGAAATATACAGGATCAAAGGTTTTCCTAGAAAGGTGGCATCAAAATTGGAGGTTTTGCCAAGTAGCCTTTAATTTGATCTAAACTTTGTTGACAATCACTGTTCCAAATATGGGTAGATCCTTTATGCAGATTTTATTGAAAGGTTGAGCCTTATTAGCTAATTGAGAGATAAATCTTCTTATGGATTGTAGCCTTCCTTGCAGACCTCTAAGCTGACTGATAGTCTTTGGTGGAGGCATATCCATGATAGCTTGGACCTTTTTAGGGTTAACCTCAATACCTTTTGTTGAAATGATATAACCTAGCAATTTTCCAAAAGTAACACCAAAGGCACATTTTTTTGGATTCAGCCTAAGTTGGAATTGTTCCTTATGGTCCAATATCAAACTAAGGTCTTTGAGATGTGTGTCTCATTTCCTTGATTTTGCCAATGTGTCATCAACATAGTCTTCCAGGTTTTTATGCATCATATCATGAAAGATGGTTGTCATTGCCCTTTGATATGTAGTGCTAGCATTTTTAAGCCCAAAAGGCATGACATTCCAACAAAAGGTACTCCATGCACATGTAAAAGCTATCTTTTCTTGGTTTGCTAGAGCTATCTTGATTTGGTTATACCCAAAACATCCATCCATGAGCGAGTACATCTCATAACCTATAGTCATGTCCACTATCATACTAATGTTTGGTAGAGGAAAGTCATCCTTGGGGCACGCTTTATCGAGATATCTAAAATTAGTACAAACTCGTATGGATTTGTCATGCTTGGAGATAGGTACAATGTTGGAAATCCACTCTGCATAATCAATGGCCCTAATGAAGTTTGCATTCAATAGTTTTTCTAACTCTATCTTGACCAGTAGGGCCACATGTGGATGCATTTTTCTCAACTTTTGTTTGATAGGCTTGACATCTGGTGAGATTAATAAGTGATGCATGATGACATCTATATCAAGCCTTGGCATATCAGAGTATGTCCATGCGAAGTTGACCTTCTTGTCTTGAAAGAATTGAGAAAACTATGTATTTTCTTCATCTGACAAAGATTGAGCTACATGGATAATTTGAGGACATTCTTCTGTTCCCAAGTTGATAGGCTGTGTAGGCTCAACTAGAACCAAAGATCTATCCTAGAAATAGCTTGGTAGACTACCAAGTACCTCATTCGCAGGTGCCTTCGAGAGGTTTCCACCATTAGATATGCCTTTATTTTTACTTTTTTGAGGATCAGACACTGCCACAATGTGGTTTTTGCCATCTGATCGCTTATTTTTCCTTTTAATTTTTTGACTAAGGTACTTGATATCTAATTCATTCATGTTAACTGTGGGTTCGCTGGTGGAAGAAATGATAGGTTCCATTGCATTCAGATAACAAGCAATCTCATAGTCATTTTGGAAAGATCGTATTTCAGGTCTTTGATTTTGGAGAGACCAATCTATGAGATCTAGGTGAATTAGCGAGAGTGGTGGGGAAGTTTCAATATGATTAACATGGAAGGAGTCATCTTTGGTGACTTGTGAAGTTGAGCTTATAGAAAATGTCGCAAAGGAGTCCAACTCAAGAATAGTCCTATAGGGACTAGCATGATCCATTGAGACATGTTGTGAGTCAAACTCATCTGACCCTATACTAGACCATTCGACTATATTGGGTTGGGTTGTGTAGGCATGAATGACATCCACCCCTAGCTCGCAAGATGCATCAGAGAGACTTTCCCACTCATACTCATGAGAATTTTTTGCTCTGATCCCTAGCTATGAGATGAGTATTATTCTACCTAATTCATCTGCTAATTATGTCCTCAAAAGTAGACCCTTCTTGTTCCTGTTGTTGGGAGGTAGAAGCTTCTTCATTATTAGCAGTCAATATTTATTCTCCCCAAAGGAGAGAAATAAGAGGAACAAAGTCTTTGTCTTGTGAAGTGGTAGCAATTACTGGAGGGTCCTCATCCTTCAATTCACTAGACATGAGCAATCTTCGATCACAGGTTGGTATACCATTGTTTAGCCCAAAGCCTAGACCAATAGTGTCTCGAGTATCATGACCTTGAGTGTGACTTAAAGGTTCAACTAGAGCATTCTTACAACCATTTAAGGACCTGTGGCCCTGGTAGCCCATTTTTGCCAAAAATTTATAGCCTTTTCCATAAATTTTGGGAGAAATAGGTGTAGTAACTGTAACTTCCTCATCTTCCTCTTCTCTATAGATCCAATCCTTAATGGCCTATTCTTCCTTCTCTGCTTCTAGAGGTAGTGATGATTGTACAAAAGTGCCAAAAAGTGTCATAGCAAAAGCATAAGGCTTCTTTATGGTAGTTGGTTTCCCATAGGACTAAGGCAAAATTGGTAAGGAAGCAATAGAGTCCAAAGTGTACTCGCCCATACCAAGGCTCATCATTTCTAGTTTTTGTTCATATTTTGTGAAAGATGGTGTTAGCTCATGAGAAGAGCGATTGTGCAGGACTAGCATTTCAGCAGTAGATAATGTGTTGATAGACATGGAGTTGTCGTCGAGGACAACTACTTCAATACCATTAAAAGGGAACTTAATGCACTGATGGTACATAGAGGGTACTGCTTGCATATCATGAATCCATGACCATCCCAACAAAAATTTGTATGCAAGTGGTATTCCTAAGACTTGGAAAATGACATTCTTCTCAACTGGACCAAATCTAATTGGAAGTACAATTAGACCTTTAGAAGGCCTTTTGACCTCATCATAGGCCTTTATAGTGATCTTGCGCTTAGGATCAATGGAAAATTCAGACATGCCCAACTGTTGGATTACATTGAATGAAATGATATTTAACCCTGCACCATTGTCTATCAGGACTCGGTGGACACAGGTATGAAAGATTTGAACTTCAATGTGAAGAGAAAGGTTATGGAGATGACTGAGAGCTCGGTCATCTTCTTCAGAAAAGGTGAGATAGTGAGGCAAGGAGATGTGGTTCACCATAGCTTGGAATTCTTTCGCATCAATATCTGTGGGAATGTTAGCAGAACGTAAAGATTTCTCAAGGATATCCCTATGCAAAGGAGATAACTCTAGCAATTCAAAAATGGAGATTTGTGCTTGTGTGCATTACAGTTGGCTAACAAGATCATAGTTGGAGATCTTGGAAGTAATTAGTTGCTTAGACAATGAAGCATTTTTAGGATCATTAGCAAATTTTAGGAAAACCTTAGATTGCCCCCTAGTGACAGCGTTAAGTGGTTCACCTTGAGAAGATAAAGACCCAACCACTTAGAGTACCACCTTGGGTCTAGTATCAGTATGATCTTGAGGAGTGGATCATGTCCTTAAGACCACTCTTGGTCATTCATATTCGGCGTCATAATTTGGCCAGTTGTCATTTTTGGAGCTTGCCATACATATGTATTCAATGGGCTCAAGCATGCCTATAACATTATCAGTGTTAGCGTAAGCATAACTAATTTTGGCATCATGATTCTTTTTGGCAGCTACCCTTGAGGTCTCACCCTTTTCGTATCTGGGTAATGGTTTTTGGAAAGCCTTTTGATCAGCATTTTTAACAAGGTCATCTATGAAAACTTTGCTAGCTTCGATGAGGTCTTGAATTACATCTTTGAGTTTGAAGCAATTTTCTGTGTTATGTCCTTTACTTTGGTGATAGCTGCAAGTATGATCTTCTCTCCACCATGGAGGTTTAACAAGTGGATCATAAGGATGTGAGTTGTCTGGTAAGGTAACCAATTTTTTTGCAATTAAGCTTTTTAAAACCACTTCATTAGGTTCAACCATAGGTGTGTAAACACGTCACTTCCTTGCAAATTTAGAGCCTTTGTCAAAGGGTTGAGGCTTTGAACCTTCTTGTTGTTTTGTTGCATAGATGGCATTAGAAAGGTTAAATGTAGGTTCCTTAGTCTTAGGAGTGCCCACTACTCCATCATTGACAACATACTTGTTTTTGTTCCAAGGTTTGCCTTTGTCTTTACCGTTTCCATTGTTAACTTTATCCTTGTTTATGGCAATGTCACCTCTTTTGATAGCAATGTCCTCAATGTGATATGCACTTTCCACCATGGCGTTGAAGGATGTGAATAACTATTTTCTTAGATCAAAGTATAATTTGGGTACAAGCGTATTGAAAAAAATGTTAAATTTTTAAGCCTCAGGCACTTGCTGAGGATACTAAGAGTATAAAGATCTCCATCATTGAAGGTATATTGAAAAAGATTCTCCTAGTTTTTGTTTGATGTTGCATAAGTCTGGCATAGTCACAAGATGTTGAATGTTGTACGAATATTGCTAGATAAAGCATTGTGCGAGTTCATCAAATGTCTTGAGAGGGGGACTCAATTTGGTAAACCATTCCATGGCTTGTCCTCTCAAACTTCTGGGGAATAGGTGCATAAGAAAGGTGTCTTCATGCATAACATCCATGCTAATAGGATATAAATGTCTCACATGGTCATGAGGGTCACCATTTCTATCATATTTGTCATACTTAGGAACCACTATATCCTTAGGAAATGGCAGCATGTATAGAATCCTATCAAATGGAAGAGCACAAATTGATTCAACAAATAATGTTTTAGGTGGCTCTTTTGAAGTTTACAGTTGTGCAAATTGTTTCCTTAGTTCCTATATTTCTTCCCTTAAGATTTCAGCCTTAGTGGGCTCTTGTTTTGGAATAATATGCTCAACATTAAAACCTTGAGGGAGTTTCCATCCCCTAGCTGCCATGTATTAAGAAGTATTGGTCTCCATTTTCCTCTAAAGCTCTAAGCATTAGTTTTTGGGCGAAGCCATCTTGTTGAAATTTGATCACGTCTTTTCTAGTTACTTCTTCATCACTATCATGATGAGATGGTTTAGGTGGTGAAGGACATGTGCTAGTAGCAGCTCTAGGAGTCCTTTGAGGCGTGTGATTACCATCATTGTTCTCAAAAGGATTTTGAGGACAAGTTTCTTTATATCCTTCATAGCATGCCTGATTGTCAGTGTCAACTTGTTGGTTTTCTCTTTCCATAGCGTATATCACCTCCAAAGTCTTTTGGGTTTCACATGCTTGTTCTTCTAGATGATGCTTAATTTCATCAGGGTGCACCATAGTGACTATACCACTTGTTTCCTTGGGTGTCTTAGAGGGTGTACCAAATGGATTTTCAAAACTATAGAGTAGATTATGCCTAATGTTAGCTATTTGTGTTTGAGTAGACTCGAGATCTTCCACACAAAGTTGTTTGCAAGGATGCTTAGGTGGTGTCTCCAATTTCTTGAAAATGAAAGGTGTGTGGCTACCATTACCAACTTGATATCTAGTTGTGACCGGCATGTAAAGAGTTGTCTTTGTTTATTAGGACAAGAAAAGTGAGCCAAATTTGAATCTTTTACGATCAGGACTAGTCACTTACCAAAATGTGATAGATGGCTTGTCAAAAAATGCTCAAGATCTTACTAGCACGGGTGACTCGAGCTGAACGGATGAGCGAGAAGCTCAATAGCGGATAGCTAGAATAAACTAATAGCTGAATTTTTACAAGTGATTCATCAAGATGTTTCAAGACTTACATTCGACTGACTAAACCCATCTTTTCAACTTAGGATGAATTCTTCACACACTGATACGTAGCTAGGATCAAGGGTGACCAACATGATGCTCCTTAGACCAAAGAAATCCAACTATAAACTCTATTTTTGACCCAAAGTAACTCTAGGCGATATTTTCTTAGACAATTGTTTCAATCAGATAATGTTTCATTTTAGTTCATATCAATAAACAACAAGGTTTGAAAAAAATAAGTGTTTTAACATGTCTCAAAATAATTGATCAAGGGTAAAAAAAACCTTGTCAATATGCATTGGGATATCAGAATAGCCTTCCTAACAACTTTTATCATAATTTTTATGTTGCAAGAACATTAACACTGGTCAAAACATTGAAAACAATAGCCAAGCAATCTACCTTAAAGTCACGGTTCATTACTCAACAACTTGGCCCATGCTTGATGCTCCTTTGCCTCACACCAAGTGGTTTCCCACAAGAGATATTAGCTTTTTCATGGAAGTGCCATAAGCACAACCAAGGGAACACATATGGTGAGTGTAAAATCTTGTGGTGATCCAGGTAGTCCACTAGGATCGATCCTTGCACCAAGAAGTTGAGCGGCTAAAAAAGGGTAGTTACTAACTTAAGGTGTTTAGATAGGGCTTCCGTTCATAGTGTTCCTCTTGCTCCCAATTACGAGACACCTCATCTTGTGATGAGTAACCGATCTCGCCATCACAAGAGTACCTTAAGAATTTTTTCCTAGTGATCTCTTTATGGTCAAAATCTCATAAGTGATCACACTAGGTGAAGATAAAAACTATGTCTACCAAGGTTTTGTGTCCTTGATAGCCTTGAGTTTATAGTGGGTTGGAAGAGCTAGGTAATTTTCTTGTCCCCACTTAGGTCGTTCCTCTCAGGTTGTCTGAGAGCAGGCCCTCTAAAGGATTCTAAACTACACAAAGAGTGGATCAACTTTTGGAAGTCAAGATTTTTGATTCACCACAAGGGTGAAGAGCATACTCTCCTATTCCAATCATTTTCTCCCAAACATGCCAAGAAGATTCAGTTGCCTCTTACTCTTGAAACCAAATGGTAAGTCAAAATTTTTGATTCACAATAAGGGTGAAGAACATACTCTTCTATCACCAAAAGATCCCAATTGTAAGTTTTAATGTGCCTAAAAATAAAAAACTAGTATATGCTGCACATGTAAAAGTAAAGAACAAGAAAAATTGGGTTTTATGTGTTAGGCAGCCCTGCAAACAATCGTTAGTAGCCCTTGTGCAATTGAAGCTTTGACATGCGTTATTTTTATGCAATGTTTCAATTTTTTTTTACAAGGATGGCAACCTGCAATCACAATTTGTTAGCACCATAAGTTAGTGTGAAATAACATAAAAAACTACAATAAAAATTGGTTAGTTGCCTCAAATATCCAAGTTATCTTCCAATCAAGTGTATGCAAAGAAAGGGCAAACTAATCACAAATGCTCTCATTTTTACTTTTTTCTTTTGATCTAGTCAACAAGATTAAACTTTTTTGCTATTATTTCAGATCCAAAAATAGAAATGAAAAAAAGAGACCCCTACTAAAAATTAGAGAGCTTTCCAAAAATACAAGAAATTCAAAAAAACTCTTCATTTGCACCCTAGAGACCCATTTTGTCAAAACAGGCTAGATTTATCAAATCAAGTTTTTGATCTCTAATATGACCTCAAAAATCAAAACACAAAGAGAGTACCCCTCTTATAATTCAAAAATATTTTTGAAAATGTAAGTTTTTCTAAAAAATGTGCTGATTTGCGATCAAAAATGTCTTTTTATGAAAAAAAAGGAAAAAAATCATAACTCTCAAAAATCATGTCAAAATTCTTTGGAAATTGGACTGAAACATTTTGAACACATACGCAACTTGCAAAAAAAATTTCAAAACCAAACTCCAAGCGGTTTAAAAGATATGATCAAATTTTTAAACCAACTAAGTTTTTGGCCTTCAAACCAATCTACTTATGGGTTGGCCTTAAAACCAAAGTGATAATTCTAAAAAAGGACTTGATTAGATCCAATATGCTACTGTAAAAAAATAGAGATAAGAAATGAAAGTAAATAGAGCTAAAAACTTGATTCAAGCCCCACGGTGGGTGCCAAAAATGTACACTCAAAAATGTCACACTCTAAATCCTTCTATCCAAACGATTCCATGAGTTTGAAATGTTTGAATGCCAACTTAGAGCTCCCTATCCACGGAGTGCAAGAAAGTATGTTTCAAGTTTGAAGGCTCTCATTCGAGCCTTAGAGATATGCTTCTTGCTAGTAAACCATGCAATGGGAGGTTCCAAAGACAAGATGCAAGAATGCAAATGTCCCAAGGAGTTTCTCAAGGATACAATGCAACTAAAGATTAAGCTAGCATGAATATGAAAAGTGAAACTATTCTAAGCATGGATGAGAGTGTTACAATCCAAATATTAAGCTATGTGAGATAGATTATTGCAAAATAGAAGCTAAACTAACATGCAACATGAATCTAAGCTAAAATGCTATGGTATGAGAGAATGTAGACAAGAAATAGAAGTTCTCCACAAAGCTCCAAAGAAACCTGTTAGAAACCCTGCAACATAACAATATTCAAAATGAGCATTGGATCCTTTGAGGGGGAAAGCTCTCTCCCTTTTAAAGTCATATGGATGGTAGAGATCAAGATGAAGATGGTGGATGATCAATGGTGGAATTTGAAAAGAGGAGTGATCCATGTGCACAAACAAGTCAACCAATAGAATATAAGTTGACTTGTCATATAAGACAAAAGTCACAAAGTCTTTTCTTTTAATTTCAAAATAGAAAAAGGACTTTATGTGTGCACTTTAAGTGGGTTAGAAGAATGGGGTCTTTTATTTAATTAAAAGGGGACATGTTCTTTTAATCAAATAATGAACTTAGGATAGCATAGTCAAACTATAGGTTATAATCAAATAAATTGATTATTAGCAATTTGATCTCTAGGTAAATGATTAAATTAATTTAGCCAAAATGTTGAAAAGGGGGCTAATAGTCTAGATGACCATTTTTAGGTGATTACACCACTGCGCAAAGCTGACGCCAAGTACACATTCACTGTGCAAAGCTAACGGTAGGTTATCATCCTTCGTACGTTGGTTAATAAGGTATGCATAACTTAAAACACCTTTCCAATAATGGAAAAAGTAACAAGGTTGGAAGATGTGATTGATAATTGAATTGATATTAGTTTCAATTGAAGAATATGCATTTAAACTAACAATTGAATTGACATTAATTCATTATATAAAAGAATATATATATATAAATTGACATTAGTTTTTTCATTAAAGCATATACGTCTAGGGTGATATTTAATATTCAATCTCCCCATTAAAATGTATACCAAGATTAATAATTGAATCAATATCAAACTTCTCATTGCAAGAATATACATTAAAATGGAATATTGGATTAATATTAATCTCTCAGAATAATTGAATAGATTAATCTATCAAAGGAAGTATTAGAATAGCAATTGAATAATTCTTAAAACTTATAATGTCATGATTCTCCAAGTTGAGATAAGGCATGTGGTGGAATGGACTAGGTGACATCACTCGAGGTATTGGATAAAGCCTACAAGTATCAGGTAAGGCCTACTGTGACGGGATATCCCAAGGTACATCATACAAAGGAACCTTCTTGGAAATAATGATTGGAGAGAGGTAATGATAATGAGGGTGAATGGTGAGGCCCACTGGTTGGGTAATAGGGCACCCTATTATGGTTCCTCCTCCCATATTTAGAAAATGATGAGTTAATAAATAGATTGAGACTATAAACACCCTGTCAGGAGATTGATTTATATATATAATTTGTACTAATGATTTTTTGGTTGCAGGTTCACGATTAAGGAAATGCATAATGTGTGTCTCATGTGTTTGCATCATGTCTTCATCTGTCTACATTGTGTCTACTTCATGTTTTCATGAGCTATCTACATTGTGTATGCTTTGTGTTTTCATTTAGTGTATATTTCATAAATCTTTTTGGTCTTTCGAATGCAAATATGTTTTGTGTCTATGACAAAGCTTGTGTATGGAAGATTTTGCTTGAGGGGAAGCAAATTTTGAGAGGGGAGGACTGTGATGTCCCCATTTTGACAAGTAATTTAAATAAGTACCTTATATAAAGTAATATTAAAATAATATTATTATGCTATAAGTAATATTATAATAATTATATTATGTATGTCATATTATAATAGTAATACGAATGAAATAATAAATAATATAGCAATACTATATTAATAAGTATTATAATATAATATATATAGTTGATATATTATAATAATGTATAATATATCTTATGAGATTAATCAATATATCAAAGCTTATTTAAATAAATTATATATATATCTCAATACTATGATATACTTGATTAATGAATAAATAATATTTATAACAAGTAAAATTATTAATAATGATAGATATAATATATGTTATATGTTTAATATATGGTATATGATTAATATAAATATATATAATTAATATAATTATAATTCTTAATATAATATAATTGTTATTAACAAAAAGACTTGACTCTATGAAACATACATATATATACAAAATCAAAACATTGAGAGGAGGATCACATTACATATTATCACACTAATACAAATAGAAAGGAAATTAGCAAATGTTCCAAAATAGGACATTACACCCTGTCTATACTGGTACTAGCATACCCCTTGTGCCACCCACTAAATCCTCCTCTATGTCCATCATTACAACATCCACACCTCTATCCTCCTCATCGTCTCCCCCCTCGTCATCCTCTCCCCCATCATCATCCCCACCCACACTATTCCCACCCTCCTCATCATCATTTCTTGTCATTATCTCCCCCCTGTGATCCTCTCCCCTATCATCATCCCCACCTGCATTGTCCCCACCCTCCTCCTCATCATTTACCCTACCATCATCTCCCTCATCACCCTTCCCCTCTTCATCATCCCCATTTCTCTCATCATCATTCCCATCTCTCATCATCATCTCCATCCCTCTCATCATCATCCCCATTTTGATCATCATTCTCTCCTTCCTCAACATCCTCCCCATCATCATCATTTCCCACCTCCTCATCTCTCTCCTCTTCATCCTCCCTATTCACATCCTCATCATCCTCCTCTCCATCCTACTCTGCCTATAGTCTCACTCATAGTACCAACACTATCGGATCTATCAACAGCCTCAATCAATGCTAAGAAAACCAACTATCATATGAAATCATTGTACCTACATCTAAAACATCTACTAGTACTCCCAATAACCTTGGGTGTAGCTCCTCTAATTGTGTATAGGCTACCTATGTATTGATTGATGCTCCCCATTATCTAATCTCTGCCCTTGATTAAGTGAAAATGTGACCTATTGACACATCCTACCTCTCACCAAACTACCAGTGTACTCACTAATAGGTACATCTCAATCACTAAGTGTCCAATAACTATGCACCCTATTAGATAGTGCTCCTATCTACAATATGAAAGATGAACCTCATCATCATCTCACGTCAGACAATCTTTGTAAGCTCTCCATATGAACTATGTCATCATATCGAACTGATGCTCAAAGAACTAGGTGTACCCTAGTGGTCCTTGTTCCATTATACCTTGAATGATAATATTCTCATAATCTTGAATTTGTAGCAATGTACTTCTAGTGCTAAATATCAACCCAACACTATATGCAATCTGGTGTAGATAGTACTATAACATCCTGAGCATGTAAAGCCCCCATGCAAACATGGTCCTGTCCATAACCATACTCTTCAACACTTGGCATCATACAATAGGGAATCCATGCCCTCTCCTATATGGTATTAGTAGTTAACCCACAACCCAATAGATCATAATGATATGATGCTCATGTTGTTCTACTAGTAGCTCCCATGCAATCTCATAATCTTGAATCCCTAACTTTGTATCTCTGCAATCGAACATCCCATGTAGTGCTACTTGTCCTATCACATGATCATATACAACCAACTCCCCATGGATTAGAATCTAAAGGATGTGCCATATATCCACTAGGGTCATAGTGGCTTCTCTTATGGGAAGATGGAATGAAATAGTCTTTGAGTGCCATCTCTCTATCCACACCATCAATAACCCCCTACTCCTCTCACCTCAAACATGAATGTAATGTGGTACAACCCAAGCCCTACCAAGATCTCCCACTCACCGATGGTCATTTGATGATGTAAATTCAAGATATATGGTTTGTTTCCCTTTGTCCAATATAGGGGTAGGTCCTCCTACATAACCATATGTTGTCTGTCAACCTTCTATGGCTTTCTACCAAGTCTAACCTATGTTTGACTCAATTTTGACTTAATTTGACCTAGTCTAACCTTAATTTGACTAAGATTTACTTTTTCTAAACATGTTTGACTAGGTTGACCTATGTTTTGAACTCCTCTTAGGGTTTTGAGCATGTAGAGCAAGTTATGGGTCATTCTGAGCTCATTTGCACTCTTTTCAACCCTTTGTATTACTCCATGTTAGCAATTTACTAGGTTTCCCTAAATATGACCTAAATTTGACCAAATTTGACCACCTTTGACCATGTTTGATGAGGATAACCTATGTTATAACCTTTTCCTAAGGTTTGGGGTATGTGTTCCAAGTTTTAGGCCATTTTAGGCCACCCAGATTGTTTTAAGGACCCCAAAGCATCTTGGAGTGTAGTTGGGTCTTCCAACTATGCTCAATGTGCACTTGGGCATGCCAAGTGTACTTAGTGTGCACTTAGGGTGCATTTTGAGTACACTTGGGCCATTTTGATGCCTAGTTAGCCCCTAGGACCCCAATTAGGCCCCATTTGACCCCTAAATAACACCAAAATGCATCAAAAGCATAAAGTACACAAAGGGGGCCTCAATGTACTCACCAGTGGCCTTGCATTTGCACGACATCAATAGGTATGAACTTATTCTCTCTAATGTGAGTAGTTGGTCTATTCTTCTTGCTCCAGAGCTCTTTCTTCCAACTAAAAGTGTAAAAATAACCTCCAAACCCTTTCTAAGAACTTTTATAGCCCTATTGCTACTTAGATGGATGTGCAAGAGTCATGTTCTATATTGGTCACGATGCCTTTTTCATCCTAGACCCCATAACTTCCACATTTGAGCTCTAATTTGTGATCTATTAGTTTCTCTAGATTAGTCTTCTCATTGTCAACAAATTGACCTATCAGTTGCCTTTTTCAGTCAATTTCTTGTGGGGGCACCCATATATATGACTCCTACTAGGGCATGCTTTTATGGATTTTTCATCTACATATTAAAGAGGGGCAAAATATAGACACTCAAAAATGGTTTGAATCTATTGTTTAATCACATTTTCATACTAACTCATCCCATTTTCTCATTTCATCTTTTGGCCAAACTTGACTATCATTTGAGCATGTTTTGACAATGTCCTTCATCATTCATATCCCCTTTTACATTAATTGTAGATCATTTCATGATCTCATCTGCTCAACCCAAAACTATTCCACCACTATCAGAATCACATCTAATCAACCCAAAATCATCCTAATCAACCCACAAGCATCCCATATTAGCCTAGAATAATCCCAAATAAAATTGAAATCATCCCAAATAAACCTGGAATTATCCCAAATCAGCCCTAATCAACCCAAAATGTGTTAAATATCTTAAATCAATCATCATCAGTTAAACCTTAAGCATTGTCATGTCCCTTAGTGCCTTGGCAACCTATCAAATCTTATCAAACCTTTCAAATTTGACCTTATTACTATCATGTCCCTTACCACTAGGCCAAATCTATCAATTCCATCATCTAATCTTTGACATTGTCGAGTCCCTTAGTGTCAGATCATGGCACTATCTAATCAATTTAATAACATTGATAGTGTCTATCAATGCTATTAGGATAAACCTTATCAATCAATTTAAATCCTATGGCACTTACAATGTCTATTAGATATCACACATTCTTAATCCATGTCATGTGTCCTTGGAATGTTATCAATCCTAATTAGTCATTTAATTTGATCATATCTTTGATCTACCCATCATTGCCCTAGTCAATATACATAATTGTCTCATTTCATCAAAGGATATTATCACATTTATTTCATCAAATTGGCCAATAATTTACTAATTTATCCTATAGGATTAAATAACCCATAATATAATCTTATGTCATTTTGATAATTTTCATCCCGCATCACTAAGTATTCTTCCTACTAGCCAAAGTTCTCAATTAATTAATTTTAATTAATTAATTGATTCATCTTTACAAACTATGGGAACTCTCAAGTTTTGCAAGTCCTATTTTCCACTTCTAATTTCCATTTTATTAATGTCCATTTGTGTGGATATATGAACTTTTAATTAAAATATTCCACCTATTCCTGACACATGGACATGAAATGTCATAGATATTATCTCTACACTTGTCTAAAATATGTCATATTTGATATATTTTATTCCTTACATATCTATAATAAGCCTCCATAATCATACATTCTTGTCTACAAGTGGCTTTGAGGTGTCATATGCCATTCATATATTCTCCTCCAATTTTAGACATGTTGACTTTCATGTGTCATATAATCCTACATTTTGCATATTGTGTCATGGTTGTCATATATATTATAAGGAATATCATGCCAAGTTGCATATTACAAATGAAAAGTATCTATCCTCTCATTCATGTCTCTCCTCTTTCACATTGGTTATAAATTGGGCCATCTTGCTCTCATTTTTGATCTCTTAGAGTTTTTATTCTCAAATCATGCCCAAACAACACTTCTAGTACTATTAATAGCATCATCATAGCATAGTCATTTTATTTCAATTGTATAGGCACTACAGGCAATTAGAGCTACATCAAATGGAGAATAAAGAAGGACATGGGAGCTAGAATTGAAGAGGGAGTTTGACTTGTTTTATTTCCTTTATGATTCAATTGGTTTTCATGGTAGATTAGAAGGGTTTAGTGTATGCTTATTGAGTTTTTGTGGTTGCTCATAGTATGTTAGGTTCTAACCCATTTTCTAGTCCTACAAGAAAAAGATGCTCTTTGTTGGCTGAGATGAAGGTTAAGGTTCTTGGTTTTTAAGAGATGAAGTTATATGATAATGATCTTAATTTTTTAGAGGTGTTGAGAGAGTGTAGAGCAAAAAACCTATTAGATCAATTGAGAAAGTATGATGAGTATTTCTTTCAAGAAGGTATGTTGTTCAAAGGAATTTAGTTGTGTATACCAAGAAGATCTATGAGAGATATTTTGATTAAGGAAAATTAATGATGGGGACACAACCCCAAGTAGAGAATGGACACAACAGGAAAGGAAAAATTTTATTAACTATGAGAAAATGTTAATACATTCAGTATAGAGAAAATAGACTTCAAAACATGCCCTAAGGGCTTACAATAGTATAAATCTGGAGATAATTTCTCCTTTCAGTACCTCCTCTCAAACTCCACTTCGAACTGCCTTTTACAATGCCATAAATGTTCTTAAATAGACCTCAAAGGTTTAAGGATTAGGAGTACATTTAGAAAGTGCTATTTGGCATCCACCAACCAAATAGAAGGCTCCAGAAGCTGTGTTAGAAGTCGACACAAATCTAGAAGAATCTAGAAATGGTAACCAAACTTCTGGGAAGCATAACTTTTGAACCATAGCTCTGATTGACAAACTGTTTACATTTTTGGAAAGCTCTCGAAGCGCTCTATAGCCCTATGGACCAGATTTTCTCGTTCCTCATTTTCAGCCCTTTTTAAGGTCATTTAATGCCCCTAACCTGACTTTGAACCATTCTTAGGAGGTTTCCAAAAATCAAAAAATTGCAATAACTTCCAAACCGTGGGGCCTTTTGACCTGATTCTTTTTCTAGAATGCTCTAAATTACAATTACATTCATCTGGCCAATTTACACCTTCTAGTTCACCAAAATGATGGCTCAATTACATACTCCTATTTTTTTGGCATTTACACATATCCCAAGGTGATTAAAAACTCTAACCCAACACACTAATAGTGGAACTATGAGAGTTGGAACCTTTATTTGACCCAAATGGGTATCCAAAAATGAAAACACATGAAATAGAAACTAAGTCTAAGTACATTTTTTTGGTTGACACAAGATTGCCCTTATACCTCTGGATGCTCCTGCATCACTTAAAATGGTGACTAACGTTGAGTTAGCCAAGAAGGTGGAAGAACAAGAAGAGGACAACAAGTTGCTAAAAGAAAGATTAGCTCAAATGGAATAAATCTTGGGTAAAGTCCAAGACAAAGTTGATAAAGTAAAAGAAAAGATAGACCAAAGGGAAGAGAAAGAATCAAGGGAAAAGGAATTATAATTGGAGGGGGAAGCCCCTACCCCTAACCCTAATCTTTCTAAAGAACCCTTCTTGAAGGCACTAAAGGCCTTAAGTGGAAAAGCTTTGGAGGGTGTACCACTATTCAGTGGACAAATGGATCTAGATTCAGTCATGGACTGGATAAAAAACATAGAGAACCACTTTGAATGTGATGGTATCTCTGAGGCCCAAAGGGTAATGGTGGCTAAGTCTATGTTGAGAGGTTCAACTCTCACATGGTGGAAGTTTGTGCAGACTAAAAGAGAAAAATAAGAAAAAGGTTCTAATAGTTACTTGGAAAGGTATGGTAACTGAGGTAAAGAAAACCTATTTACCCAATGATTATGAAGTTCAACTACATAGAAGGAGACACAATATTAGGAAAAAGGATTTGGATGTTCAAGCATACAATGAGGAGTTCCAAAAGTTGTGTTTAATATCAAAATTGGTTGAGGATGAAAGCATCAAACTAGCTAGGTATTTGAATGGTCTTAAGTGGTCTATTCATGAAGACATAAGACTTGTGAACTTCAAAACTATCTGTCAATACTATCAAATGGCTTTGAAGATTGAGGAGAAAGGAAAAAGAAAGAAAGAACAATCCTCCAAGGGAAGAGGTAGCGTAAGAGATAGTAGAGGGCAAAGAGGTGGTTATGGTGGAAGGAGTTTGGAGTCAAATGCCCAAGGAGAAACCAAATTTAGCAAACAATAAGAGGGAAGTTCTAGTAGAGGTGGTAGAGGAAGGAGCTTTAACTTATAGGAAGAAGTGGTGGACAAGGAAGAGACAACTATTTTTCCAATATGAAATGCTACCATTGAAATCAAATGGGACACCTTGCCTATAGGTGTCTAGAGAAGGGTAGTACTTCTCAAGGAGGTGACAAGAGAACTAACCTAGTTCATGAGGAGACAAATGTAGTAGAGAAACATGTAGGAGTTGATGAAATCAAACTTCATAGATCACCAAGATCACCTACATGCAAATAACCTATCGAAGGGAAACCAAGAAGGAAGAGGTGGAGCTTGGAAAAACGCTAAACAAACTTGAGAGAGAAAATACTGCAAAACAATGAAAATGAGTTGAGAAAATACAATGAGAGAGCCTGAATATAAAGGCCTCATGGAAGCTTGTAGAACAAGCTGGAAAGAGGTAGAAGATAAGGTTGACAACTAAGCACACTTCCACAAAAAGGTGGAACATGCTAGAAGGAAACAAACTCCCATGTTGTCAACAAGTAACCACTACAACTAATAATTACATGCATTAACCTAAGTAAGCTTAAGTAAATAGAATAAATAATTAACTATTTACTCTAACACCCCCCCTTAAGTGCAACTTAGGGGAATGCCTTAAGATCACAAAACTAAGATGAAATGCAAAATGGGTCCCGACAATGAGGCCATGTTAGGTATCCATGTACAATGCAAAGAGATGCAACCACTGAAAATGGGGAAAGAGAGAAAGCCATGTGGGAAAAACCCTTTCCCAAAAAGAGGTAAGAACTTAGTGAAGGATTGAAGAAGCCTCCAGCTAGGGGAATGTCCCCATAAAATAGGAACAAGGAGTGATCATGAAGAGCATCATTGAAGCATGAAGAAGCCACAAAATCTACCATAAAAAAGAAACTGCTGATCTAAAGAACCTTTATGGAAGAAGAAGGCACAAACTGAGTGTGTCTATATGGTAGCTGATCCATCTCACCAAAATGCATAGGTAGCTAGCTACTGCAACCACCTCGTATACAAGATTAACTACTAAATACATAGTTCACACTATCAAACCATCAAACCACAGATGCATTAGAAAAATAGCATAACCCACCCTTAATGCAGATGGGGTGAGATGACAGGCAACTAAGAAAGTGGGCCAAAATCCCCTGCAAATAGAATCAAGAACAACAAGAGAGGAAGAGGTACAAACACCTATTAAGACACGATCACACCAAAACTGTATGGGGCTAATGTCATGGAAGGGATACTCACTTGACAAAGGAAGAAGGCCTAAAATAGTAAACAACTATCCCCCCATGGTGCTTTACAAAAATAGTGCAAGTACATCTATCTTGAAAACAACATTCATGAACCCAAAATGCAAGAGTTGCACTTTATCTAAGTGCATATATATAGAAGTTCTTACAAATGATGTTTATAATGATAAAAAAAGAAAACAAGCTTACACAAAAGATAGTACAGCCCAAAACAAAAGAAAGCATGCCAAGAAAATGATCCTCAGACCTGAAACACCCAAGATATCCACCATAGAGAAAAAAACACCAAAAACATGATAGAAAGAGCATGGTCTAGAATCTAAGGAAAAAGACCAAATTTTTGAAAGATGACAAAACCAACTTTCCAAAAATATAATGTTTTCAAAAAACTAACATGGGATGAAAAAGATATGCATGCTGAAGTCAAAAATAGAACTTTGAACTTCAACTAAACAAATGGAAAAAAAAACTACTTCAAAACCTAAAAATACCTAAACTAATGTCTCCATCTTAGAACTAGCTTTTTGGTGCTTCTTTCAGATCGAAAAAATACCTCTGTATGCTCAAGTTATGGCCAAAAAATTGCAAGTAGGTCCAAAATGACCTTGGAGAGGTGCAAGAGGCATGCTAATGTAGTGATGTCATGTTGACATCAGCCAAAGACTGCTTTAAAATTGATGGCTAAATGGCCATCCCAACAAAAAAGGGGGCCACATGGCATGCCAAGTGGCAAGTCCACATGGTAGCCACATGGTCGAGGGTGATGTGGTAGGTCCACGTGGCAAAGTGCCATGTGACACCCAAGCCACATGTCACCCTGCACACTGTGCTAAGTGGTACTAAGTTTGCAGAGACTCCAAGCTAGTGTTGTGTTGTCCTGCCAACTATGTAAGGTGGAGTAGAGGCCGCAAACATTGATGAGACAGTAATAGATAGGAGTGGAGGTCACGTAGTAAAGAGGATCCATGGTGGAGTACTTAGAAGTGCTGCTGGAGAGGTTGTGACTAAGGCCAGGCCAGGCTGAGCGATGGAAGGGTGGAGAGGACTGGGATGGCATTGGAAGAGTAGTGCATAGGTAGCCCTACGGTGGCTACTGGGTAGTGCCACGATGGTGCTCCCATAAATGGTTTTTGAAAAATAAAAAATTCTTGTTCAAATCATCTATATAGTCTGTATGAAAAGCCTTGGAATGAATTTTTTTTTACCTCTCAGAGCCTTGTCTCCAAAATTGGAAAGTTTTATATGGATCCTAACTAAAAAATTCCTTCCAAATCCAATGGCAGTGTTTGTTTGGGCCCAAAGTGCTCTGAAAAAATGCTCTTCCCCTAGATTGAAGAAAAATACACAAACAAACTAGGGTTTGTGTCTCTAAATTGCGGCTTCAAAAAACCTTCAACAAAGTAGTAGCAAGGAGGCTCTAATACCATGTAGGAGTTGATGAAATCTAACTCCATAGCTCACCAATATCACTTGCATGCAAATAACCTGTCGAAGGGAAACCAAGAAGGAAGAGGTGGAGCTTGGAAAAAGCCTAAACAAAATTGAGAGAGAAAATATTGCAAAACAATGAAAATGTATTTACAATGAAAATGAGTTGAGAAAATAAAATGAAAGAGCCTAAATATAAAGGCCTCATGGAAGCTTGTAGAAAAAGTTGGAAAGAGGTAGAAGATAAGGTTGACAACTAAGCACACTTCCACAAAAAGGTGGAACCTGCTAGAAGGGAACAAACTCCTGTGTTGTCAACAACTAACCACTACAACTATTAACTACATGCATTAACCTAAGTAAGCTTAAGTAAATAGAATAAATAATTAATTGATAATTAATTATTTACTCTAACAAAACATACTGAGGTACAATTGAATTCAAAGAAAGGTGAGAACCTCATGATAAGGAGAAACCTAATCAAGGATCCATTAAAGGAAGAACCAAGCCAAAGAAGGTCCTTGTTTAGGATAAGTGCAAGATGATGGAAAAAGTTTGTAGAGTCATCATTGACTTAGGGTCTACTAAAAATATTGTGTTAGAGGAGGCAGTCAACAAGTTAAACATGCCAAGTATACCCCACACTATTCCTCACAAGGTCATATGGCTCAATAGAGGCCAACATGTATTGGTAAATGAGAAAAATTGGGTGGAGTTCTCAATTAGAAGGTATAAGGACAAGGGATTGTGTGATGTGCTACCTATGGATACATGTCACTTGCTCCTAGGTAGACCATGGCAGTTTTATCACCAAGCTATGCATAATGGAGTGAAGAATTCCTATACTTTTAAGAAGGATAATGTGACATCCAAAATTTAGTCACTATTAGAGGAGGCAAAGGTGAAGACAACAGGTCCTAATGTGCTCATGGTTGGTGAAAAGGAATTCTTATATGCCTTGGAAGAAGGAGAAGGTATTGGCTTTGCATTAGTGTTAAGGCCAAGGGAAGTAGATGAAGGCAAAGTGACCAAGAAACAAGAGTTACCTAAGGTGATAAAAAGCATGTTGAAAACTTATGAAGGCATGGTAAGTGATGGAAAACCATCAACCTTACCCTTGGAAAGGGCTATAATTCATAGGGTAGACCTTATAATTGGAGCTACCCTTCACAACAAAGTAGACTATAAGATGAACCCTAAAAAAATGAAGAATTTACTAGACAAATACAAGAACTCCTAAACCAAGGTTGTACTAGCACCTAAGAAAGGAGCAACTTGGAGGCTTTGTATGAATTCAAGAGCCATAAATAGTATTACCATTAGGTATAGGCTCCCTATCCCTAGGATTAAAGACCTAATGGATTGTCTAAGTGAAGCCAAGTACTATAGCAAAATAGATTTAAAGAGTGGCTATCACCAAATAAGAATGCACGAGGGAGATGAGTGGAAAACAATTTTCAAGACCAATGAAGGTTTCTATGAAAGAATTGTCATGCCATTTGGGTTATCTAATGCCCCCTCCACATTCATGAGGCTCATGAATGAAATCCTCAAAGACTGTATTGGAAAATTTGTAGAAGTATATCTTGATGATATACTGATTTAAAGCAAGACAAAAGGTGAGCATCTCCAACACCTTGAGTTTGTTTTCAAGAAGGTGCACGATGAGAATTTGATGATCAAGTTAGAGAAGGATGAGTTCATCAAGACAATGATGGTGTACCTTGGGTTTGTTCTAAATCACAGAAAACTAAAAATGGACAAAATTAAAGTGGAAGCCATTCTCAATTGGCCTACTCCAAGAACAACAATAGAGGTAAGAAGCTTTCATGGCCTTGCTCAATACTATAGGAAATTCATAAGGCAATTTGGTACAATTTGTGCTCCTATACTAGATACCATTAAAGGAGGCATGAAGACTAAGTTTGTATGGAATGAGCAAGCTAACAAAAGATTTGAGTTGTTAAAGGAGAAGGTCGCTACACAACCTATTTTAGTTTTTTCAAGATTTGAGAAGCTATTCACCATAGAGTGTGATATAAGAAATGTGGCTATTGGAGCTTTTTTAAGACAAGAGGGTACACTAGTGGCTTTCCATTCAAAGAAGTTGCGAGAAACCAAGAAGAAGTATTCTCCTTATTGATGAGAGCATTTTATGTTCCAAATTATACCATATTTTAGCCTTCGTATAAGCCTTCACACTCATTTCAATCCCCATTTTATATTCCATTTTCTCCCTATATGTTGCATATGATCTAATATTTATGAGTAATATTTAATATAGTTATTAGATAGAATATGTGAATAAATAGATGAGATTACATTTATCTAACATGTTGACAATATATTATGGTTCTTCCTATCACATTTAAAATGGAAATTATTGTGGATGATGTTAGCCTACAACCTTGTCATGTTATCATTTCAAATATTTATGGACTAGAAAAAACTGTGATGCTTTCCACCTCATTTTTAAAGAAAGAACTTCATACATAGAGAGAACATCCAAGCTAAGTGTAAACAAATAAATGTGACCCAACATCAACAAATGTATTTTCATATTTCACGTGGATCAAAATTTGTTATGTATCAACCAATTCAAACCATGAAACAATAACTATAGAAGATATTGTTTTGCTAGAACAATACAAATAATTGCCTATTCTTGGCATTGTACACTCGAATTGTGTCACACTCTAAACCATTCTATCCAAATGATTCCATGAGTTTGGAATGCTTGGATGCCGACTTAGAGCTCCCTATCCATGGAGTGAAAGAGAGTATATTTCAAGAATAAGAAGGCTCTCAGATGAGCCTTAGAGATACTCTTCTTGCTAGTAAACCATGCAATTGGAGGTTCCAAAGACAAGATGCAAGAATGCAAATGTCCCAAGGAGTTCCTCAAGAATGCAATGCAAATGAAGATTAAGCTAGAATGAGATGCAAAGTGGAGCTATGCTAAAACATGTATGAGAATGTTACGATACCATTATTAAGCTATGTGAGATTAAGATACATGTAAAAATTAAAGCTAAGCTAAGCTAGAATGCCATGATGCCATGGATGAGAGAATGTAGAAAAGAAATAGAAGTTCTCCACAAAGCTCCAAAAAAAACTGTTAGAAAACCTGTAGCATAACAATATTCAAAAAAAATGGATGGCTCCTTTGAGGGGGAAATCTCTCTCCCTTTTAAAGTCATATGGATGGTAGAGATCAAGATGAAGATGGTGGATGATCAAAGGTGGAATTCGAAAATAGGAGTGATCCATGTGCACACACAAGTCAACCAATAGAATATAAGTTGACTTGTCACATAAGACAACAGTCTCACAAGCCTTTTCTTTTAATTGTAAAATAGAAAAAAGACTTTATGTGTGCACTTTAAGTGGGTTAGAAGAATGGGGTCTTTTATTTAATTAAAAGGGGACATGTTCTTTTAATCAAATAATGAACTTAGAATAGCATAGTCAAACTATAGGTTATAATCAAATAAATTGATTATTAGCAATTTGGTCTAGGTAAATGATTAAATTAATTTAGCCAAAATGTTGAAAAGGGGGCTAATAGTCTAGATGACCATTTTTAGGTGATTACAGGCATGAGACAAAACTCTATTATATTGTTACATATCTATTATTATTTTGTGATTGAAACAAGATGAAGGACTTCATACATGGCAGAAACATATTGTCATTTCCTATTCTCTACTACAACTACCTACAAACTATAAATAAGCTTGTACATTAGCTATAGTTTGGTTTTATTATATCTATTCTAGTATATATTGTTATAAGTTGCATCTATATAAGCAATAGGAGACAAAAGTATGGGGACATACATGTACAGTCTTGTAGAACACACAACATTGTATAGAGAGTATTATCATTCTAAATCTAAACTTCATATTCAAATGATTACAAAGCTGTAAAAATAGATCTCTTCATCACCAAGTAGCTTAGGAGGTGGGCCCACTCTAAAGTTACCTGGTGATCTTATTTTATTTATGTATGGAATGCATTTAAGTTAGTTTTCATTTGTATTTTAATTAGCTTAGCATTACATGGTATTGATTTAATCATAGTGTATTAGTTTATGTGCTCAATATTCGTATTTGATTATATAATAACATTTCATATGCATTAGATTATGAGTTGATAATTTTTTAAAGAGTTGTAGTTAATTTTATCATACAATATTTTTGTTATGAATTATTTCTAGTTTAGTAAGTTTTATCACTGGAAGTGATAGTTCCTTTCATATAATCATGTAGATTTGCTGCAAGCTTGTTTTTGAGTGTCATAGTTGCATTTATAATACATCGTCTCATAATTATCATCACTTGATGGCATATTGCTTAGACACCTTTCACAAGATTATACTCTCAGATTGACACATATAGACTAGTCGAACTTCATCATCAATTGTTAATTCCTTTCTATTATTTGCCCCAATGTTGGCATATCTCTTATGACCTTGAAATGTATGCATTAGTTCAGGCTTTAAGGAAATAGAGGCACTACTTGCTTTCTGAGGAGTTCGTAGTCTATTCAGACAATCAGGCTTTAAGTTTCTTGAACTCTCAAAAGAAACTAGGTCATAAGCACATGAAGTGGGTTGAATACTTACAAGCTTATACCTTTAATATCAAGCACAAAAAAGGAGTACTCAACAAGGTGGTAGATGACTTGAGTAGAAGAGCTTTCACTATTCAAGAGATTTAATTGAAGTGGATGGGGATAGATCACTTCAAAGATCTATATGCTGATGATGAAGACTTTGCAGATGTTTACAAGGTATGTGTTGAATACAAGAATAATTTCCATAGAAAATATGCTAAATATACTTTGCAAAGTGATCTTTTATTTAAGTACAAGAAATTATGTGTCCCTAGGGGGTCTATTAGAGAGAATTTGATTCAAGAAAAGCATAACAATGCTTTGAGTGATCATTTTGGGATCACTAAGACCCAATAACTTGTTTAAAGGTTCTATTATTGGACAAGAATGAACCTTGATGTTAGAAGGTATGCAAAAAATTGCAATGTGTGTGTCAAAAGGCCAAAGACACTTCTTCAAATACAGGTCTATACCAACCAATACCTATTCCCACTAGGCCATGGGAATGCTTGAGTATGGATTTTGTAGTTGGGTTACCCAAAAAAGGATAAGGAATGGATAGTGTTTATGTAGTTATGGATAGATTCAACAAGATGGATCACTTTGTGCCATGCAAGACAACTAATGATGCCAACCAAATAACCTATCTCTTCTTCAAAGAGATAGTAAGAATCCATGGGTTACCTATGAGTATTGTGTCAGATAGAGACACCAAGTTTATGAGACATTTTTGGAAGACTCTTTGGAAAAGGTTGGGCACTAATTTATCATTTGGATTTGCATACCATCCCCAAACTGATGGTTAGACCAAAGTGGAAATCTATTAAGATACTTGACTAAGGAATATGAATAATAATGGGATCAATTGATTGGATAGGCTAAATATGCTTATAATGACACTATGAATAGGTCAATAGGAAAGAGCCTCTTTGAGATAGTATATGGTCTACATTCTAGAGGAGTCTATGAGCTAAGAGACTTAAAGGATGGAGTGAAGGGAAGTTGATATGCTGATGATTTTTCCTATGCAATACAGGAGATTCATGATATAGTTAGGAAGACATTGACTAAAAACACAATGAAGCTTAAAACCAAAGTGGATGAGACTAGGAGAGAGATCCAATTCAAAGTTGGATAGTTAGTAATGGTGCATCTAAAAAAGTCTAGACTTCAGAAGTGTGTCCCAAAAAAGCTAAAAATAAGGAGGATAGGTCCTTGTCCTATCTTGGAAAAGTATGAGAACAATGCTTATAGAGTGGAGCTACTAGAGGATAGTTGAATGTCCCATGTATTCAATGTTGCAAAATTGGTTCCTTATAAAGGACCACCACCAAATCTAGATCAAAATCTCAATGAAGTGATCCATTCCATGGAAGAGCTACAACTACCTTCTACAATAATTAAGAAGGTTGATAGTATACTGGATACCAGGGTCTACAAAAAGACTAGAACAAGGAATATAAGGAACAATTGATAAAGTAGCATGGTCAATCTGATGTTGAAGTAGTCTATATAAATGAACATTATTTTAAGAAGATGGGATTTAATCCTACCTTACTCAATCCAAGGGTGGATTGAATTCTTTTGTTTGGGGGAGGATGGTGCAACAACACCTAGGCTAACCTCCATTGTTTATGTCATTTTGGCTTGTATCTAACATTGGCCAAGTTAGAGTAGCATGAGTTTGTTTTGGACCTTAGAAGGTCTTGCAATCTAGACTAGGTGAGTTAGTGTTAGATTAAGTTGACTAATTAGTCATTGTTGGTTGCTTTTGATAGGTTACGCTTAAATCTTAGGCTTAGGATTTTGAGTAATTAATGTGTTTTAAATACATAAAGGATGTTTGAAAGATGCCATGACACCATAAATGGAGTTATTTATTTAAGCTACATGCTTTAGAGCTCCTAGAAGTTAGGATGGTGGCATAAAGACAAAGATGCCAAATGTTGCTAAAAGGTTGTCATGACAACATTTGTAATAAATTATAAATGCTACATGCAACTCAACAACATTGGATCCCCTGAAAGATAGGAGTGGGAGATTAACCAAAAGGCCTAAAAACATGGATAATAGCATCTAAGACCATCATAGGCTTGAAACTAGAGGTAGAGAGTCATTGTAACAATTTTGGGGAATAGAGAATAGAGCTCTATAACACTATTTTGTGAGGAACATGAGCATTTCATTGTGATAGTGACATTATATGGATTTAATATTGAAAGTTTTCTATGGATATAAGTAGTGTAGGATTTTTTGAGACATTTTCATTTAGTAATTAGGTTGTTTTGGGTTAGTATTGTAGCTAAGAGAAAATAAGTTTGGATTAGGCAGGGTGTTGGTTCCTTTTAGACAATTTTTGCTTTAATGGCATCCACTTGAGATTCAGCCCTTGAAACTTCAAAAAGGTGGATGAACCTAGAGTGGAGCCATTGTACATAATGTATATAGATATAGGATTCCAGGGAATTAGTTTTTCTATTTTAAATGTCAAGCCTTAGGCGAGCTAGGAATGTCTGGTTGGAGGTTTTCGAGTGAAAATCTTAAGAATACATATAAGGGATAGAAGTACTATACAAAAAAATTGTGGTACTAGGTAGGTGATAATAATATCTTAACATTTTATGAGAATTGAGGCCATGCCTTCAAGATTGAATCTCCTTTCTAGACATCCTTGTAGCTCCCTACAAATCCTCATAGTGAATGTGTCATTTACTTTCACATACTCTACATAACTATTTTGTAATTGTAAGCATGGATAAAACTTATAAGATTTCACATCATTAGGAAAATTCTCTATTCTTGGGAGGCTTGGCCATAGTTGCAATGAGGGAAACATATAAATGAGGAAAGAGGACATATAGAATGTATTATAAAATTTGGCCACATGGAGAGAATTGGACAAAAAATTTCTTACCTTTTGAGCCCAATCAATGTATTGAGTGTCAAAGCGACTGACTTGTACTAAAAAGAAATACTACTCAACAAAATTCAAAGCTTCTACCTCATCTTTCAATCTATGTAGGAGAACAAAAATATAAATAATCTTCAATTTGAGGTTGGTCCCAAACAAGGTTTTAGGAACTTTACTCTTAGCACTCTGTGGTTTTTGGAACCATGTTTGAATTATTTCTTGTCTCCATATCATCTTCTTTGTGGAGAACTTGGAGATGGCTCCCCCAAAGGTCAAATTTGAGAATTCCTCTCATTCTAGCATGTGGAGCCAATTTACCATAGTTTTCCTATCAATTGAAATTAACATTGTGTCATCGAGCAACACAATCTACCTTATCTCTAGGTTGTAATGATGTATGCACTCATAGATTAGCTCGAGGACCTAAACTACAACTAGAAAAATATCAAATTCAACTAACCCTCATCCTCAGAGTTTCTTAGTGATGGGGTGAATCCACTTGGACTTTACCCTCTTTTGAAAATCCTCCATGTTGTAGAAGTAAAGAGAAGTGTCTATGAAATTTTGCAATTGGGATTTGATCCCAGTCAATCCATTAAAACCCATGATCCTTGTTGCCATGATTTCATGAAAAATATTTGAATTGAGAATTTGAAAGGAATGGCTAATGCAACAATCACTAGCTTTTCAAAAAGCTTTGCATGTTAACATAATAACAGTTCAAAGAAAGAGTGGTAGATCATTTAGCAGTTTATGTTTCTATATATGGGATCCTCAATTCATCTGTTGATCTTCAAAATTTGCACCACAATTTTTTTTTAAAGAGATACTTGTTGAATAGTAAATGCAACAGTTTAACTAACATCTAGAGGTCTTTTCACTATTCCATTGAGCTCAACGGTAACTTTCTATATTTCCGTAACTTACTTTCCCATTTTTCTTTAAGTTTCAAGAAGTTGCCATTAGGGTACTCTATGGGAGAATGTTTTCCAAGTTAGATCTTGATTATCATTTCTTTTCTATAATGGTTAGGTTTGCTTTAGTACCACTCTAAGATATTCTAAACACCACTTGCAAACCCAACCTTGTCATTAGATTGATTTTCTTTGGAATTTAGGAAACTGTCCTCATGGGTTGAAAACCCACTGAGGAGAAGACAATTTTTGCTTCAATGTCTTCTTTATTAGTTAGACCTTGGACAATCACCCCTCTTGAAGTTAGAAATGTCTAAATGAGATGCGAAGAAATTTTCAAGGACCACTTAATATTCCTTTTCATTCCAAACTACCTTTTTGGAAAACCAACTTCGTGGGTTGAAAACTTGCCAAGGAGAAGTTAGTTTTGAGTTTTTCGCTAAGAACGATTATGTGGGCTACAATGAATTTGAACCATTTTATGGAATCATAATTGTAGACAAAACATTGATTTACTACATGATGCCTTGTTAATTTCATATTTTTGACGCATGTGCATCATTTCATGCCCTTCGTGGGAAATTTTCCTCATGGGTAAGAAACCTGTATAGGAGAAGAAAATTTCCAAATTTTTGCCAGCATCAGTTTTCTAAATAGTGATAAGGTGTAAATTGATATAGCATGTAGTTGATCTTTGAATGAGTAAAATTAATCTCTATTAGACTAGGCACTAACCTACCTATAAGATCACTTGACAAAATTAAAAACCACTTGACTAGGAATGAGGAGAGGGAGAAGAGGGAAATTTTGATAGAGATTTTCCTAACCTAAAAGCGCTTAAAATTCAACCAAAAAAAAAAAACTTTTCTCTTTTCACTTAAACAAAAGTACTCACTTTTTCTGATTGGTTCGAGAATGAAAAGTGGGGCAAAAAACATACAAAGGAAGAGTCTTATCAACATTTCACCCATTCCCCAAAGGAATACATCTCATTTCCAAATCAATATGATATCCCAAGGAGAAGCATCTAATACAAAAAAGTATCAAAACCAAAACATGATGTTCACCTCTAAGGGACATAAGCAACTTCCAAGACAAAAAAAACCTCAAGTGGTACAAGGAATTAACATCCCTAATGTACAACCAAGTCAAAATCTACTTAACATGCATACAACATATCAACATCAACAATAAAAACAACCTCAACTGGTACAAGGATACAATGTTCCTAATACACAAACCAATGTAAACCCACTTGACCTACACATAATGTACCAACACAATTCTAACAACAACAAGCCATGTTTGCTAAACAACAAGAACAACTAAAACAACAGTTGGAATACCAAAGATGCCTTGAGTAAAAAAATCACCTATCAACAACACTTGTTACAACAAAAACATACACCAAAGCAACCTCAATAGATACCTTTACCACAATAGTTGTATAAGCGGTCTCACATTCAACCAATAGAGGTATCTCAATAACAACCACAACAAATGGAACAACAACAACCACAACAAATGAGGCAATAACAACCCATGGTACAACAAGCAGAATCAATACCAAAACAAGTACCACAACAATCACCACAACATGTATCACAACAAGGGCCTTTTGGTCCCTGAGGTGCCAACATACCTCCACCTCCCAATGAAACATCATCCACACCTTTAGATACATAAATGTCAGAACTAAGAAAACATAGTTCTCTATAGTGAGAGATCTACTCGTAGACATAAAAGACTAGAAGAAAGAACTATTATTCAAAACCCTAATGAATATTTACTACAACAATTCAAACAACTATCCAAACAAGTCGAGGCATTGGGAGTCCAAAATAAATAGGATCTATACATAGAAAGGGAATTAAATCCTAATCCCTTTGACCAAAGTCTTTATATACCTCCATTCCAAAAACATTTTGGGGAACCAAGATTTGAAAAATATTGAGGAAAAGGAAACCTAGTTGATCACATTAGGGAATTTTATGCTTCTTGTAGTGAACTTATTTATGAGCCCACATACCTCATGAAACAACTCCCTTGTTCTCTAGATGGGCCCATACTCAAATGGTACTCCAAACTTCCAAGTAACATAAAATCTTGGTCAAAATTAGAAGAAAAAATTATCTCCCACTTTTCCTTCAACATTATGAATGAGGTGATGCTTTTTGATTTGTGGTCAACTAAACAAAAGAAGAGAGAGCCATTCATCATACTCTTATTACTTTGGGGAAAACTAGTCAGTCAATGCTCACTGAATATTCTTGAAGAGTAACAAGTTAATCTATGGATTGAAAACCTAGTCCCTAATTTAATGTATGAACTCAAGATCAAAAGTCCAAGCACTATTTATAAGCTAATGAAAAAGGGAGATAGCATTGAAGATGCCCTCATCCACAAAGGAATCCTCAAGAAAAACAAAGAAAATACAAATAAAAACTCGTCTAATGACAAGGAAATTTTTTTGTCCAAGAACAAGAATGTAACCAATGATAGTATTGTAGATGCATGAATGATTAGTGTTTCACAACCTCAACTAACTCTAAAAGGTGCAAACCCTACAAATTCAAAAACTCCCAGCCAAACACCACCTCAATAATAGAAACTTGAGACTTCCATGCATGACAAACCTCAAAGACATCCTAGAAACAAAGATAGGAAATTCACACCCTTGGGGATACCTTTCGAGACTACACTTCAACAATTACTTAGTAATAACTTCTTGTAGTTACCCCCATTCAAAGATGAAAAAATAAATAAAGATTCTTGTTGGGATGACAACCAATTCTATGATTACTACTACACCAAAGGATATAAGACCTCATCATGTTTTTGGCTAATACATGAAATACAAGACCTTGTTTATGTCAGTGTGATCATCGTTGATTTGTCATTACTAGCATACAACTCTAATCATACTATTTTCAAAGATCCTTTGGGCAATCATGATAAAGGGAAAGCCTCCAGTTCAAACTTTGACTCACAAGCTAACTACACATGTAGTAGATATGACTACACCATCAACTATTTCAATGAGTCTAACTCCCGCATATCCATATTCACCTTAAAATTTGAAGAATCTCATTGTGCCATCACCCCCCACCACACTAGGATTACCTTACTTGGAGCCCTAGCTAGACCTATGGCCCTTGTCAGACTTACCACCTATACTAAACCTATGACCCCTAACAGCCCTGTCGATCCTACTTCTTCAGATTATAGCCTTGTCGACCTACTTAGAAAAAACCCAACAGAAATATCCATCCTAGATTTGCTATGTGCATCACCCCAAAATTAGAAGATCCTTGACCAAGCTTTAAAAGAATCCATAGTACCAAATAACATTAATGTTTCCTAGTTCTAGGCCATGGTTGGGAACCTATTTGCATCACAACATATCACCTTTTCTCCTCAAGATATTCCTAAGGATAGACCCACCCACAATGACCCCCTTCATCTCAAAGTCTTCATCCATAATGCCAAGGTCAAATGTGTCTTAATAGATGGAGGAGCAATACTAAACATCTATACCCTTAAAGTTGTCAAGGGTTTGGGTTACTCTAAAGAAGATGCGGATCCCTCTTGTAGAATCACAATGAAGGCTTATGATGATGATGAATGCTTCTCTAAGGGTTTTATCATATTAACCATAAGAGCTTCTCTGGCTATCAAGAATACATTATTCTAGTCCTAGATATTGAAATTAATTACAACATGATACTAGGACACCCTTGGATCTATGCTATGAAAGTAGTGCCTTCTACATACCATCAATGTCTGAAGTTTTCCTACAAAAATATAGAGGTTACTATCCTTGGTGATCCAAATCCTTTTTAGTTTTGTGCTGATTTGAGAGATGATATAGCATACCAAGTCCCAACAAACAATGAAGTAAAACCTATAGATTCCTCTAAATATGTGGGCATTGATATACTCCTCGATAAGGAAAAGGAAAAGATGAAGATTGAAGACAAAGGTTGTGGAGAATTTATTCCACATTAGGGAGTCACCACTTTCTCCCCAGTCTTATGGTAAATCACAACTATTGCAAGCACACCATTTTGAGATCTATACACAAAATTCTACTTCCATCAACTTCTACTTCTATGAGTATACATTTGTATGTATTGAGAAAAAAGAAGAAGAACAAGAACCCGCTTTTATATCTCCTAACAAGTATGGACCTAGGTTCACTATCATGCATCAACAAGGAATAATTGAACCTATAACTACAAAATGATGACCTCCTAGTTTGGGGCTTGGATTCAAACTATTACAAGTAGGTATTCCTAGTACTAAGGTACCCTCCTGTAAGACTATGTATTTTTTGAATGATGAAAAGGCATCTAAGGATACCCAACATGAAACTAATAATCTTGCTAGTCCTTATATAGTTGACTGTATCTTTGCCAACCGTAATAATCTACCTATGGAGAATAAACATATAACTCCACTCATCATTCAAACCAATTATTCACCTTGGATCAATACATTATGGGATCCAAATCCTCTAACTTCTTGGTATGACCCCAATCATACCACTAAATCTAATACCCATATATAATTTTGACTAGAGCCCATTTAACACTAATGATCACATCCCCTCAAGTTATCCCAAACTATTGGTTTGGGACCAGTGTGGACCACCGGCCTTCAATCAATTTGACAAAGATGATGCTTTTATAAATGTCTTGGAAGTCTATGAAGGCATTATAATTGATTGTTATAAAGAATTAAATTTTTCCTAAATTGAACACATTGGCATATATTAGGGACTCAACTCCATCTTCTAGTTATAAAATTGGAAACAAAGGAAAAAATAACAAACATAGGTCTCTTGGTGAAAACCAAAAGGTGCCATTAGATCATGAAAAGGAAAAAGCAAAGAATCTCCCAAGGCTAAAAAATGAAAAAGATGATGCCATGAATATTAGTATTCTAGTGTTCAACATGTCACAATGTCTTTTTGAGCTCTCTTGATCATCCTTAATGTGGTAAGTCATTGGTCTCAATCCTCCCAACTATTCCTTATATCCAATTACTTATACCCAAGTCCTACTAGCTAACTTGTTTGATAACCAAGATAAAACCTCTATCCAACTAGCCTTTGAGCATATCATCATTAGTGACATCTTATACCAAAGATCCATTGACCCAACTATCCTCAGATACCTTGATTTTTGAGAAGCAGAATATGTATTACATAAGGCACATGATAGTATATCTTGAGGCCTTTCAAGTGGTTTGATTTTAACTACAGACTCGAAACAAATCTTGCATAGTTATGGTTAGTTGTGGGTCAAGAGATTATCACCTCGAAACACCAACAACATATTTCTTTTTAGCATTTGTCAAGAACATTCTTGATTTTGTCAAAAAGTCCTAAAAAATATATTACAAAATGGCAAAAAGAAACAAAAAAAGTTAAAAAAATTCATGAAAAAATGGATGCCTTGATGAAAACCTAGCAAATAGGCATCTTGGAATGAAAATTTGAGTCAAGAGAATTTTTTTGTCCAAAAGTGAAAACCTGGAAAATAGGCACTTTGGGCAAGTAATGTGGTGAAAACTTGGAAAACTAGTGCCATGTGTAATCAGTTATAGCTCCTCCATCCATCAGGATTCCATCTAGTTTTTCTCCCTTTTTGTCATTCCCTGATCACATCCTTCATATTGCAAGACATCCATAGTCCTTTATCATGGCCCACAAACTAGTTAATATCCATTGTTATCTTACCAAAGTGTCACTAGTCTGTACATACTTTGTCTTTGGCTTTTGTACATAGTTTGTGTTTTATCTAGGGGCATCTCACCTACATAGTACATGAGTTTGAAATTGAATTGATGACATCTCCTTAAGCACATCTTATCAATTAGACTTATCACATATTAGATTGGAGTTAACACTTGTGAATCCTTTATGATCTTGACATAATCACTAAAAATCATAAAACATCCTAAACAAACCCATAAAAATCATAAACCGTCCTGAGAAAGTCTATAAAAATCATAAAATATCCTAAAAATACCACTAAACATCATAAAATGTCCTAAAATAAACCTAAAAATCATAAAATGTTTTGAAGAAATGAGTAACACAGAAACATCAAATGTCGTCCAAATCCCTAAAAATCACAAAACCCACCACAAACTTGCAATAAACCTTGTAAATACTCACTATGGATAATCACCCCTTTTTTTTAAACACTTGCACTTTCATAGACTTAAACTCAAAGCATGAAGCTTTAATGACAATCACACTATTTGAGAAATGTGAACCAATAATCAATCCAACTTGTTAGTATCAATCAAACCAACAGACCAACCAATCACATCTTCAATCTGTTAAACACTCTCTGAAGACCCAAAACACTAAAAAAGAAAGTATACCAGACAAGAATAGTTGTTGGATCATGTTGTTTAGCGAGTGATTTATTTTTGCTTCATTTTTCTTTGATCATGTTCTTATGCCACTCGATGATAAAAATTTATGTATGAGAGTGGCCAAGATGGTTCATGGTCATCTTTTTTTTTTTTCAGTCTATTAAAATGTACCTTTGAGAGTCTAGGGCATGTATACATGCCTAAAAAAGGAAAAGGTCATTTTCTATCTGAATCATGCTTGTTTATGCAAAATGTTTGCATTTACACTCTGGCCCTTTATGCCATGATGCATTGCATTCCATCTACCATATCAAAATAAAGCTCCATTGACATAGAGTGCACTTTATGAAAGCAAAAATCCTCACCTCATACTAATTGTTCCTCATCTCACCTCATCTATTTTTTGACATCCAATTCATCTACCACCATGGTCTTTTTATTTTATACACCAAAATCATCTTCATCCTCAATTCTTGCATTCTTACATCATCATACATTGTTTGTTAACCTTCTGTGGCCTTCCACGAAGTCTAGTCTCGATTTGACCCAAATTTGACCAAGTTTGACCAAATTGGACCATTTTGACCAAGTTTGACCAAGTTTGACCAAATTGGACCATTTTGACCAAGTTTGACCAGTTTTACTGATGTTACCTATTTTTTGACTTGTTTCTATCATTTTGGGCATGCACACAAAGTTTCAAGCCATTCCAAGTCTAGTCAAAGTGATTTTGGCCCTTAGAGCCTTCTGGGATGCAGTTTGCATTGTCAGAGCGTAGTTGGGATTCTTAAGTGCACACATGGCACACTTGGTCATCTTAGAGAACACTTGGCATGAAAAAGTTCTCCGTTTTAATTCTTGTGTGCATTTTGGGTGCAATTGGGGTAGTTGGATGCCCAAAATTAATCTTGGAGGCTTGCTTGACCTATGTTTTGCACTTCAGACCCCATAACTTTTGCGTTTGAACTCCAATTTGCAATCAGTTAGTTGCCTTGAATTTATATCTTCATTTTGAAAAAAATGAACTATCATTTTAATTATTCAGTCACTTTCTTGAGTGGGAATCCATGAAACTACTCCTAGGCCCCTGATTGACCCCCATTTTGCACTCTAGACCCCATAACTTTTGTGTTTGAGCTCCGATTTGTGATCCATTAGTTACTATGGATTTTTCTTCTTGTTGTTGAAAAATTGACCTATCATACAAATATCACAATCAATTTATCAAGGGCTAACCCATATATACCACCCCTACTAGGGCATGCTTTTATGGGTTTTTCATCAGTGTTCTTTGACACAATGCCCTAATTTACATTATATCAAAGAGGGGCAAACTATAGATGCTCAAAAATGGTTCACGTCTATGATTTAATAAAATTTTCACACTAACTCATCCCATTTTTTCATTTCACTAATTTTGATCTTTTGGCAATATCCTTCATCAATTGTATACCCTTTCAAATTAATTGTAGATCACTTCGAAACTGATTCTTATTTTATCCAAACTTTCTGGAATCAACCCAGAATCATCCCAAATATACCCATAATCATTTGTAATCAACCCAAAATCATCCCAAATCAACCATAATCATTTTGAAACATGTCAAATATCTCAAATCAATCATCATTTGTCAAACCCTAGGTATTTTCATGTCTCTCAATGCCTTGGAAACCTATAAAATTTGATCAAACCTATCAAATCTAACCTTAGTAATATCATGTCCCTTAGCACTAGGTTAGATTATCATTCTTATCATCTGATCATTGATATTGTTGAGTGCCTCAGTGTTAGATCATGGCATTATCAAACCAATTTAATAACATTGACAATATTTGTCGATGCTATTATGATCAACCTTATCAATCAATTTTGATCCTGTAGCACTAAAAATATTTGTTAAATGTTACATATAATTAATCCATGTCATGTTTCCTTGGCATATTATCAATTCTAATCAGTCATTCAATTTGATCATGGTTTTGATCTACCCATCATCGTCCTAGTTGATCTGCATAATCACTGCATTTCATCAAAGGATATTAGCATCATTTTTTCATCAAATTGGCCAATCATTTACTAATTTTCCCTATAAGATTAGTTAACCTATAATCTAATCCTATTTCAATCTAATAATTTTCATCTAGCATTACTAATAATTCTTCCTAACTAACTTTCTAAATTAATTGATATTTATTAATTAATTGATTTGTCTTCACAAACTATGGGAATTCACAATTTCCTAAGTTTTGTTTTCCACCTCTAATTTTCATTTCACTAATTTTTATTTGTGTGGATATATGGATTTTTAATTCAAATATTCCACATAATCTTTCCATATGGACATGATGTGCCATAGATTTTGTCCTTACACTTGGCTAAAATATGTCATAATCCATATACTTTATTTCTTATGCATGTCTATAATAAGCCCCCATCATCATAGATTCTTGGCTATAAGTGGCTTTGAGGTGTCATAAACACATCATATATTCTCCTCCACTTTTAGACATGTTGAGTTTCATGCATCATAGAATCCTACATGTGGCTTTGAGGTGTCATGTGCATGTCATAGATTCTCTTCCACTTTTGGCATGTTGACTCTCATGTGTCATAGAATCTCACATTGGCATCTTGTGTCATATGTGTCACAAATATCCTAAGGAATATCATTCCAAGTTGTGCATTTGCAATTACAGGTGTCCAACCTCTCATTAAATCCTCTCCTCTTGCACGTTGGCTATAAATTGAGCCTTCTTGCTCCCTTTTTTGGTCCTTAATCTTTTAGAGTCTTAAACATCCTTAAGAGTCATATTCTTAGAGTCTTCATCTTTAGCATCCATTAGGCTTGAAATCACTCTTCCAGTAATCTCATAGCATCATCTGATCAATAGGATTTTTCTTTCAATTGTATACATTATAGGAAATCGGAGCTACATCAAATGGAAAAGAAAGAAGGACATGGGAGCTACAACTAAAAGAGGGAGTTTTACTTTGTGTTGCTTTCTTTGTCTTAGTTGGCTTTTATGGCAGACTAGAAGATTTTAGTGTATGTTGATTGAGTTTTGTGATTTCTCATAATATGCAAGATATTAACCCATTTTCTAGTCCTATAGTCCCTACTTAGTTAAGTAATTGTTTTGTTAAAGAAAAAAATTACTTACCCCAAAATACTTGATTTATTATCTTTATCCTATTTGAGTTAGCTCATTACTACAGCTGAGAAAACTAATGTAACTTCTTCGATATTGTCTATAAAACCTCATGCACTTACAAGAATGATCAATAGACTATACTCTATCTATCCTTGAGGTCATACATGATGATCATTTCTCAGTGAAGCTCGCTAATCAAATCTTTGTCTCTGATGTTAGATAAACTGAGTGATACTTGGACAAATTTCTAAGTCTAACTATCAGAACTATATCCTTACATCTTGCTTACTTTATGTTGAATATATGTTTCCATAAATGAAAACATAATACTATCTAACTTATTAAAATTTAGAAAATGTATGTTATGAGGGTTTTATTGATGTATAGTGTATTCATAGGCAGAGTTAGTAACCAAATTTCAATTTGGTACATTACATTTCCCTTAAAACATTTTAATTTCAGCATCTCCTTCTCTCTTTTCCTCAAAAGTGTTAGTATAGGTGCATCATGATTGTAAGTAAGCCATCCTTCTCTGATGATACAGCCTCAAAGTGCAAGTCTCACAATTTTAGGTTGTTGACATGTTACACGAGGTCACTTAAGGGTCATACCTCTAGCAAGGGTACAATTTTTTTTGTCAACAGCTATATCTTGATGTCTACACTTAATTTCCAAGATTTGGAACCTATTTCAAGACCCAAAAAGAATCTCAAGGGTTATGGGCCCTAGTTGGAAGGTGTAGGGTAGGAGAATGGAAGCAATCCCACCCTACATATATGAGAAGGAGGGATGCCAAGATCTACCCCTTTATATATATCTAGGATGTTGAATAGGTGTATTCTTGTTCATCTTCCCTTATATATATATATGTATGTATGTATGTATGTATGTATGTATATGTGAAATAGAGATCCTCGGATGGAAGATAACAATCTCCAAATAAGGCAAAATGTGCACAATGGAAAAAACTTTTCTTGATAAAGAAGAGGTGATGACCTAGGACATGCACATCCTTAAAAGAGAGGATCCTTAGTCAAGACACAATTATTCATTAAGAGAATATCAATGTCACATAATGAATAAATTTTGCATGAGCTCATAGAAAGCATATTTATAGAAAGAGGCAAAGAATGTACAAAGACTCTTGCCTCCCAAGTGTGAGACGAGGAAGAGAAACCCATAGAAAATAACATAAAAAAGGCTTGAAGCTATAAAAATGAGTCATAAGAAAAAAATATTTAGCTATGCATAAAATGACCAATTCTAATATCTCTTACATTTAATATAATGACATAGTATGTTGAGAATAGAAGAAGCTATAAGATTTTACTATAAGAATCATTAAGATCAAATATATGAAATCCACTATAAAAAAGATGTATCTATAGAGAAACAATAATCTATAGAAATGAAATTCTTTATATTTATAGAGAAAAATATTATAGAGATAAGGTATTATATAAATGAGAGTTTAGAAGAGATAGCAAAATCTTCATCTTGCATAAGAGAGAAAGAAGAAAGGATCTTAAGAAGAGAAAGGAACATTTTCCCCCAATGAAGGAAATGGAAATAAACCTATTGGTAGATTCCAAGGACACATTATATAAGATAACATGGAATCTACTCCAATAAGTGAGAATAAATGCTAAGTAATATCATTCAAAAATTGTAATACCTCATAGGTATGAGGAATAATGCCCATTGAAGCCTTTTCTTTAACATACAAATAAAAATGAAAATAATTAGGAATGTTATGATAATGCATGTAATGGAAAGGATAAGAGTACTAAAAAAATGAAATCTTCAAGAGCTATAGGATTTTTATTTGGTTCAACAACAACTAATTTAATATAAACCTTTAAAGCCAAATCTCAACAAGTATCAAGACAATCAAGGTCAAGAGTGGGTGAGAAAAGATGAAGAGGAGGACATATAGAATATTCTTGCACTATATCAGAAGGAGAATACATATGACCATGTTTATGAATATTAGGAGACACTTGAATAAGATTATTAAGACCTTTTTCATTAATACCAAGTTCCAAGCTAGTGTAACCCTGTTGAACAACCATGTGATAATGTTTAGGATAGTTGCTCATCCGATCTTCAACATGAGGAAACTTTTCTATATAATCATGTGCAAAGGTAGTGTAAGGGATGATAATAGGAAGAGCAACAAAAGGGACCTTATGTTTTCCCTCTATTATAGGTAAAAAGATTATAAGTAGGCTCCTCAAAGAAAGTAAAAATATTCTCATCATGAAATAAAGATCGAGCTTAGACATATGTAGATGAATTTCTAGGAGATGAAGAAGGAGAAGGAGAATTGTGAGGGTTAAGAGGAGGAGGAGGAGCATTGTCAACTAATGTTCTCACATAATCCAAAGAGGTAATTAGCCAACCACATAAAGAGAAAAGATAAAATTTGAAAGTAGGTAAAGTTGTATTCATCATTCTCACAATAACATAATCAAGGAAAGAATGAAGAGATAAGAACATTATAAAATGCACAAAACTCTCAAAAACATTAGAAGTGTTATAAAAAGATGAAAGAAAGAGAATGTTGAAATAGATAAACAAAGAAAAAGAGATATTCATGATGCGAGATGTATGCAAAATAAATAAAAATACAAGATCTAATTCCAAAAGAAGACACACAAGTTCACCAATTTATAGTGAACACTTAACACAAAGAATCTAACTCCAAGAAAAAGAAAACAAGTTGAGTTCACCAATTTATGTAGGGTAGGAAAATGGAAGCAATCTCACCTTACATATATGAGAAGGGGGAATACCATGATCCACCTCTTTGTTGGAATTAGGGCTTGATTGATGAAAAGTAATGATACAAAACCCTAATTGATAAAGCAATAAATCACTTGGTTTTATTTCCCTCCCACCCCCACCTTAAGAGTATATAGGAAAAGGATATATATTGAAGGTGATGTTGAAATGGAAAGAATGGAAATAGAAGGGAAAAGATAATACCTTTTAGAATAAAAACTTGAAAATATACTATTGAATAATGTGGAAACATTTTGTAATATGAGATCTAAGCTAAAATCTACAAGATAGACAAAACCTAGAAGTCTTTTGATGATTTGTCAAGGGAAAACTAGTGCATCAAGGGTGCAATGTGACCTTGATTAACTGTGAGTGATTTTGATTTTGATTTTTCAATTCCAAAGAAAGCCAAAAAAGGTATCCAAATATAAAACCTATTTCTCTATCTAAGATCTAAAACTTGCAAAACAAAGGGATTACTTGTTTGTTTTTTGGCGTAGGGCGGGGGGGGGTTGCCTTAGTCAAACCCCAGTTTAGGAATTAACCTTGAGTTGAAATGATTGAAATTGAATGCTAGAAAGTAGTAGTAATAGATCTAATATGAATTAATGTAAATCTATGAGTATGCTCTTGAATTTGGAATGTACTGGATTATGTATATGCAATAGCTTTGCCTCAAGCTTAAAAATATTAGGAAGGACATCAAAGTGAAACCAAAAACTTCTTGAATGTATGTGCTTTAAATATTTCATCTATAGATCATGAAATAAGATGTAGCAAAGGATCATGAATGTATGAAGGAAGATCTTGAATATCAAGAAAGAAATAGAAGATTTAGCATAAACTCCTTCAATGGTTTGAATGTGTAAATCCTTGATCTTCAAAGAAGGAAACCTTGAAATGTCTTGGATTGCTTGAAGAGAACTTGAGAACTTAGATGCTTGAATAATTGAAAGTTAGAGCTTTTGGATGCTTAGGTTTTACATTTATAGATGAGAAATAGAGCAAACAAAAGTGTTTATATAGATACTTATCAACAAACTCTTGCAGGCCAACTGTCATAGGAGTTTGTACTTGATTATTTGAAACATGAGACTTAGAGAAAAAAAGAAAGATAGGGCCCTACCAGGGGTGCAATAAACCCCTAATTGGCCTATCAGGGGTTTAGTGTTCCCCTAAAACATTAGGGGCACATTGAACCCTTGATTTCCAAGTGCACAAACCTTGCGAACAATTTGGGGACCTCAAAACATGTCTTAGAATCTAGAAATCATGCTCAAATTTTAAGGAAACCCTATGTCAATTCTAGGAGTGGATTCCTAGTGGAAATATGAGTCAAAATGAAAAAATAGATCTCACCTTGATCCTATCACCATGAAAATAGGAGCTTTAAAGAGGATCTATTAGGTTTTACCCCAATTCCACCAAAGGAAAAGGATGGAGAAGGGAAGGGGAAAATAAATAAAGAGAGAACATGATGATCTTTCATTGAATAGGTGCTAAAACTTCATTAAATTAGAGTTCTTCCACTTTAATATGGTACAATAGGGACATAGTGTGCCCTAATCAATCGCAGACGTAGTGCAACCCTATTGGCCCAATCAAGGATGCAATGCATCCTTCCTTGGGTCCTATTTTGGATTCGCTTCTCCAGTCCAATATCCAAAAAAATTTTGGGGCATTAACTTTTAGGTGGGTTCTTCTATGGGAGAAAGTTAATTCCAAGCACTTTATAAACCCATCCATTTGCTCCATTTTTTAGCTCATATCATATCCCTAGTTTGCAAGCATCCATCAAGTTTACGTTCAAACACTCACACTCAAGATCTCAAGTTCTCAAGCATTCTCCATTGAAAATTAAAGATTTATGCATTCAAGCCAATAAAGGAGTTAATGCAAGATCTAGCACTTTCAACATTTAAGATCTCCATAAATTCAAACATATTTGTTGCATCTTCTACATGCATCCTCTCAATATCTAAATTCATTCCTAACAAATATTTAAAGAAAAGTCAATCATGAAGGTTTTACTTTAACTTTGATTTCCTTTCCTATGGTTTCTTAAGTTTAGTCAAGGTTATTGCATCTACATACTTGATCACATTCTAAATTTAAGAGCATATTCATATATTTAAATTGCTTTATGTTAGATCTATCACTACTACTAGCTAGCATTCTATTTCTATTTCAATTCAAGATTAATTCCTAAATTGTAGTTTAATCGAGGAAAACCCTACCTAAAAACTCTTTATTTTTCAAGTTTTGGATCTTGGATTCACAAACAAGTTGCAAATTTAGATACCCTTTTTGTCATTCTTTGGAACTAAGAAATTAGAATCAAGGTCAGAGATAGTTATTCAGGGGTGCATTGTGGCATTTCTTCAAGAGAAAGTCACCATTACATAGAAGTCACACCTAACTAGGAGAAATTAAGTGCTACTAGATCCCTAAATGACCTTTTTGAGTTTTGTATATCTCACAAATTTTTTCCTAGATTGTAGGAATTGACAATTTTGGAGCTCATTTAACAACCTATTTATAGGTTTTTTTTTTGGTAAGGTATATCATTCTCTCCTTTTTTATTCAATACACTTTATCATGCTATCATATCTTTATATTTAAACTTTATATTACATATCTAATTTCTTAAAGTCTCTTAAGGTGGTGGTGAGAGTGAAGGAAATCCAAGTAATTCATCCTTTTACATTAGGTTACAAATTGACACTTCCTTTTGTGTCAGTCAAATTTAATGAAGGGGGTAGATCTTAGTTTTATCCCTTTTCAATCTATTGTGGTTGATTACTTCCATTTCAACCCTATACATTTATTAATCAAGAGAATTAACATATCTATCAAGGGAGTTGATAAATCTAATACAGAAGCATCAAGTGTGGTTTTTGTGGACCCTATGTTCCACAAGCATAGGATTATATTTGTGACATCTCTTTGGTTATTTATCCATCTTCACATACCATTTGGAGGGTTTTGGTAATGTGTTCCTTATTTTCTAGGTAGACATTAGAGATTTTTTATGTGAGATTTGATCCATGGGAGTTAGCTTATGTAATCTTAGATTTTGATAGTTGGATGGGGTGTGGGCCTATGTCCAAGGCCAGATAATGTTATTTTATCATATGAGTTAGTTATGTAATTTTCTAGGCTTACTTGTGTCTTGAGTGTTTATTTAATGTAACTTGTCATACTAACTTCTAGCTTACTAGGTATATGTATAAGGTCTTCTAATTTTTAGAGTAATAAATTGTAAGGATGAAGTAGCTAGGAGCATCTTTACAAATGATAGATTGGAGATGGACCTCTACATATGAGGATTGAATTGTATTCTTCTTTGTAATGGTCATAACCAAGAAGGCCTTATAGTCCAACATGTTGGATGTAAATCTTATGATTATATCATGAGAATAAGTATTTATTTGGATCTGAACCTCTCTGCTATTATTACATTTCTACAATATGTTTAGTTTTTGGGGGCTACGTCACCTCAAAGATGGTACACATGACCTTGCACTACATTAGATGGTATCAAAGGATAATTTAATCTTATGCTAGTTGTGTGGTGGATTGGTTATCCTTAGAGCCCTCGATCTCTTTGTTGTGAGGTGGTAGATTGTGGTTCTTCACAATTGTAGAGGACTTTGAGATGAATTGTTTTGGTTGTGAAACCTTGATGTGAAGAAATGAAATTTTCCTTGAGTGAAAAGATCACAAAATTAAGGTAGGTTACAAATATGGAAAGTCAATGACTAAGTGTAAGGCAGTTGGAGTCTAGCATTAGTTCACCAATGGAAGGTAGTTATACTTTAAGAGGAACTTAATAGCTAAGTTGGATTAGTTTTGGTATGAATTAAAAAAAAGGATTGAAGATATGATGGATTCTTGTTTGAGTTGGATCTACCAATTATAAAGATATTAGTGTGGTTGGTTAGAAGAATTTTTTAGAGAAGAAGACACTTTGCTAATGAGGAAGAGGAAAAGGTTGACTTCGTTGAAGATGATGAGGTATTTTTTGGTTTTCATGAGTAGATGGATGGATGTGACATCAAAATTATAGAGAATCTTATTGTGAGAAATGAGATATTTAATGATGAGAGTTTCACTTGTATTGATGAGTAGTTATATATTTTTGCTAATATGAATATGGTATTGGATTCACATGTTGCTACTTATATGGTTGGGGGTTCTATTATTATTGATATGGACATGGATTTACATGTTGTTGATGTGGAGTCACTTTTTTCTAATGTGGTTGAGGATCTACATGTTATTGCTAATGTAGATATGGATGATACTACTGATGTGGATTTATATGTTACTAATGTATATTTTCTTGTGGTTGACATGGTCAAGGTTTTACATGTTACTACTATTGTGGAGTTGGGTTCACATATTATTGTTGGTGAAGCATTTTGTTGTCCAGTTTGTTCCTATGAATGAGCATGTTCATGGGTAGTTGTAGCATAAAAGATTTTATGTTTGAATGGATGAAGTATAGTTGTCAAATTTTTAGATTTACTCTCTTGTCCTTTATGGATTGGAAACCTTTGGTGAAGATGAAGTCAAGTGTAGATATTTATTTAGGCATAAAAGTGTGGGACACACTTTTCTATTTACCTTTGGATTCTGATGCAAGAGCATTAAGCATGGTTTTTGTGGACCCTGTGTTCTACGAATTTAGGGTTATATTTGGGACATCTCTATGGACCTTGTCTTATCTTTACACAATGTTTAGATTGATCCTATTGGAGTTAGATCTCTTTTGGTGGTTGTTGGTAATGTGTTCCTTATTTCTTGGGCAAATATTAGAGGTATTTTTGTGATCTTTGATCCATGGGAGTTAGCTTATGTGATCTTATATCTAGATTTTTGGATGGCATATGAGCCTATGTTCAAGGCCACATAGTGTTATTTTATCATATGAGCTATTTATCTTATCTTCTAGGTCAACTTGTAGCTTGATTGTTTATTTAATATAACTTGTCATGCTAGGTATCAGTATAGAGTCTTATGATGTCTAGAGTAATAAGTTGTAAGGATGGATTAGCTAATAGAATCTTGAGGGATGATATCTTAGAGATGGATCTTTTCATATGAGGATTGAGTTGTATTCATCTTTGTAATAGTCGTAACTAGGAAGACCTTATAAATGAGCACGTTGGATGTAAATATTATGATTCTATCATGAGAATAATTGTTTATTTGAATATGATTCTATGTGTTATTGTTACATTTCCACTGCGGTTACTTATTGGGGGTTAGGTCACCTCTAAGGGGGCTACACCTAGCCTTGTACTGCATCAAGATCAATCAAGAAAGTAAACAACACAATTAGATCTAAGAAGTTAAGATAACAATGTTGTCACCATTTCATGATTGGGAGTGATTTAAGGAGTTGAACAATCCACCTAATTAGAAAGCTTAGTTAACAAATCAATATCCCTTTTCAAATTTTGAATTAACTATTGTCACATTTTTAAATTAAATTTAAATTCATATTTTTTGTCAAATTTTGGGTTAGGTCATCTCTAAGGGGGCTACACCTAGCCTTGTATTGCATCAAGATCAATCAAGAAAGTAAACAACACAATTAGATCTAATAAGTTAAGATAACAATGTTGTCACCATTTCATGATTGGGAGTGATTTAAGGAGTTGACCAATCCACCTAATTAGAAAGCTTAGTTAACAAATCAATATCCCTTTTCAAATTTTGAATTAACTATTGTCACATTTTTAAATTAAATTTAAATTCATATTTTTTGTCAAATTTTGGGTTTTGTAGAACTTTTGAGAAAATAATGGGATATCTATAATATTTTAATTGATTTTATCAATAATTAAATATTTGATTCAATAATTAACATTTTTGAGAAATTTCGTTTTATTTAATTAATCAATTCCTTTTTCAAGTGTAATTGAAAAATGAGTTTAATTTAATTAATGTGCTAGGACATTACATTAAATCAATAAATTTAGGATGATTTAATTGTCAATTAAAGTTGATATTTAGGAATTAATAGATTTTTTTAGAATATTGAAAATTAATAATTTTATGCAATTTGATATTCAAGTCAAATAAATCATAGAAATCGATATGTATTTTTGGTTAGGACTTTGATGATTTTTCAATTGATGATTGAAATTGGGGTCATCTAGTTTAGAAGACCAATTTTGGGTGATTATAGTACTTTTGTCTCTTTTCTGAGCTTGCAATTATTCATCTATCCTTTTTGAACTCTCATTAAGTTTTCTTAGTTTTTCATTTCTCTCATTTGTACTCTTCATCTCCCTAATTAGCTTGAGTTCCTTTTCACTCGTATGAATTTCTCCATGTTAGGATAGTTCTACTCCTCTTCTAGCTTCACTCTATGTACATCTCTACTTCTTATTTCTTCCCCCCTTGTTTTATTAGCCTCTAAGGCTACTCTCATTGATTCCTCTACTTCACATTTGGCTAGAATTGTGTTATCTATCTCTTCTTGCAGTTTGCTCACTTTTTTCATTATCTCCTCCTAATCCTTCTTCATATGCACAATGCTTTTTCTTATTTTATCTTTGCTAATAATGAGATAAAAAATGGCTTCTTCATATTTTGATATGATTTATTATTCCAAATTTTTAATGAGTTCATGAATCTCACTAAGTTTCTTCATGATATTCTTTCTCTTTGTTAAGGAAACCTTTAACATGTTATTCTAATCTTCAATGGTAGTGAGAGCATATTCAAATTGCTTCTAAACTCTAAAATATTACATTGGATCTTCCCTCAATCTATTAAGCTCATTACTTTTAGGGTCTTTGCTCTAATGCCAATTATTACTCCAAATTGGTACTAAGAGGGGACAGGGGGTGAATTAGTGCAAAATTTCCAACTTATTTTCTTAGCTATCACACTAAATACTTTAAATACCAGTAGCTTTAATCACAACACAATGATAAAGGTAGTGAAGTAAAAAACATACAAGTTCGCACAAAAATGAACACATTAATGACACATATTTTTGTACATGGAAACCCTCGATGAGAGCATGGAAAAAAAGGTGGGAGTAATATATACACTATCCTTTTACTATAGATAAAATGTTATCTGATCAGAGGTTAGGGTTACTCTTTCTAGGGACACATCCTATTAAGAATGGTAGTAACCTATTATGACTAAATAAATCCTTTAAAAGCTACCTTGTTAAAGTATTTACAACACTTATTCTAGGAGGTTCTTGGATAGAGGATTTATAATATGCTTTCTATTGAAGAAGGCCCAATTAAAGCTCACATAATGGTTGTAATGGTAAGAAATCAATTAAAATGGTTGATCTAAATAAATGGCACACCTTTCCTTGTAGATCTCCTAAGTACACCTTGAAGATTCCTTGATCTTCACTCTCTTTCTTGTCTTTTATTTTGATCATTTTTATATCACCTTTTTCTCTTTCCACTTAACTATGTCTATATTCAACTATCTACAACACTTCATCTCTCTTCTCTACAATAATATTCTTCTTCACTATCTCTTTCTCTCTAATCTTCAATAAATGTATCAACTATAGCAAAAATGAATTTTTACATGTTATATACTTTACAATGTCTAGGTGCCATTATTAGAATATTTGGAATAACTCAAGGCAGGTGTGTGTGGGGGGGTGAATTAGTTATCCCCAAATCTGGATGTACAAATAAAACACTTAACTTCAACAAACTTAACCCAATAACTCAGAATAAAACAGTTCACTATAACCAACTTATTCATTCTATTTTACCCTTTGTTCTATATGTGTTGAATTTCAAACACTTAGCATAGTCAAAAATAAAATTAAACTTAAAAATAGTAAGTAGCATAACCACACAACAAACATTCACACAACCTTTGATACCAAGATTTAACATGGAAACCCAATTTGGGAAAAAGCCACCAGTGACATGCTACCACTTTTTCACTCTTCTAAAGCGAGCTCTATTAGGAACTAACCTTGTTAAAGGTTACAAAACACACTGTTAGGTGTTACCCTATTAAAGGTTTTAATCACCTTGTTAGGAGTGCCCTTGTTAGAGGACTTAAGAACACTCCATTAGAATGTGACTATTAGGTCAACATTATCAAAATAATTTTATAACTTCTAGAATGGTTAGAAAGTAATAATGAAACTTTGATTTGATAACATACAACTCACTTTGCAAATTGAGATCTTTTTTCAACTCAATTCCAGTTCATTAAATGGTCTCCATTATTCTCATCATCTTGGATTTGGTTGACAACTCTTCAAGCAATCCTTCACCCCACAAAATTTGCACAAATCCTTACAAGTCTATATTCCACTTGTCTTTGCAAGTTTCCAGTCCAACAAGCCCTTAAAATATAGCAGTTACCTCCTTAAATAGGACCTTTGATCTTTTTGAACTTAATCACAATCAAAGATCTTAGAGTTTACAATAAGATCCAAAACATTCAATAAATCTACCCATCTTCTTGTTCTTCTTCTCTTTTCAATACTTCTAAAAACATCTCTTCAAATCTTAGCCTTTGATCACTCAACTAATCCTTTTATTATATTAAATAATAAATCTTGTCAATCCTTATTGTTAACATATTTTTCTTATTCCAATATTTCAACCATGCCAACAAAAAATATTGATTCTTTCACAAACTATTCTTTTGCTGTCACTCAATCATCACTATGCCTTTCTTCTTGATCTTTACTAGATCACTCGATCAATACTACATTTTCTCACTCAGTCATCACTATTCAACTCGGTCGATACTATCACTTAGAAATCTCTGTCACTTGGCCAAACTAATACTCGATCAACACTACTCTGCTCGACAATGCTTAAGATTCATCATCTTCTACCTCAAATCCTTCATTGACTATGCAACATTGATACTCAATCAAGCTTATCCTTTTGACTTGTTTCAAATCTTATCTTTATCCAACTATCTCCTGCTCTTCATGTATTGATTTAAAAAACACATTATCTTATCAAATAATAACTTATCAAGTGCCCATTGTAATTCCATCTCACTCACACATCTCCACTCAACATTTCACTAGGTCATCTCATGATCTCTTCTTTTCAAATTCTCTTCATCAATCAATAGATATATAACTCTACACTATTAGTGAATGTCTCTCCACTAGGTTTTACATAAATGATAATATAACAATTGTTCCAATCAAGATCTTAAAAATTGTTGCTCCAACAATCTCCCTCTTTAGCATTGATGGAGATACCCTTTTAATGGAAACACCCTTCCACCATTCACAAGATATAAAATATCTTCAAGTTACCATGCAATACAAAAAGCATCGCCTTAAGTGTTCAACTATAGTGAATTTCTCCCTCTATGTTTAATAGGTAGATAGGTAGATCTTCTTAGTTTCATTCTGATTCTCATCTAGTTAGCTTCAATGATAACAATAGTCTTCAACTTGCTTTAAGATCTCCTTATTCTCTATATTCAATCTCCCTTTTCTTTCTCTTCCTATCATATGATCTTCCTTCTTCATCTACAATCTTTATCATCTCCCTCTATGATAACTACCTACATTCTTCATTATCATCTCACCCTCTTTGATAATAATTCCAAAGATATCTTAGTCACCAAAGGAACATTAGGTACTATATACTTAAATTTGTGTCACACTCTAAACCCTTCTATCCAAACGATTCCGTGAGTTGGAATGCTTGGATGTTGGCTTAGAGCTCCCTATCTACGGAGTGCAAGAAGTTAGTATTCAAGCATGAAAGCTCTTAGCCAAGCCTTAGAAATTTACTTCTTGCTAGTAAACCATGCAATGGGAGGTTCTTTGAGACAAGAGAAAGAGTGCAAATATCTCAAAGGAATTCCTCAAGAATGCAATGCAACTAAAGATTAAATTAGAATGAAGATGAAAAGTGCAGCTATTCTAAGCATGGATGAGAGTGTTAGAATACCATTATTAAGCTATGTGAGATTAAGCTACATGTAAAAATGAAAGCCAAGCTAAGCTAGAATGCCATGATGCCATGGATGAGAGAATGTAGACAAGAAATAGAAGTTCTCCACAAAGCTCCAAAGAAACCTGTTAGAAAACTTGCAGCATAACAATATTCAAAATGAGGATGGATTGAGGGGGAAAGCTCTCTCCCTTTTAAAGTTGTATGGATGGTAGAGATCAAGATGAAGATGGTGGATGATCAACGGTGGAATTAAAAAATAGGTGTGATCCATGTGCACACACAAGTCAACCAATAGAATATAAGTTGACTTGTCATATAAGACAAAAAGTCTCACAAGCCTTTTCTTTTAATTGTAAAATAGAAAAAGGACTTTATGTGTGCACTTTAAGTGGGTTAGAAGAATGGGGTATTTTATTTAATTAAAAGGAGACATGTTCTTTTAATCAAATAATGAACTTAGGATAGTATAGTCAAACTATAGGTTATAAACAAATAATTGATTATTAGCAATTTGGTCTAGGTAAATGATTAAATTAATTTAGCCAAAATGCTGAGAAGGGGGCTAATAGTATAGATGACCATTTTTAGGTGATTACATTTTCCCCTCTTTGACTAATGTGTGGTCGATCTAGGAACACATTATGTCAAAGAAAATTGAAGCCAAGTAGGCGATGATAGATATAGATATCTAATTCCAAATAATGAAATGCAGAAATAGATAGCAAGTCCTGAATGCACAGCCTGATAGCGGTAGTACTAAACATTAGGAAGATTATGTTAGGATCCAAAAAGAATTCTAACATCTAGCAAAGTGAATAGATCAAGAGCAAGTGACAAGGTCAAACAAATGCTCCTAAGAAATAGATAACTGTAAGAATAAGCAATAGAGTATTTATGCCCCCTCAAGATCAAAATTGAAATGAGGTAAGAGGAAGTAGAAAGTAGCTAGACATGAGAAAATTGAGATATAGCAATGTCTGATATGATAGATAAATGATTAGAACCCAAGAATGACTATAAGAAACTGATAAAATGCCCTAGTTTGACCAAAGTTGACCGCGAAAAAGAAACCATAAAAATTAGGTCAAATTCAGTAGAAAGAGGATTTAGATGTGAAAAGGTGAATAGAAGTAGATATGAAGTATCGAAATGATGAAGACATGAAGAAATGAAGATGCCTCAGCGATGATTCAAAGATTAGACCTCAAACAGTCAGCTAACTGCTCAGAAGAAGGTAAAATTTTAAAATGCAATTTTGACCATCAAGATGAACTCAAATTTTGATTTCAATTCAGAAAATGGATCCAGGACATTGAAATTAGCTAGGGGTGCAATTTTTGCGCAATTCCAAGGAGTTTGAAAATTAGGTCAAAATGAGGTTGGAGGCTATAAAAGGGTTCCAAGTGTCATTTTCACTATTCATTTGTCTTTTTGTGATTTTGAGAGATTTTGTGTGGTCCCCATAGCACCATGGCTCAGGCGAACATTCCTCTTCATCGACACCATTTCGAGCACAACCAGTTGCACAACCGGCTAGAGCGATATGGGGCATCAGTAAGTAACTACCTTTTTGTCGCTTTTTTGAGCTTTTTGTGAGCTTTTTTGTACATTTTAAAGTTTTTTGAAAAAAAGTCACGCGATACTCTTAAAGTATCGCACGAGCTCAAAAAAACTGTCGTGCGACACTTTTTTCCAAAAAAAGTATCGCACCATTCAGAAAAAGTGTCGCCCTGGCCATACCCAAATGTCGCATGATGCAGTGCGAAATGTCGCACGACATAAAAATATCACACTCGTGTTTAAAAAGTGTTGTGCGACACTGTTTGAAAAAATGTGTCGCACTCTTTTTGTAAAAAGTGTCGCACAGCTAGTTTTGTTGTTTTTCTTAATGTTTTTTTTTGTCATGTGACTATTACTGATGATTGCTTGTTTTACCTACATAGGAGGTATTCCCGACATTACAGATTAGAGCTCCCAAGGTGGTTGGTTTGCACGTTGTGGAGCATTTGAGTGATGAGGAGTAGACGATGCTAGTGGCTATGGGCTTGCGTTGGGTTGTACGGATGCCCCATATTTGAGCAAACCATGGTTTGTTGTTTGCACTAGTAGAGAGGTGGCATAGCGAGCATAACACCTTTCACTTACCGACTAGTGAGGCATTGATTACTTTGGAGGATGTATATCACATTCTACGAGTTCCATGCACTAGCGAGCTGGTAAGTTACTTGGTTAGTAGTTTGTTGATTTAGCCATTTCAATGTTGGATGCCAAGTGTACTGATGTTAAGTTTTGGTGATGGCACAAGTGTACCTTGACAGAGGGGTGAGTGTGAGTGCAGGAGCTTTTCCAGGATGTGACCATTCTGGACCATCACCTAAGTTGGGAGAGATTGATGACTGAGTACGGATATGATTATCCTTTTCCCAGCTTGTTATGCTCTTTGGTAGCCCAGGCCTTGGTGACAGACCGAGGCTAGAAGGGCTTTCCACTAGGATGGGTTTGACTGGTATATGATCTAATCTCTCGACCACGTAGGATGGCATAGGGGCCTACTATACTAGCAAAGATGTACCATGAGCTTCATGAGATAGTATACCATGAGCGTGAATCATGGGCATGTGGAGCAATGTTAGCGCAAATCTAGGCTTGGGAGCACATCGCTGTGATCCAACCATGGGTGCAGCCAGCCATATATTTTTTGCTATAGAGGTTTCATCCCACAGAGGCATAGTGGAGATGTGACCTATTACTGATGCCTATTTGATGAGCTAAAAACATTCACATGGCGACCGTATCGAGAGTGTCAGCAGTGGTTAGATTCATGGGAATTAGACTACATGTGGTATAGCAGACCGCTGGTGGGTTGGAGCACAGACATTGTGGAGTGGTTTGTGATCAGTCATGTATGGTGATAGTTTTTAGAGTGATAGGTGGTGTCAGTGGAGACCACTACCTATGCCCAGATGTGCATAGATGAGTGATTGGGATGGCTATCAATGCTGAACTATCAGACAACATTTTGAGATATCGCAACACTAGTGGCAACTCCCTAAGATTATCACCCAGATGTGGCAGATGTAGGGGCTGATCTAGATTATCTTTATGAGATGCAGAGACACCCATTCCCCCAATTCACACACCCAAATGTAGCACCTATGAGAGTGGGAGGTGGAGGTGGTAGCAGAGGAGGAGAAGGTGGAGGGAGAGGGAGGGGAAGAGGTGGTAGGCAGATGGAGGGGGAGAGTTCCTGAGTAGGGTAGAGGAGGATGTGAGTGCAGGCGATGCAGGAGGGGAAGGAGTCATCAGAGTTTGATGGTGATGATGGTGGAGAGGAGGAGGTGCCCCTAAGGAGATGACGAGCAGTTGGGGTAGAGGCACCTGTAGAGCAGCCAACAGGAGGAGAGGAGCAAGGTGTGAGGATCCATGCCTTGGAGGCAAAGCTGCAGGCAGCTCAGGTGACCATTGTAGTATGGGATCAGCAGCTAATGGATGAGCGAGCATGAGTAGATGAGCTATGCTAAGAGCGGGATACTACAAGGTGAGAGGTAGAGCATCATGGTGCCTGAGCTACATACTATTATGCCACCTATAGGAGTGTGGTACCACCAGGACAGGGTCTTCCTAATTATTCAGAGCGAGTGGGCAGATCAAAGGGTGCAGTGCAGGCATCAGATAGGAGACAGGCTCCTCCACCAGGGCCAACACCAGCTGTAGAGGGTGGCAGTTAGACATGACATTGTGTTTTGATTTGTACCTCATGTATTTTTGAGACATATATTCAAATTTTGGATCTCACATTTGTATATGTACCATGACACATTTGATATATATATTAGATACTAGGTTTATCGATATTCTTGTGTACTTGTCTCAAAATGTATTTTTCAGCTTTCATGTGATGTTTTAGTTTTAGTTTTCAGCTCATGTATGTGTATATGCTTATGTGTATTAATTTTGATCTCTCATATGGGTGGTATAGACTTTAAATGTTTTTGTGAAAATGTGACACTTGGATAGATCGTATGTGATGATTTTTGCATTAATCCCTTGTGATGACAGGTTAGCAAAGAAATGTAGTGAAAGATTAAGAAGGTGAAAAGACAAGAAGAAGTGAAAGATAAAAGAAACTAGCTGATATGTCCATGAAAAATATGAAGAGAGAGAGCTCTTCCCACATGTAGAAATGTGCAACTAGAAAAAATGGCATGAACCTAAAATGCAAGCTACTATGCAAAGTGGTTTACCAGTAAGAGACTCATAACATTTACACTCTTAATTTCATCATTGAGTATTTATTAGGGACATCATGAGATCATACAACCATCACTAGTATAACTATGAGGATATGAATATGATTGATATTAGATAAGTATGTGGAAATCCAATCTAAGCATCATAGACATGTAAGTCAAGATAACTATGTGATTAGATTCCCTAAGTTTAATTTAGCAAGATTACACCTATATTAAGGCATAAGCGCCAGGATAAACCCTGAGTGCAGTCTTGCAAAATAGTCAAGGATGATACATTTGTAAGTCAATGTGTTGAATAGGACCAGCATAAATGCTTACAACACTATAGACAAACAAAAGTATACCCACAAGCAGAAATCAAGAAAATATGTCCCATGCCCCCAGTCTTCTAGTCAATGACATCCTCAAAAGACTATTAGGGAGGGAACACATGGCAAAGAAATCATCATAGACAACACACAAAGTAGATAAAAATCAGCATAGCTCAGTTGTTTAAGTGTTAAAGTGCATGTGTGCAAGTCACTTGGCCATTTCTTCAAGACTTGATTCTGATAGGGAGAAATATCGCAACATCGAAGACCGTAGGTAAACTATTTGAAAAGTGTTGAAAAACACTTGATGTCAAGCTGGGGGAAGTGTTGAGAAACACTATTTTGTGAGTTGTCCAAGAAACCCTAATGCACAAGAATACCTCAATAGGCTAAGTAGCTATGCCCCTAAGACGAGGACAAGAAACAATTCCAAGCTAGGAAATGTGTAGTGAAGTGGATGATTGAGATTGATAGACATAGGTGCAAGGGTTTCAAGTAGCGCCTGTTTCCAGGTTTTCACCACTTGACAGATTTTTTCAGGACTTTTTTCAATTTTTTTTATTTTTTTTTGTATTTATTTATTTTTATTTTTTTGGTGATACATCAAAGCGCCTATTGCTAAGTTTTCACTAAGATGATCTTTTTTCAGGACATTTTCTAATTTTAGGATTTTTTTAGGATCATAGATATATACAAGATAGCTGAGTGGAAAGCCTCTAAGTATAGAACTTCTTCAAGTGTAAGATGTTGATAGGCTCTGCAAGCTCTTCACCCTCTGAAGTAGACAATTGGTAAGCACCAGACCTGAATGCTATTGTGATAATGTAAGGACCCAACCAGTTAGGTTCAAATTTCCCTTTATGCTCTCGATGTTGCTGATTTTTTGGATTCTCTCTAAGCATGAGTTCACCAACCTAGAACTCATGGGGCTGAACCTTCTTGTTATATTGTGTATACATGCATTTTTGATAAGCCCTCATGTGATCAAAAGTAGCCTTATGACGTTCATCAAGAGCCTCTAATTCTTGTACTCACATAGCTCTATGGTCTTCATCGGTTATTAACCCATGTAAGGAGATGCGCAAGGAAGGTATCTCAACTTCTAACAAGAGAACAACCTCAGAGCCATAGACTAGAGAAAAGGGTGTAGCCCCTGTAGGAGTACGAATAGAGGTTCTATAGGCCCAAAGTGCTGGATTTATTTGCAAGTGCCAATCTTTCCCAGACTTGTGAACTATGCGGTGTAGGATTTTCAGCAGTGTTTTATTAGAGGCCTCAGCTTGGCCATTCCCTTGGGGATAGTAAATGGAGGACCAGTGTTACTTAATTCGAAACTTTTTGCATAGCTATTTTAAGTCCTTATTCTTGAACTGCCCTCCATTATCCGTAACAATAGAGGATGGGATACCATATCGGCAAATGATGTGATTCAGTATAAACAGGGCAACATGTTTGCCTGTAGCAGCAGATAATGGTATAGCTTCAACCCATTTAGTGAAATACTCTGTTGCTGTGATGATGAATTTATGACCGCTGGATGAACTTGGATGAATCTTTCCTACCAAGTCAAAGGCCCATTGTTGAAATGGCCAATATGTCACAGAAGGGATTAACTCTCACTTGGGAGCATGTATCAAGTTTCCATGGAGTTGACATTTCTGACAGGACTTTGCATAGCGCACAGCATCAGCTTGCATGGTGGGCCAGTAATAACCCATCCTAAGTAGTTTTCGGGCAAGTGCAAGGCCATTAGAATGTGCCCCACAAATGCCATCATGGACTTCGACAAGTGCCATCTCGGACTCTTCTAGCTCTAAACACCTAAGAAACGTTCCATCTAGACCTTTCCTATACAAGTTACCAGAGACCAAAGTATAGTGTGAGGCATTATGAAGGAGTTGGCATTTTTGGTTGTGTGTGAGGGTTTTGGGAATAACTTGCTCATGTAAGTAGGAGAAAATAGCCACATAGCAGGAGGAATCGTGACCCACAACAGTGTAGATCACCTAGTTATCTGAGGAATCATAGGCTGGATGACACAATTCTTCCACCAGGAACTCAAATCGCGATTCATGTTCTTGTAATTGGAGGATAGATGCTAAGATGGTCATAGCATTAGCAACCTTGTTTTCTACTCTAGGAATATGTTGAAATGTTACAAAGGTAAAATAATTCCTTAGAGCATCGATCAACTTTTTATAAGGGATCAACTTGTCATCCTTTGTTTGATATTCATTATTCACTTGGTTCACAACCAATTGAGAATCCCCATAAATGTGTAGCTTAGTTATTCGCCATTCAAGGGCCATTTTGATCCCATTTGTTAATGCTTCATACTCTGCAATGTTGTTTGTACATGGGAACAATAGTTTGTAGGATTTTGGGATCGTATAACCATGAGGGGAAACAAACAAAATCCCTACTCCAGCTCCATTCTGTGTGTGGGATCCATCAAAAAACATCTTCCATGTTTTGTTAGTAATGTACATGATCAAGGTATCTAGAAACTCAATTTGCATAGGTGCTACATCTTAAAGTGGGAAGTCAGCCAACTGGTTAGCTATGGCCTGTCCTTTGATTGCCTTACATTCAACATACTGAATGTCAAATTCGAAAAGAATCATCATACATTTAGCAAGGCAACCAGTAAGTGTAGCTTTACTTAATAGATGTTTCAAAGGGTCTATCTTGGCAATCAAGTGAACTGTATGGGTCAACATATAATGCCAGAGTTTTTGGGAGGCAAAAACTACATCAAGGCATGCCTTCTCTATACTTGTATAATTTAGTTCATAAGCCACCAAAGTTTGACTGATAGAGTATATGGCTCTTTCTTTACCTGTGTCATCACTTTGGGCTAAGAGTGCCCCTAGAGAAGAATCCATAGCTGAAATGTACATAATCAAAGGTTTTCCCAGAATGGGTGGCATCAAAACTAGTGGTTTTGCCAAGTAGCCTTTGATTTGATCTAAGCTTTGTTAACAGTCACTGTTCCAAATATGGGTGGATCCTTTTTGCAAATTTTTATTGAAAGGTTGAGCCTTATCAGCTAATTGAGAGATAAATCATCTTATGGATTGTAGTCATCCTTGCAGACCTCTAAGCTGACTGATAGTCTTTGGTGGAGGCATATCCATGATAGCTTGGACCTTTTTAGGGTCAACCTCAATGCCTTTTGCTGAAATGATATAACCTAGCAATTTTCCAGAAGTGACACCAAAGGAACATTTTTTTGGATTCAGCCTAAGTTGGAATTGTTACATACGGTCCAATATCAAACTAAGGTCTTTGAGATGTGTGTCTCATTTCTTTGATTTTGCCAATGTGTCATCAACATAGTCTTCCATGTTTTTATGCATCATATCATGAAAGATGGTTGTCATTGCTCTTTGATATGTAGCGCTAGCATTTTTAAGCCCAAAAGGCATGACATTCCAACAAAAGGTACCCCATGCACATGTAAAAGCTATCTTTTCTTGGTCTGTTGGAGCTATCTTTATTTGGTTGTACCCAAAAAATCCATGCATGAGCGAGTACATCTCATAACCCATAGTCTATCATATCGATGTTTGGTAGTGGAAAATCATCCTTGGGGCACGCTTTATTGAGATCTCTAAAATTAGTACAAACTTGTATGGATTCATCATGCTTGGAGACAAGTACAACATTGGAAATCCACTTGGCATAAACAATGGCCCTAATGAAGTTTGCATTCAATAGCTTGTCTAACTCTATCTTGACCAGTAGGGCCACATGTGGATGCATTTTTCTCAACTTCTGTTTGATAGGTTTGACATATGGTGAGATTGATAAGTGATGCATGATGAGATCTGTATCAAGCCCTGGCATGTCAGAGTATGTCCATGCAAAGTTGACCTTCTTGTCTTGAAAGAATTGAGCAAATTGTGTCTTCTCTTTGTCTAACAAAGATTGAGCTACATGGATAATCTGAGGACATTCTTCTATTCCCAAGTTGATAGGCTATGTAGGTTCAACTAGAACCAAAGATCTATCCTAAAAATAGCTTGGCAAACTACCAAGTACCTCATCCGCAGGTGCCTCAGAGAGGTTTTCACCATTAGATACACCTTTATTTTTACTTTTTTGAGGATCAAACACTACCACAATGTGGTTTTCGCCATCTGATCGCTTATTTTTCTTTTTAATTTTTGACTGAGGTACTTGATATCTGATTCTATCATGTTAACCGCAGGTTCACTAGTGGAAGAAATGATAGGTTCAATTGTGTTTAGATAACAAGCGATCTCATAGTCATTTTGGAAAGATCGTATTTCAGGTCTTTGATTTTGGATAGACCAATCTATGAGATATGGGTGAATTAGTGAGAGTGAGGGAGAAGTTTCAATGTGATTGATATGGAGGAGTCATCTCTGGTGACCTGTGAAGTTGAGCGTATAGAAAATGTTAGAAAAGAGTCCAGCTCAAGAATAGTCCTAGAGGAACTAGCATGATCCATTGAGACATGTTGTGAGTTAAACTCATCTGAACCCATACTAGACCATTCAACTACATCGGGTTGGGTTACATAGGCATGAATGACATCCACCCCTAGCTCACAAGATGCATCAGAAAGGCTTTCCCACTCATACTCATGAGAATCTGTACTTTGACCCCTAGCTATGAGATGGGCAATATTCTGCCTAATTTGTCCTCTATTTATGTCCTCAAAAGTAGACCCTTCTTTTTTATGTTGTTGGGAGGTAGAAGCTTCTTCATTATTATCAATCACTATTTCTTCTCCCCAAAGGAGGGAAGTGAGAGGAACAAAGTCTTCATCTTGTGCAGTAGTAGAAATTATGGGAGAGTCATCATCCTCTAATTCACTAGACATGAGCAATCTTCAATCACAGGTTGGCGTATTATTGTTTAGCCCAAAGCCTAGACCAGTGGTGTCTCAAGCATCACGACCTTGAGTGTGACTTAAATGTTCAACTAGACCATTCTTACAACCAGTTAAGGACCCATGGCCTTGGTAGCCCATTTTTGTCAGAAATTTATAGCCTTTTCCATATTTTTTAGGAGAAATAGGATTAGTCACTGTAACCTCCTCGTCTTCCTCTTCTCTATAGATCCAATCCCTAGTCTCTATAGAAGCAGAAGACTTCTTTGCAATAGTTGGTTTCCCATAGGACTGAGGGGAAATTGGTAAGGCAACAATAGAGTCCAAAGTGTACTCGCCCATACCAAGGCTCATCATTTTCAGTTTTTGTTCACATTCTGTGAAATATGGTGCAAGCTCATGAGAAGAGCGATTGTGGGGGACTAGCATTTCAGCAGCAGATAATGTGTTGATAGACATAGAGTTGTCATCAGGGACAACTACTTCAGTACCATTAAAAGGGAACGTAATGCACTAATGGTATGTAGAGGGTACTACTTGCATATCGTGAATCCATGGCTGTCCCAACAACAAGTTGTATGCAAGTGGTATGTTTAAGACTTGGAAAATGACATTCTTCTCAACTGGACCAACTCTAATTGGAAGTACAATTAGACCTTTAGAAGGCCTTTCAACCTCATCATAGGCCTTTATAGTGATCTTGCGCTTAGGATCGATGGAAAATTTAGACATGCCCAATTGTTGGATTACATTAAACGAAATGATATTTAACCCTGCACCATTGTCTATCAAGACTCGGTGGATGCAGGTACGAAAGATTTGAACTTTAACATAAAGAGCAAGATTATGGGGATGACTGAGAGATTGGTCATCTTCTTCAAAAAAGGTGAGATAGTGAGGTGAGGAGATGTGGTTCACCATAGCTTGGAATCATTCCACATCAATATCTATGGGAACATTGGCAGAACGTAAAGCTTTCTCAAGGATATCCCAGTGCAAAGGAGATAACTCTAGCAATTCAAAAATGGAGATTTGTGCTTGTGTGCATTGCAGTTGGGTAACAAGATCATAGTTGGAGATCTTGGAAGTAATTGGTTACTTAGAGGATGAAGCATTTTTAGGATCATTAGCAACTTTTAGGACAACCTTAGATTGCCCCCTAGTGACAGCGTTAAGTGGTTCACCCTAAGAAGATGAAGACTCAGCCACTCGGAGTACCACCTTGGGTCCAGTATCAATATGATCTTGAGGAGTGGATCATGTCCTTAAGACCACTCTTGGTTGTTCATCTTCAGCATCATAATTTGGCCAATTGTAATTGTTGGAGCTTTCCATACATATGTATTCAACGGGCTCAAGCATGCCTATAACATTATCAGTGTTAGTGTAAGCATAACTAATTTTGGTGTCATGATTCTTTTTGGTAGCTACCCTTGAGGTCTCACCCTTTCGTATTCAGGTAATGGTTTTTGGAAAGCCTTATGATCAGTATTCTTAACAAGGCCATCTGTAACAACTTTTCCAGCTTTGATAAGGTCTTGAATTACATCTTTGAGTTTGAAGCAATTCTCTATGTTATGTCCTTTACTTCGGTGATAGCTGCAAGTATGATCTTCTCTCCACCATGGAGGTCTAACAGGTGGATCATAACGATGTGAGTTGTCTGACAAGGTAACCAATTTGTTTGCAATTAAGGTTTTTAAAACCACTTCATATGGTTTGACCATAGGTGTGTAAACACATTGCTTCTTTGCAAATTTAGAGCCTTTGTCAAAGGGTTGTGGTTTTGAACCTTTTTGTTGCTTTGCTGCATAGATGGCATTGGAAAGGTTAAATGCAGGTTCCTTAGTCTTAGGAGTGTCCACTACTCCGTCATTGACAACATACTTTTTTTTGTTCCAAGGTTTGCCTTTGTCTTTACTGTTTCCATTGTTAACTCTATCCTTGTTTATGGAAATGTCACCTCTTTTGGTAGCAACATCCTCAATGCGATATGCACTTTCTACCATGGCATTGAAGGATGTGAATAACTATTTTCTTAGATTAAAGTATAATTTGGGTACAAGCGTATTGACAAAAATGTCAATTTTTTTAGGCTCAGGCACTTGCCGAGGATACCGAGAGTATAAATATCTCCATCGTTGAAGGTATATTGCAAAAGATTCTCCTGGTTTTTGTTTGATGTTGCATAAGTCTAGCACAGTCACAAGATGTTGAATGTTGTATGAATATTGTTGGATGAAGCGTTGCGCAAGTTTGTCAAATGTTTTAAGAGGATGACTTAATTTTGTGAACCATTCCATAGCTTTTCCTCTTAGAATTCTAGGAAACAAACACATAAGAAAGGTGTCTTCATGCATAAATTCCATGCTAATAGCATAGAAATGTCTCACATGGTCGTGAGGGTCACCATTTCCATCATATTTGTCATACTTAGGAACCTCTATATCCTTAGGAAATGGTAGCATGTATAGACTCCTATCAAATGGAAGAGTGCAAATTGATTCAACAAATGATGTCTTAGGTGGCTCTTTTGAAGTTTGCAGTTGTGCAAATTGTTTCCTTAGTTCCTGTATTTCTTCCCTTAAGATTTCAGCCTCAGTGGGCTCTCATTTTGGAATAATATGTTCAACATTAAAACCTTGAGGGAGTTTCCATCCCCTAGCTGCCATGTATCGAAAGTATTGGTCTCCATTTTCCTCTAAAGCTCTGAGCATTAGTTTTTGGGCAAAGCCATCTTGTTGAAATTTGATCACATCTTCGCTAGTTACTTCTTCATCACTATCATGATGAGATGGTTTAGGTGACAGACATGTGCCAGTGGTAGCTCTAGGAGTCCTTGGAGGCATGTGATTACCATCATTGTTCTCAAAATGATTTCGAGGATAAGTTCCTTTATATCCTTCATAGCGTGTCTGATTGTTAGTTTCAGCTTGTTGATTTTCTCTCTCCATAGCGTATATAGCCTCCAAAGTCTTTTGGGTTTCATGTACTTGTTCTTCTAAGTGACATTTAATTTCATCAGGGTGCACCATAGTGACTATACCACTCGTATCCTGGGGTGTCTCAAAGGGTGTACCAAATGGATTTTCAAAACTATAAAGTGGGTTGTGTCGAACGTTAGCCATTTGTGTTTGAGAAAATTTGAGATTCTTATCACAAGGTTGTTTGCGAGGATGTTTGGGTGGTGTTTCCAATTTCTTGAAAATGAAAGGCATGTGGCTACCATTACCAACTTGATATCTAGTTGTGACCGACATGTAAAGAGTTGTCTTTGTTTAGCAGGACAAGAAAAGTGAGCCAAATTTGAAGCTTTTACGATTAGGACAAGTCACTTGTCAAAATGTGATAGATGGCTTGTCAAACAGTGCTCAAGATCTTACAGCATGGGTGACTCGAGCCAAGTGGACGAGTGAGAAGATCAATAGCAGATAGCTAGAATAAAATAATAGCTGAATTTTGACAAGGGATTCATAGAGACGTTTCAAGACTTACATTCGACGGACTAAACCCATCTTTTCAACCTAGGATGAATTCTTCACACACTGATACGTAGCCAAGATCAAGGGTGACCAGCGTGACGCTCCTTAGACCAAATAAATCCAATTGCAAACTCTATTTTTGACCCAAAATGACTCTAGGTGATACTTTCTCAAAAGGAGGGAAACATAAGTTCAACAAATAGTGTCATGCAATAGAATTTCAGGAATAGTGTGACACATTTTGTTTAGGCGACAAATATTTGAACTGAGTGCGATAGAATCTTGCACACAATATGACAGAATTTACTACTGACATGCGATAGAATTTTTTTGAAAAAAATGTCGCGCTATATTTCTCATGAAAGCATGCGACAGAGTCCCAGTTTTGTGCAAAAAAAAGTCAATTTTTGGTTTGAAGTTCTTTTCAATTTTTCAATCAGACAGTCGTTTCAATTAGACATCATTTTGTTTCAGTTCGTATCAGTAAACAACAAGGTTTGCAAATAGTAAGTGTAGTAACATGTCTCAAAACAATTGATCAAGGGTAAAAACAACCTTGTCAATACGCATTTGGTATATTAGAACAACCTTCCTAACAACTTTTTATCGGAATGTTTATGTTGCAAGAATGTTAACACTGGTCAAAACATTGAAAACAATAGCCAAGAAATCTACCTTAGAGTCATGGTTCATTACTCAACAACTTGGGCCACGCTTGATGCTCCTTTGCCTCACACCAAATGGTTTCCCACAAGAGATATTGGCTTTGTCATGGAAGTGCCATAAGCACAACTAAGGGAACACATATGGTGAGTGTAAATCTTGGGGTGATCCAGGTAGTCCACTAGGATCAATCCTTGCACCAAGAAGTTGAGAAACTAAAAAGGGTAATTACTAACTTAGGGTTTTTAGATCAAGCTTTCGTTCATAGCGTTCCTCTTGCTCCCAATTATGGGACACCTCACCTTGCAATGAGTAATCGATCTCATGATCACAAGAGTACCTTAAGCATTCTTGCCTAGTGATCTCTCTATGGTCAAAATCCCATAAGCAATCACACTAGGCGAAGATAAACACAATGTCTACCAAAGTTTTGTGTCCTTGGTAGCCTTGAGTTTATAGTGGGTTGGAAGAGCCAGGTAATTGAATTGTCCTCACTTGGGTCGTTTCTCTCAAGTTGTCTGAGAGCAGGTCCTCTAAAAGATTCTAACTACACAAAGTGGATCAACTTTCGAAAGTCAAGATTGCTGGTTCACCACAAGGGTGAAGAGCATACTCTCCTATTCCAATCGTTTTCTCCCAAACACGCCAAGAAGATTTAGTTACCCCTTGCTTTTGAAACCAAATGGCAAGTCAAGATTTCTGATTCACCATGAGGGTGAAGAGCATACTCTCCTATTACCAAAAAGACTCCAATCACAAGTTTTATGTGCCTATAAAAAATGAACAATTATTCAATGCCGTACATGAAAACAAAAAAGCAAGAAAGTTTGGGTTTTTATGCTTTGGGCAGCCCTGCAAACAATGTTAGTAGCCCTTGCACATTTGAAGCTTTGACATGCATTCTTTTGTATGCAAGGTTTCAAATTTCTTTTTTTTTTTTTACCAAAGAGGGCAACCTACAATCACAACTCGTTAGCCCACAAGTTAGCATGAAATAATCACAAAAATTGTGAATTAAACCTCTGTAAAATAGCCTAGAAATCTTCTTAAAAACAATAGTCAGCCAGCTAAGAAAAAATTTGATCACAACCCTCAAGGAACAAGCAAAAAAATGTCAGGTGATACTTTTTACTAAATAAATGTCGTGCGATACTTCTTAGTATAGCGGGGCGACAGTTTCTGTTTAGGTGATATTTATTCTTTAGCCGTACGATAGATTTTTGGACAGAGGGCGACATAATGCAAGCGTAAAGTGTGACACTATTTTCAAAAAAGTGTCGCATGAAAGTACTATGAATTGTCACATGATACTAGAAAAATGTCGCCCAAGACTGCAACTGTAAAAAAAGAAAGAGCAGTAAGGGAAATGCAAGCAGATATAGTAAAATGCAGGGTGAAATGTACAGTCCAGCCCCACGGTGGGCACCAAAAATGTACACTTGATTTGTGTCACACTCTAAACAATGATTCCATGAGTTGGAATGCTTGGATGGCGGCTCAGAGATCCCTATCCACGGAGTGCAAGAAGTTAGTATTCAAGCGTGAAGGCTCTCAGCCAAGCCTTAGAAATGTACTTCTTGCTAGTAAACCATGCAACGAGAGGTTCTTTGAGACAAGAGCAAGAGTGCAAATATCTCCAAGGAATTCCTCAATAATGCAATGCAACTAAAGATTAAATTAGAATGAAGATGAAAAGTGCAGCTATTCTAAGCATGGATGAGAGTGTTACAATACCATTATTAAGCTATGTGAGATTAAGCTACATGTAAAAATGAAAGCTAAGCTAAGCTAGAATGCCATGATGCCATGGATGAGAGAATGTAGACAAGAAATAGAAGTTCTCCACAAAGCTCCAAAAAAACCTGTTAGAAAACTTGCAGCATAACAATATTCAAAATGAGGATGGATTGAGGGGGAAAGATCTCTCCCTTTTAAAGTCGTATGGATGGTAGAGATCAAGATGAAGATGGTGGATGATCAACAGTGGAATTCGAAAATAGGTGTGATCCATGTGCACACACAAGTCAACCAATAGAATATAAGTTGACTTGTCAAATAAGACAAAAAGTCTCACAAGCCTTTTCTTTTAATTGTAAAATAGAAAAAGGACTTTATGTGTGCACTTTAAGTGGGTTAGAAGAATGGGGTCTTTTATTTAATTAAAAGGAGACATGTTATTTTAATCAAATAATGAACTTCGGATAGTATAGTCAAACTATAGGTTATAATAAAATAAATTGATTATTAGCAATTTGGTCTAGGTAAATGATTAAATTAATTTAGCCAAAATGCTGAGAAGGGGGCTAATAGTCTAGATGACCATTTTTAGGTGATTACAGGTACACTATCATACATCTTGTCCATGTAGATATCATTAGTCTCACTTATATATTTTCTCCCTCTATCATTAGGTTCATCTTCAAGATCATCTCTTCTCACCATTTCACACCTTTAAGAAAATCTTAAAGTGTGAACTTTTGTATCAATGTGTGTGATGTACTGATATTAACATTTGATGTAATGCCATTTTTCTCCTTAGTTAGTAGAAGAGAGGGGAATGACCCCTAACTTGTCTATCAAGTACTCATGTGCCTCCTTAGCTAATGCCTTAGTAAATATGCCAGCTATATATTCCTTTGTGTTTACATATTCAAGCCTCACTTCCTTGTCTTGAACCGTTTCTCTCAAGTAAATATATTTGATCTCAATATGATTTTCCTTAGTATATATAAATATATTTTTTGAAATATTTATATCACTTTTATTATCATAATAGGTTGCTATAGGATTGGAAATTTCTTCCTTTATACCTTTCAACAATTGCTTGATCCAAACAATGTTAGAACAATTCACTGTTGTAGCAACATTATCATCTTCTATTGTGGATTGAGAAATGCAATTCTTCTTCTTGCTTGTCCAATTAAGAAAGTTCCTTCACTTGTGCTTTTTCTATCATCAACATTTCTATCCCAATCTACATTAGTATAAACTTTCAGCTCAAATTTATCATTCTTCTTTTGGCATAGGCCATGGTCTTCTATTCCTTTCAGATATCTTAGTATCCTTTTCATAGCCATCATGTGATTCTCTTTAAGATTATTAAAAAATATTGCAACTATTCCAACTGCTAATACAATTTTGAGTTTTCTATGAGCTACATACTATAATTTTCCAATCATTGACCTATATAATGTGTAGTTCACTTCTTTAGAGTCATCATTCTTGGAAAGTTTATGTCTAGTAGCTGTAGGTGTTCCAACTAGTCTTGAGTCTTCCATACCAAAAGTTTTTAGTATCTCCTTAATGTGTTTTGATTGTGTAATGTAGATACCTTTCTTCATCTAATATACTTGTAGGCCAACAAATAATTTGATCTCTCCAAATATAGATATTTCAAACCCTCTCTTTATGTCATAAACAAATGGTTTATACAATTAATCTTTTCCTCCAAATATGATGATATAATCTAGAAAACAATTAGCTAACAATATATTTCTCTCAAATTCACTTCTCAAGTATTAAACTTTTTTTCATTTGTTTTTGCAAAACCAGATTTTACCAAGTATGCATGAAATATCTCATACCATGCTCTAGGTGCTTGTTTCAAACCACATAAAGCTTTATGAAATTTACATACCATTTTTTTCTTGGTAGGCTCAACAAAACCTTTTGACCATTTAATATAGACTTCCTCTTCATGTATATCATTCAAAAATGTAGACTTAACATCCATTTGATAAATTTTGAATCCTTTGTAAGAAACACATGCAAGAAAATTTCTCACTCCTTCCAACCTTGTAACTAGAGGAAACATCTCTCCATAGTCAATTCCTTCTTCCTGTGTATATCCTTTACAAACTAGTCTTTCCTTTTTCCTTATAACTTCACCTTTCTTATTCAACTTGTTCCTAAATACTCACTTTGTTCTAATAAAATTCTTGTCCTTTGGTCTGGGCACTAGTATCCATGTCTTATTCTTTCCAATTTTCTCAATCTCTTAATTCATGGTTGTAATCTAATCTTTATTCTCGAGTGCATCCTTGACTGATCTAGGCTCATACTCACATAGTAAAAATTTATTACTCCTTAGTCTTCTTATTTTCATAACACTCAAATCTTTGTCTCCAATGATTTGGTCTGGTGCATGATTTATTCTCACTACTTTGCTAGGACTGGTTGTTTTCTTCTTTTCCTATTGAGCTTCACTAGGTTCACCTAGTTCAACATTTTCAATCACTTTAGATTCTTGTTGTATTTCTATTTATATCACAGGTACATCATTTTGATATTTAGAGTTCTTTGCATGTTTCTCAACTTCTATAGTTTGATGCTCAATAGGATGTTGTTTCTCAGTAGGGCCTCTCTACTGTGACTCGATAGTGTTCACATTTTTTATTTCTTTAGTTGGTTTCTTAGGTTTAGGTATGGTGTTAGGTTATCCTTCATAGACATATACAAAATTTATTTAGTCTTCAGGTTCTTTCTTGCATTCCACCTCATTATTTTCTACAAATTCAACAACTTTAAAATTTGAACTTTACACAACCTTGTTAGTATTAGAATTCAAACATTTTTATGCCTTACTCTTTGTGGAATATCCTAGGAATATACCTTCATCACTTTTAGAATCAAGATTTTGGTTTATTGAATCTTTTAGAATATAAAATTTTCTTCCAAAAAAATTGCAATAATTTACATTAGGTGCATGTCCATACCATAGCTCAAAAGATTTTTTGTTTGTATCATTCTTGAATTGTACTTGATTCAATATGTAGACTATAGTGCTTTTCCATTATGGTCTATTAATTCTTTAAACTATACTACTTTGTGGTAGAGTCCTAGGTGAATACATCTACCTTTTGATTCTTCTATCATTGCAGAATATGCTAACTCTTTAGATTTGAACTCTCATCCTCTATCTAATCTCAAGTACTTCATACTCTTACCCATTTCTCTTTCTAATCTATCCAAATACCACTTAAACATTTGAAAATCATCATATATTTCCTTAAGAAACATTACAATCATCATTGTAAAGAAGTCAACAACAAATAAGAGAAAGTACTTATCTCCACAATATCTTTGCACTTCAATAAGACCACATAAATCAGTATGAACTAATTCCAAAATATCACTAGAAGAAAAAGTTTTTCTCTTGAAACTAGACTTAGTCATTTTTCCCAATTGACATTGTTTGCACTTCGGCTTATTTGGTTTTCTCAATGTCAGTCTTACTCTTACTTTTCTTTTCTTGCTAATCTCAACCAAATTATCAAAATCTACATGACACAATATCTTATGCGATAGCTAAACATCCTCATATTGTGAAAATAAGCACGTATGTTTAGATAGGTCTAGATAGAATAAATTACATCTGGTTTTCTCTCCACTTTCAATTAGTTCACCAATGGTATCATATATCCTTGCCTTCTTGTTAAGAAATTTAACCTCGAAGCCAAAATTGATCAATTGTATCACACTTGACAAGTTATATTTTAGATCATCAACCCAATATGAATTATCATATCTAATCTTATTATTCAAAATAATTGATCCTTTACCTTTCACATATAATGGTGTATCATTTAAAATAATTGATCCTTTAACTTTCACATAACCAGTATGAAGGAACAAATGCAAGATATCATGAGGGATTTTGAGTAGCTAAGAATGACTAAAAAGGGGAGAGGACTCTTGGTTAGCATCAAGATAGACTCTCTAAGGTTATTGTTAATGTGGTAGAAGTCAAAAATTTAGTGAAGAAATTCCCACCTCTGGAAGTGAAGAAGAAAGCTAATGAGAAAATGATGAAGGAGATGTAGAAAAAGATGGGTGCCATGGGAAATAGAATTGACAACATGGAAAGTGTTATTAAATTTTTTTTAAACTAGTATTGCTTTATATTAAAGATTGTTATAGATAACATCAAAAATCTATTTGACAAACTAGATCAAAATTCATGGGTCTAAGGATAGAACTGAGGATCAAGGACCCAATAAATGTACCAGAGCTAATTCAAAGAAAATAGAGGTTGTGGAGGACAAAAAATTTGATGAGCTAAAGGCCTTTGTGGTGAATATGAATATCCTTGTAGATCAAGTTGCTGATTTACTGAAGACCCTATGGCTATCTTGGTGGTATCTTTTTGCTGGCTTTTTGCCATTTTTTTCCCTATTTGTTGTTTTAAGGTTTCTATCTTAGTTTATTTTTTATTTTTGGTGCTGATACACAATTACTCATGGGATTTCTTAGTTGTTTTTTTTTGAATCAACCTTTCAAACATAACACTATTACCATTGTAATGAATCAACCTTTCAAACTTACTTGTATCACTAGTCATATGATGTGAACATCCACTATCAATTATCTATCTATCATTTCTACTTATATGTGAAATTAGATTTGTCTTTTCACATCTTTCATCTTCATTAGAATAATATTTCATAGCAACATACACAACATCTTCATCATTTTAATCAGTACCACTACCAGAGCTTTCTTCAACAATGTAACACTTTTTCTTACCAAGAAGGCAATAAAGTGACTAACTAGATAGCTAATAAAGTTGTCTACAGGGATGAAAATATGACATGGAGTGATAAACTTAGCAAGGGAATTGAACTAATGGTGATCATAAATGTCAATTTAAGGAAAGATTATGTGAGATCTTGTGGTTTATTATAACAAGTGGTGGTTTATTATGGAGTATAATCATATTTGAGAAGGTAATTTTCTATCATCATCAAAAGGACTTGGTACATTTTTTGGACAAAAAGATTAATTAAGGTTAAACATACCTTGTCTCCTAAGAAAGTTACCATTTTTCAAATAATTTATAGAGGTGTTTGCACTATGGGTGGGGAGCTAAGGAAATAGGAGCTATCTAGCAACAAAGGCTGGAAAGTGAAAAGGGAGGTATGGAAGATTCTCAAGAAGGTAGAGTGATAGTGTACATTAAGAAGATATATGGTTAGAAACCCCACATTACTAATTACTTCTTCAAGAACTAGTCCGAGGAAAGGGTTACACTTCATGGGGTAATAGTGGATTTGATAAATGAGTTTATAGTAGAGATAATTGATCTTCCTATGGAGGGCTTAAAATTTAGAAAGGTAACCAGTATATCGAACACTACTTTCAAGAAATTTCCCAAAATGAAAGAGGAGGAAAAAAGGATGGTGAAGAATAAAGACTTCTATGACCCAAATCAAATTAAGGTAATCTGGCAAGACATTTTATCATGTGTCTGTGAGTATTTTATTTTGGATGGTAAATCAAAAAGGGTTCATAAATTCTATTTTGTGTTTTGAACCATTTTCAGTATAAGGATAGGTTGTCCTTCCATTTCTACTTGAAATTTTCTTTGCTAAATAGTCTCCAGGCCCATAGAAAGAAGGAAACTAGGCTGATGCTCTATGAATGTCTTATTCTATTGATTGAAAATTACTGTAGAAATAATGTAGTGAAGCTATCACTTGGTGTGGAGAAGAAGGGAAAATTGGTTGGTAATAAGCCTCATCATTAGATGAGTGCTAAGTAATTAAAAACAATACTGTGAAAACTGAGGAGGGTTGTAGTGATAGTAAGGGCAAAAAGAAGGAGATTAAGGTAGAAAAAAAGGCTAAGGAGGAAGCCATGAAGATTGAGAAAAGTATAGATGAAGAGGATGAAAATGAAATAGAAATTGGGTATCTTAGTTCTAACTTGGATGGGTATTCTGGTAGATAGGGTCTCTCTCTAGTTAATAATGATGGGGAAAGAAACAAAGAGGGGGAATCAAAATCAATTTCTAAACCTTTGGAGTAGAAGGAGAATATTTTGAACCAAAGTGAAAGGCCCACACCCACTAAAAAGGAAATTATTGATGCTAAGATCTAGCTAGTCTCTGACAAGGAGAAGAATGTAGAGGTAAATTCCCTTGCCATTAAATATTAGAGTCTAAATAAGAAGAACCAAATGAAGATGATGGATCAAAAGGGTTTAAATACTGAAAATTAGTTACAGTTGAAGGATACCCAAAAAGTGACAACTAATTCGAAGAAAAGGTCTAATGATGAGACTAGAGATGAAAATAATATGGTGAAGCTATCTTTTCTCCACAAAGCTAAGTTAAAAGATTAGGCCTCTCACCATGTTGACTCTTGGATCTATAATGAAATTATTATTCTTAAGAAAAAAATGGGAGATATACAGAGAGAACTAAATGAATAAAAAATAAAGAGAGCCCATCTGGAGAACCAGGTTGGGAACATCCTTGAGAAGCCAAAGGCCTATGAAATGGAACTTTGACAACTAGTTAAAGACAATGGGAAAAGAATGGACATGGTGACTTCTAGTTTATGTGTGTCTACTACAAGTTTAGGTAAAAGGAACAATGAGAAGATTGTGTCTCCTGCTGCTATTGCTGTCAAGATTTTGGGTGGTCCTAGTAAAAGAACAAGATAAAGTATGAAGAAAGATGTATTTGATGTCTCTAGTTCTAGTGTTGATGACATCCTATAGGGTATTGTGGAGGCTAGCAAGCATCTATCCAAGGTTATTTTAAAGAAATAATTTAGTTATTAGTTTGGTTCCCTAGTATCTAGCCTATTTATGGTCATTTGGTCCTGGTTATCCTATTTTTGTTTCATTTCTAGCTTTGTTTTGTTGTTTCCTTTAGGTTCTAGGTCCTTGTAAAACCTAGTTTTGAACTTTGGATAGTTTATTTTGGTGGTTCTAGGTCCTTGTAAAACCTATTTTTGAATTTTGGATAATTTATTTTGGTGGTTCTAGGTTCTTGTAAAACCTGGTTTAATGTTTTTTTTTTTGTGAACTTAGGTTTTACGTCTTTGTAAAACTTGGGGTTCCTTATAATTTATCTTTCTTCTTGTTGTAAGGGGTTTTGGGTCCCCTCAAGACCTATTTTTTCCATAATCTAAAACTAATTTTCTTACCTCTACCATGTCTATTGTGACTAGTTTTATTGCATGTGAAATAGATAATATGAAGTTTACCTTTTTATTTATCTTTCCCTCTAAGTAGCTTCTTAGCCAATAATGCCTCAAGTTCATCAAATTATTCATCTGAGTCACTATCAAGATTCACATGTTTGCTTCTTTTCTCTTTTGTAGAGCCATCAATAGTTATTTTTTCTTTGAAATCACTTTCAACATTAGTAAGGGAGTAATTATCAAAATTAGCCAACTTAAAAACCATAAGTCTACCAACTAGACTATCCAATGTGAGATCATTACCAGGTGTTCACCTCAACTCTTGCATTTTAGAAAATTCTAATAGAATAAATAGGAAGTAAATTTCTTAGTACTTTGCTAATTACTATCTCCTTAGATATTTCACCTCTAGAACTCCTGATAGCATTCACAACTTCTTTGATTCCTACAAAATATTATGCTATATTCTCACCTTCATTCATTTTCTTGTTATCCAACTTTCCTCTTAGACTTTCTACTTTAGCTGTCATCATATTTGTGTCTTCTCCATGAATTAATGCCAACTTGTTCCATATTTTCTTTACATTAATATAGTATTTTACTTCATCAAATTCAAAATAACTTAGAGAGGATGAAAGTTATATCATCATCTGGCTATGCTCCTACTGCTCTTTCATTTGCTCAACATTCATAGGTTTGAGAATTCAATGTACTCATTTTCAAGATAGTAAAGTGAAAAATCTCAAAAACCTAATAGATGCAACTTCATCAGCCTTTACCATGCTGAAAAATTCTCCTTTCTTAACTTGGGTATCTCTCTCTTGTACATCCTGATATTTAGCATTAAGTCCTTCAAACTTTCACACACAAACACCACAAGATCTGATACCAATTGTTAGAAAATTTTAAATAATTGAGGGGGGAGGGGGGTGAATTATTTATCCCTAGGTTCATATGTATAAATCAAACAATTAATACTTCAACAAACTTAACCCAATAACTCATTGGATAAAATTGTTCACTATAACCAACTTAGTCATTCTATTTTTTAGCTTTTTTTTCTATATGTTTTGAATTGCAAAAAATTATCATAGTAAAAATAAACTTAAACTTAAAAATGGTAAGTAGCATAAATACACAAAAATATCCACATAATGTTTGACATCAATATTTAATGTGGAAACACAATTTGGGAAAAACCACCATTAACATGCTTCCACTTTTTCAATCTTATGAAGTGAGCTATGTTAGGTGCCAACCCTATTAAAGATTATTAAAAATACTATTTGGTGTGAAACTATTAGAGGATTTAATCACCCTACTGTTAGAAGTGGCCTTGTTAGAAGACTTTAGAACATTATATTAGAATGTCACCTTGAATAAAGGAATTACAAATTATTGTTCAATCAACCTTATCAAAAGGATTTACAAATTCCACAATGGTTAGAAAGTAACAATGAAACTTTAATTTGATAACATACAACTCACTTTGCAAATTTAGATCTCAGTTTGACTCAACTTTAGTTTATTGACTAGACTCCATTATTCTCATCATATCAGATCTTCTTGGTAATTCTTCAAGAAACCCTTCACCTCAAAAACTTCACACAATTCCTTGTAAGTCTACCTTCTACTTATCTTTGCAAGTTTCCAGTCCAAAAACCCCATAAAACATACTAGACGCCTCCTTAAATAGGAATCTTTGATCTTTTTCCATTAAATTACAATCATAGATCTTAGGGTTTATGATCAAATCTAAAATGTTCAATGAATCTACCCATCTCTTGTTCTTCTTCTCTTTTCAACACTTCTAGAAACATCTCTTCAAATATTAACCTTTTATCACTAAACTAATATTCTCCTTGCATTAAATAATATAGACTATCAATCCTTATTGTCAAAATGTTACGCTTATTCCAAGATTTCAACTATGTTAGCCACAAACCTTGGTATTTTCTCAAACTATTCTTTTGTTGTCACTTGGTCATTAGTATGCCTTTCTGCTCAATCTTCACTAGATCACTCAATCAATACTACATTGTTTCACTTAGTCATCAATATTTAACTCACTCAATACTATCACTCAACAATATTTGTCATTCAGAAAAATATTGATACTCGGTCAACATTATTCTGCTTGACAATTCTTAAGTCCTTAATCTTTTTATTCAACTCCTTCATTGACCATGCAACACCGATACTTGGTCAAGCTTATCCTTTTGACTTGTTTCAAATCTTATCTTCATCCAACTATATCTTATACTTCATGTACTAATTTGAATAATATATTATCTTGTCAAGTACTAACTTATCAAGTGCCCATTGCAATTCCATCTCACTCACACATCTCCACTCAACCTTTCACTAGGTCATCTCATGATCTCTTCTATTCAAATCCTCTTCATCAATCAATAGATATGGAACTCTTTACCTATTAGTGAATATCTCTCTAGTAGGTTTGACACTAGTCTTACTAATAGGTTTGACATCAATGACAATATAACAATTGTTCCAATCAAGCTCTCAACAATTGTAGCTCCAATATCCAAAACCCAAAAAATAAATCTGACTCAAAGTAGATACATTCAAATTTTGAGTCACATGCCTAAGCTAGTAGCAAGATACTTATAACACCTATTAGTAGCGATATAGACTAGCAAACCTAATAATCACCCTATAGACCCAAAAGTAGCTTTTATCCTTGCATCCTCACATTGCTTCAATTGTACAACTATCACATTATAGTGTACTATATGTGTTCATCTTCATGTGTTCCTCTTCTCTATCACATCGATGATGATTCATCAAGATAGATCACTACACAAGATTTTTTTACTCGGCCCATTTTTCTTGTTCTACCTTATCCTCAACTCTTTCTTGAACTGACTAGTGTTGAAGTCTACAGATGGTCATATAGTCATCATATCCTTCTTCTTTCTCTATTAACCAATTGCTAATAAATGACAACACTTTTGTGTTAGCCTCACTAGTCTACAATTATCATGTCAATGAGACTTGTAAGTCCAATAGATTATAATATCATATGAAAATGCCCAATGACGATAGCATATCATTCTAACACTCATTGAAATAGGAAACATTTCTATGTTCTACTAAAGGAAATATAATAAATTTTATTATCATATCTACATGATCACTCAAGTCATTCATATTGCATCTCACATCATAAGCATTATTTTTACCAATTTACGAATATTTAAATGATTTACTCAACCAAAACATGAAAGAATTTTCCTAACTTCATATACTTACCACACAATGCATCAAATATTGTCATGCTTATTTTATTTTCATCACTATCTTTATTAATAACATATCAAGAAATAGAAAATGGATTAGAGATACTTTAATTCTTAATTTAGGTAATCATTACTAATAAGTCCCCATTGCTAAAACATCACAATCTACACAAGGTAAGATTTATAGACTCCTTTGAGAAAAAAATTCACTTTACTAACCATGGTAAGAAAGCATTTACCATTATAACCTAATGATAAAAAAGTATGATTACTTCTCAATACATCAACAAGTAAATATATGACATCATTCATAAAAATAAACATGTAGAAATCATTCTTAAATAATTAAGATGACTAGTTATCTATCAAATGTTTATCTCATGCATTCATTAACCAATAAGAAACAAATAACATGATGTCCAATTGGCCACCATTGATGTAAGAAAAGAATTCACTAAACCATAATGTTGAGGTTATCCCCAAGGTCCTCATGACCTTTCCACAAGTACACTAAATCCCACACAAACCTATCTACAATGTAGGAAATAAGGAGAAAAGTCCAACCTTAGGAGTTTCACAACTAAGATCTATACTCTAATATGATGGATTTAAGAAATTGCCTAGGAGGAAAGTTCCTCGACAAATTAAAAACATAAGCTGGTAATATCAATCATTTATCTCCATTTTATGGCACATAGGTTATATACAAACAAATAGAAGATACAAAGAAAAATAAAATACCATGAACTATCTTTACCATGATCATCACTTGTGGGTATTCTTAAGTAGCATAGGAACATGACCAAAGATAAATCAATATAAGATAAGATTCACCATACTAAGAAATTCAACAACAATTTTGATCTTCTTTTCAAATTCGATAGGTTGTTTTATAAGATGCTCATGATGTTTGGTTTCATGAATCAAGTACCCTATCTAGTACAAATACAATCTCATTTAAAGTAACCATACAAAAGGACTAATAATGGAAATGTTTTGAGTGATTGAATGATAAAAGGAAAAATGATTAAACAAGTTCAATTAGTTTGATTATTGACATGATTATAAAATTCATTTGTTGATATATAGTTTTATCTTTCTTCATTCCATGTTTTCTCTCATGTCTCCCATACACCAAAAGGAGGGAAATTTTAGTGATGAAATGACAAAATGAATATGAACATATTTTTTGATTTTTGATGATATTCTACTTTCTAGTTTTTTAATGATTTTTTAATTGTTTTTGTGAATTCTTCAAAATATTTTTCTATTTTAAAGGATTTTCTTAGGACATTTTCTAATTTGTAGAATTTTCTAGGACATTATTTGAATTTTATGAATTTTGTAGAACTTTATCCAATTTTTTGGGTGATATTATTAGATTTTTGGAATTTTTTAGGATAGTATTTCATTGTTAAGATTTATTTAAGCTTTTATTTAATTTTATTAAAAACTTCAAGAAATTAATATTTAAGAAAGATCTATTTTTTTGCCCCATGTGTATAGCAAGATACAAATATTATTAATGGATGAATGGACCAATATTAAGGATAAGGGTCATTTATTATGGAATGTTTTTTGTTTGGGTTGTTAAGTGTTAATGTGATTGTAGCTATAGTCAAATAATTGTGAAGTGTATATAGAAATGAAATATAACAAAGAAAATTTTCTTATTATATATTTACAGTTGATTATATACATATACATATATACATACATACACACACACATATATATATATATACACATATATACATATATATATATATATGTATATGTATATGTATACATATACATATACATATATATATATATATATATATATTTATATATATATATATATATATGTATATGTATATGTATAAATGTATATGCATATGTATATATATAAATATATATGTATATACATATATATGTATATATATACATATATATATACATATATATATACACACAGACATATACACACACACACACACACACACACACACACACACACACACACACACACACACACACACACACACACACACACATATATTACACATCATTTTCTTATAATTTATTTATCGACTAAACAATTTTATTATGCACACTTATCTTGTCGAATGAAATTTCCAAATAAATACTTATTGACCATCTAAGTAAGCTCAATTTTTTTAGGTCATACGTTATTGGTTGTTGAGGTTATTGAGACAGACACTTCACAAATGGACGTGCCTCTTGATTAGGAGACATATCCCTTTATGACATGTCCCATTAAACTCCTCCCTCTCCTATTTAATAATCATGATTGGGTGGTATAGAAATCATTAAAAAAATATAACAAAAAGGTATTTTGTCCTTGTATACTAGTTGACAATGCTCCTCTTGACCTAGTACATTATAGTCAGATCTGACACATTGAAGATCGTGTGATGGATCTATGAATTGCAATCTATCAAGTTAGATGAGACATTCAAGCATCATAGTATAAAAAATTATACACACATTGAATAAGTATTCCAATAAGTATAAAATATAGATTCAAGTCACCTTCACATAAATACACACACACACACACACACACACACACACACACACATAAATATACATACATACATACATACATGCATGCATGTATGTATGTATGTATGTATGTATGTATGTATGTTATTTAAAGTGCTTCACAAAGCTTAAGAATTTTACATCAAATTATAATTTTGATAAAAAGGATTAAGAACTTGTCATATATATATATATATATATATATATATATATATATATATATATAGAAATTTGTGAATTAAATAAATCTAATTGAGAAATTCAACATGATATCAAATCAGGTTTGAGAGATGATCCCAATTAGATTTATCTTTATTTTGTGGACTAAAATTATTCTCAAATTCCTTATTGATCAAAATGGTAAGTAGTATCAAGGTTGAGGATAGACTCGAAGGTAATTCAAATTCTACAACATGGAAATTAAGAATGAAGTTAACCTTAAAGGATAATGACCTCAAAAAATTCATTGAAATATCTAACCAACCACCAAAGAGGAATGCTGAATTAAATAAATGGGAAAAAAGTAACACTAGAGCCATGAAACTAATTGTGGATCGTGTTAGGGATCATCTACTTCTTATCATCTCAGAATTAGACACAACACACAATACGCTTAAAACACTTGAAGAAATGTTTGAGATTAACAATATAACAAGAATTAGAACTCTGAAAGACAATCTCTCCAATATTAAAATGAACAAAGGAAAATCTATTGCTTTATAATTCATGAGAATAATAGAAATAAGGAATCAAATCTCTAATATTGGCCACATCTATGATGAAAAGGAGTTACCATAATAGCACTAAAGGGACTAACGCCGTCATGGAAAACCTTTAGACAAGGAGTATGTGCTTGATCCAAGTTTCTTAAACTTGTGCAACTAAAAGATGACTACATACAAGAGGAGTGTATGTTAATATCACAAGGTGACACTTCTATTGGAAGTGATGTTCAACTCTCACAACTCAAGTCTATAAAAAGAAGAAATATAGATTTAAAAGGAAAAGAAGACATATGGATTACTCTACAATGCAATGTTTTAGATATGAGTCATGACAACTATGGTCACCCAGTATTCCAATGCCCTGATAGATTGAAACATCAAGCAACCTTCACCAAAGTTAGTGATTGTGATGTAGATCCAAAGAAATGTCAATTCTATAAGAACTTTAGAATATTCATAACATGTGTGAAATATTAGATTAAGAGGGACCTCTCTATTATTCATAAAAGTGTAAAATAAATATGAAGCACTCTCAAAGTAGACTTAGCTTACTATAATTTCTAAGATAGAGTCTTAGAATATCAAACTATTGTACTAATCTATTTGTTTATATTTTCAAATCATAAGAGCTATGTACCTTGACCTTTCTCTTGAGAATGTTCTTATAGGAAGAGGGAGTTAAATAAGGAGCTCTGATGATTAATATTTAGAGGGAGTTGAAAATTTCCTTGTGTGTGACTATAATGGGCCTACCTCCTATTTATATCATGAAGAAGTGACGACTTCCAAATGATGTCACTTGTAATTGTAGAAGTTATTGTAAGGTGGTGATCTTACAATAACTTGTATAATGAGATCAAATAAATTGTGTATATGGTGAATGTCTTGGATCTCAACATTCTAGGAGGCCATTACTCAAAAAGTACTTGGTGAATGTCATTGATATTCTAGGAGGACAATACTCTTGCTATTATATGTGATATAAAAACCTTTTGAGTACTTGGTGAATGCCATTGATATTTTGGAAGGCCAATACTCTTGATATCATATGTAATATCAAAACCTTTTGAGTACTTGGTGAATGTCATTGATATTCTAGGAGGCCAATACTCTTGATATCATATGTGATATCAAAATTTTGTTTGAGTACTTGGTGAATTTCAAATGTTGATATTCTAGGAGACCAATACTCATGATATCAAATGTGGTATCAAACCTCAGTTAGGTATTTGGTGAATATCATGTATTGATATTATGGATGACCAATACTCATGATCTTGAATGCAATATCAAATACTAGAAGTCTTCTTAGATGTCAAATGAGATTGTTTGTAATACTATATTGAAATAATATTCTTATGTTTATCCTTCCTAAGCTAAGAGGGAGTGTTAATGTGGATGTAGCTTTAGTTACATAATTGTGATTTAGAAATAAAATATAACAAAGAAAATTTTCTTATTATATATTTCAAGTTGATAATATATATATTACACTTAATTTTCTTGTAATTTCTTTATCAACTAAATAATATTATTATACATCCTTATCCATCAAATAAAATTTCTAACTAAATACTTGTTGACCATCTAAGTAACCTCAATTTGTTTAGGCCATGGGTTATTGGTCATCAATGTTATTAAGAGAGACACATCACAAATGAATGTACCTCTTGATTGGAAGGCATGTCCCCTTGTGACATGTTCCATTAAAATCCTCCCTCTCCTATTTAATAATTGTGATTGGGCAGTGTAGAAATCATCATACAAATAAAACAAAAAGGTATTTTGCCCTTCTATACTAGTCGATAGTACTCCTCTTGACCCAATCAGATCTGATATGATGAAGATAGCATGGTGGGCCTTTGACTTGCAGTATGTCAAGTTAGATGAGACATTCAAGAACCATAGTATAAAAAATTATACACACGTTGAATAAGGACTCTGATAAATTTGAAATCTAGATTCAAGTCAACTTCACATAAAGATATATACATATAATATTTAAAGTTCTTCACAAAGCTTAAGAGTTTTACATCAAATTATAATTTGATAAAAAATATTGAGAAATTTTCATATATATAAAAATTAGTGAATTAAATAAATCTAATTGAGAAATTTAACATTCAGGACTACTCATAC